>BPTQ01000005.1:332015107-332026080 GCA_019973895.1 Chrysanthemum seticuspe
TCGAGAGAAATTGACTGGTAGCGCGAATTTCAATGATTGGTATCGGCAACTCAGAATTGTCTTGAGGGTTGCCAAAAGACTCAATTATTTGACTACGCCTTGTCCTCCTGAACCTGCAGCTGATGCTACTGCTGAAGCACGAGCTGCATGGCAATCTGAGTATGACAAGTATAATGAGGTCGCCTGCATTATGCTCGGGAGTATGAACTCAAGCTTGCAAAAGCAATTTGAGAGTTACTTCCCTAATCTCATGCTGGAAGAATTGCAAAAGTTGTTTGAAAAGCCTGTGACTGTAGAGCTGTATGACTTGATTGATGCTCTTCATAGTTGCAAGCAAGGAGATGGGAAACCTGTAAGCGCCCACTGTCTGGAAATGATGAGTTACATGGACCAGTTGGGGCGTTTGAACTATGTCTACCCTAATGACATACAAATTGGCCTGATCAACAGATCCCTTAACAAGGAATTTGATGGTTTCGTGCGCAATTATAATATGCATTGCACGGGGAAGACAGTCAGTGAGGTACATGCAATGCTCATTGATTACGAAAAAGGTTTGCCCAAGAAGGCCTCTACACCTGCGGTTTTGACCCTTAAGCAGAACACCATGAGACCATAGGAATCCTCGCATCAGTTGCTCAATCTCTGCATTAACAGATTTTGGTAGAATAAAAGACGAAAACCAATACACTTGAATAGAGCTCACCACTGAATTTATAAGTTGTAAACGACCCGCAAAAGACAGCGACTTATTTTTCCAATTATGAAGCCGTTTCTTAACTTTATCTAAAAGGCTACTACAGTGGAACTTATAGAGCCTAGAAGAGATAAGGGGCAGACCAAGATACTTCACAGGCAGAACACCGACAGCAAGAGGCAAAACATCCAAAATTGCAGCCTTCAAATACTCCGGAACATTACCAAAAAACACCAAGCTCTTATCCAAATTGGGGACCAGACCCGAAACACAACTAAACTCCTTCAAAGCATTAGCCAATATCTCCACAGAGTGTACATCAGCTTTAGAAAAAACCATAAGATCATCCGCAAAACTGAGGTGAGTAAGTTTCAATCTGTCACATCTCCAATGGTACTTGGAAATCCCCGTCTTCATCGATTTTCCTTCTAACCATTAACGAGAACACCTCCATGACCAAGGTAAACAAATAGGGAGATAACGGGTCACCCTGCCTCAAACCCCTCATCCCTTTAAAGTAACCTTGATGCATCCCAAATTGGTTTGGGATATAAATGTAAGTGGGTTTATATTGCACATTACTCTTTCTATGTGTATGTGTATTAAATGGCGTATACACTTGTGATATCCAAAGGAAAAAATATATTATTTGTATACATATTGTTTTAACTATTTAAAAAGTAAATCAAATACCATAAAAAAGTTTTTCTTAACGAGAAATATAAACATTTTTTGAAAGGAAAAAAAAAAAGAATAGAATGGGTGGATGCCATGAACATAGATAAAGTGGTTGGAAAAGAGATTGGAGTTTAACTTTTTGAAAATCTTCGTTATGCAAGAAAAAGAAAAATATATTTGTTAAAATTTTACATCCATTAAGACGAATTATCATGTTGTCACATTTTGTGGCTAAGAGCGATCGGTGTGGTAACGTGAGGCCTCACGTTAAGCTGACATGGACACTCATAACGCAGCGTTAAACTTGTGTTATTATACCGCTGCCTCGCTAACCCCAGCGTTACCATGGTAACGCAACATTAACACTTTTTTTTTTCTTTTTTTTTTTTCCGATTTAAATGCGTTTTGGTGTGTGTTTGTATAACACGTGTGTGTTATGTGTGTGTTTTAGTGTGTGCGTGTTAATGTGCAGCTTTTTAAAGGTCGAAGAAAGTCATGTTTTTGTGTTTTACGTTTTCTGTCCTTGTGTTTTTTTTTTTGTTTTTTTATAGTTATTGTAAATTTTAGTTATGTAACTTTAAAGAAAATGTTTTTTTGGATTTTATAAATGGAAATGAAGAAAAAAATGAGACCCAAAATATGGTGTTATGGTTGAATATGATAAGGGGTGTTTTTTTGTGAGTTAGGGTGAAAAGGTTAAAACTGATGTGAGGTTGAGGTGACAGTCTGTTAAGGTTTAACTTAAGTTACCACACCCTCCGCTCTAAGGGTATGTTTGGCGCAATGGGCTGGGGCTGGGGCTAGAGCTGGGGCTAGGGCTTTTATTATAAGCCGAAGTTGAAATTTGTATTTTTGTAAACTTGTTTGGCAAATGGGTTGGGGCTGGGGCTTATTATTGCAAAATTACTAAAAATGATATAATTAAATGAGTTTTATGGTATATGTTAGATATTTTTGTGGGTAAATATGTAATTTATGGTTCATAAGCCCCGGGCTAAAGTTTTTAGCCCCTTTTTTGGGGCTAAAGTTTTAAGCCCCTTCAGGGGCTTATGATTTCATAAGCCCGCATGACAAACGAGACTTATTTTAGAAGCCGACTTATTTTAGAAGCCCAAGCCCCATAAGACCCTCATAAGCCCGCTGCCAAACACAGCCTAAGAGTTTATGTTGTGTTATTGTTTGTGTAAGTTTTCATAAGTCTTCTGTTATATCAATTGTCAAGTTTTACAATTTAAGTGAAAGTAAGATCCAAGCTCAAGATTTGTGTTAAAATGTGTACTATTAAACTAAGTTTGTGTTTTAGTGTTGTCCCACATTGGTTTGAGATAAAAGTAAAAGAGGCTTTATAACTTTCATTACACTCCCACACTACAAGGTGTGTTAAAGATTTTTGTATATTAGCAATGAAAAAAGTTACTCACACTTAAACCTCAAAAATACAGAAGTCTTGATATATGCCTATTAAATTTTTTGGAAAAAAAATTAAATACTGTAAAAAGCATTCTAAACAACTGAATTTATAGCCCTAACATGCATTACTTTGAACTAGGGGTGCAAAAGAGCCAAACTTTTATCAAGCAACTCGAGCTCGAGTTCAAGCTCGACTCAATCGAGCGAGCTTTTATCGAGCTCAAGCCCAATAAACTGGCTTGAAACATATAATGAGTCGAGCTTGAGCTTTTTGTATATTAGCAATGAAAAAAGTTGCTCACACTTAAACATCAAAAATACAAAAGATTTTTGTATATTAGCAATGAAAAAAGTTACTCACACTTAAACCTCAAAAATACAAAAGTCTTGATATATGCCTATTAAATTTTTTGGAAAAAAAAATTAAATACTGTAAAAAGCATTCTAAACAACTGAATTTATAGCCCTAACATGCATTACTTTGAACTAGGGGTGCAAAAGAGCCAAACTTTTATCAAGCAACTCGAGCTCGAGTTCAAGCTCGACTCAATCGAGCGAGCTTTTATCGAGCTCAAGCCCAATAAACTGGCTTGAAACATATAATGAGTCGAGCTTGAGTTTTTTGTATATTAGCAATGAAAAAAGTTGCTCACACTTAAACATCAAAAATACAAAAGTCTTGATATATGCCTTTTAAATTTTTTGGAAAAATAATTAAATACCGTAAAAAGCATTCTAAACAACTAAATTTATAGCCCTAACATGCATTACTTTGAACCATTCTAAACAACTGAATTTATAGCCCTAACATGCATTACTTTGAACTAGGGGTGCAAAAGAGCCAAACTTTTATCAAGCAACTCGAGCTCGAGTTCAAGCTCGACTCAATCGAGCGAGCTTTTATCGAGCTCAAGCCCAATAAACTGGCTTGAAACATATAATGAGTCGAGCTCGAGCTTTTGATAGCTCGGCTCAAGCGGTTATCGAGCTTTCCGAGCTCAAGCCCAATAAACTGGCTCGAAACATATAATGAGTCGAGCTCGAGCTTTTGATAGCTCGGCTCAAGCGGTTATCGAGCTTTCCGAGCCTTAGTATAGATATATTTTCATATTATTTTTTAAAAATGTAAATAAGGACTGATTTGAATATTAACCAAATAATAAGGAGTAACTCGATAAAAGATAAAATATTATATTCTAGACGTACCCTTTAAACCATAATGTTGGCCTTGGTTATGAGACTTTTATTGTTAGTTTTATTACTCTTAAAAGTATCTTATTTGGTTTTTTACTAGTTAAGCCAGTTTGTGATTCATGATCATGTAAAAGTTCTTTGTGAATTGATGAGTGTGTAAATACTCATCATTTTTTGTCAAATCAGAACTGCAAAACATTTAAAAACACTCAGAAACGCATCAAAATACTGAAAATATCCAAAAATTGTGTTTTATATGTTTTAAATGCAAAATGAGTAAAAACAGCTAAAAAAACGAACAAAGTTTGCATAATTGGCAGTTTCAGTCCCCCAACTTTTAAAAAAATGGCAAAACAAGTCCCCGGAATTTTTAAAATTGGAAAATATTATTTATGGTCCTTGGTTAATAAAGTTTGTCATTTTTGGTCCTTATAATAATTTTTGGAAAAGTGCAATTTCAGTGCCTCTAGTTTGGTTGAATTACAAATTTGGTCCTTGTATTGATACTACAAACCAAACCTTCCTTTTAATTCATAAACCCAAAAAAAAAATACCAACCCAAAATAAAAAAAAACCCACCAAACCTGCCACACCCGCCCACCTTATTTTTCCCTGGTTTCCCTCCATACCACCTCTTCCTTCTCCACCTTTTCTGCAACTAGTACCAACCTTAACCACCCTACTCACTCTTGTCTCCCCACGCTTCACTAACCTTCCAAACCACATTAAATGCTTCCTTTCCCCTGTCCCAAAAAGGTCACAGAACCCCAAGTTGCAAAACCATTTTTCGCGCCAAAAATAGAGACCAACGGTCAAGATCAATTCCAACCAATCCAAAGGCTAAGAGGAGAAGAAAGAGAAGAGAGGAAGACCCTCAGTAGTATAAATAGCTTATGTATGCCAATGTATAAGAAAGGAAGTAAGTTAGTTTTTGTAGTTTTAATTTAGTTTTTTTTAGTTTTAGTCTAGAAATCCTTGTTCTAGTACCATTTTTAGTTTCCTTGTCAATTATTTTTTTGTAAACCTTTAATTTTAATGCAATTTGATTTCATGTTTTTAGTTTCCAGTTTATCCAAGATTATGCAGTTTTATTTTTTGTTCATGTTTGTGAAAGTTGTTCATTATATTCAAAAGTGTGGTTAAACTCATTTTTGAAGTTTATGTAATGACAGAAGCAAGTTTTTAAGTTTTCAAAAACCCTTTACAATTTCAGAATTTAATTTATGCCCTTGAAGGGGTGTTTGGATTAGCATGGGTTATGGGTCAGAAATTACTTTTGACCCACGTTGGATGTTCAATCAGTTTAAGTTAAATGTCATTTCAGTTTAGGTGAGGTTTCAAGTAGTAAAAGAGTTTTTATTTGGTATGCAAAGAAATAGTTTTTGGTTTTTCTTCTGAATTGCCGTCAAAACAGCCTACTGAGCGGCCTAGTTAAGCTTCTAGTAAGCTTGTATAAGCTCTTCCATGGACGGCTATAGGGGCAAAAGTTAGTTAGCTGGGTGGTTCTCATGTTCCCAAAAGCTAAATAGCTAAATCCCTCTACAGCTTCTTCATTTTTAAGCTCGAAAACCTCTGTTGGGACTGTTTGGGGACTGATCAGCAGCCCAACAGCAGCTTGTGATCCTTTTATTGTGCTTGTTATGTCTTATTTTCAGCTTATTCAGGCCAGATTTGTGGGGCAAAAGTGAGATAGGTTAGTGGAATCAAAGTGGCCAGAAGCTCAGGACCTGCTTCTCACTCGAGCTTATCCAAAATAAGCTCCAAACTAGCCCATTTTCCTGTTTTGCTGAACTTCACAGCAGCTAAGTCCTTTCTTGTTTCTAGCGCTTATTAGATTATCCATTCAGTTTATTTAGGTTTTTAGTTGCCACTTAGTATAGTTAGTATAGTATTAGCTTATTTCTGCTTATTAGGAGCTTATTTAAGTTTTTCCATTGCTTATTTTCATTTTTTTTTACTTATCTTAAAGAATCCCCTAGTATAAATTATGCCAACTAATCTCCCCTTGGAACTTGCTTATTTGTAGCTTTTCTTTGTGTGCTTTAGTTTGCTTAACATCACATCTTGCTTATCACATATTTTCAACTGCTTATTGTACTTCGTGAGTGCTTAAGGCTGCTTATTTGTGCTCATCAGCCACCAAATAGGGTGTTTGGCTTGTTTTTGTCAAATCAAGTTCAATAAGCTGTAATAACAGCTTATTGAGAGTTTATAGGAAAAAGTTTTCACAAAAAAAAGTTTTACTTTTACATCATTTTCAGTCAAGTTCATAAGCTCAGAAGCTCATATTAGTCAAAATACCAAATTTGTCCAATAAGTCAAAAGTGAAAATGAAGGTTTTTGCAAAACTTTCTAGATTTTTCACAGATTCAATTTTAGTCCATTTGAGCTGAAACTTGGGATACAAGCACTTTGGTTGGTGATCTACAGCTAGGTATTTTTAGTTTATTTTTGTGATTTTTCTAGATAGCTTAATATAGTGCTTAAAGTAGGGCCTTAGAGGCCGTTTGGCATATAGTTATTAAAATCTGGTCGCGAGTTTTTTTTCTGTAGCTTGTGCTTTTTACTTCCCAATCAGTTGCATTAGCTCGTTTTAGGTTAGATTTAGGCTTTAGTAGCTTATGGTAGCTTATAGTTAGCTTTTAGCTTATTTCAAGTGCTTATTCAAACTGCTTATTTGCCCAATTCAGCTTATTAGTGGGCTTATCTAACTTTTTATATTTTTTCCAGGCTTAGAATAATATTTTAGATTTTCCTGTAAAGTCTCATAATTTTTACTGTTCATTTGTTATTTTTCTTAATTTTAATTAGTTTAAATTAGTTTTTAATTAATAATAATTATTTAAAAAGTCTAAAAAATATATTTTCAGTTTTAAAATAACTTTTATAATATTTTAGATTTTTCTAAGTCATAATTTTATTTTTCTAGCTTTATTTCCTATTTTCTTGTATTTTAGGCTATTATTTAATAGTTAAAAATAGTTTTTAATTAATAATAATTAGATAAATAGTTATAAAAATAATTTTCTTTTTCTAAATATTTTATTTTGTCATTAGGTTTGTAAAAATTTCATTTTCATATTTTTAGGATTATTTCTGCTTCAGTTTCATATTTTCATTTGTACATAACGTAGTTTTTAATTCAGTTTTATAAAAACATAAAATCAAAAACATCATTTTGCAAATAGTGATAGCGTTTATTTAATAGTTTTTATCTTTTTAATTTTCTTTAATTTGCATTTAAACCCCTGTAATTTGTTCACTTTTTCTGTAGTTATAATAATTTAAATCCCTTTTTCTGTTCAAATCTCTCGATCACTATACGTTTGGTGATCCATTGCATAGCTCGCTGGGACATAACGACCCGGGGAAACCCTATTCTCCCCAGATCTTCATTGCATTCGTGCTTGAACCGTTTTAAGTTTGTTACGGTCGGCCATTCACAAGTGGCCGGCTTGAGTGATAAAACTTGACGGTTTGGCACGGATCAAATTTTTGGCGCCGCTGCCGGGGAGCTGTGCTGATTATCTTCCGTGTAGCAGATCAGTGATTTGGATATTCACTCCTTGTTTATACCATCTATATGTGTTTATATTTTCTTAAAAATCAAAAACCCAAAAGGATTTTCTTTCTTATTTTTACAAAATGTTTACCCAAAAATCCAAAAATATCCATCTTTACCCTCTCACATCTTTGATTCTTCATCCCTACCCCTCTAAAAATATTTGATTCTTTCTATGTCTTATCCTCACCCTCTTGGTTGTCAATGGTGTGGTGGTCCTTATAATGGTGGCAATTGCTCCAGTTGTAGCATGGTGGAGTCAGGAAACGGGTCTGTCTATAACCAAGATCCCTATTCTTACCATAACACAACTGATTTATTCCATCAGCTACCACACTGTGAGACTCAGCAGTTTTACTGTTGTGAGTACTGTGGTGGTTCACACTCCAGTTCTGATTGTCCATTGGGAAACACGCTTGTCTATGAGCAGGTTCCTGATAACAATTATGACTACCACACATGTGACTCACAGCCACATCAGTTTTACTGTTGTGAGTATTGTGGAGGTCCTCACTTTAGCTCTGATTTTCAAACAAGGAATCCATTTCCTTGTAACAATTACGACTCTTCGTATCATAACCAACCTCTACAGTACCAAATGAATCAGGCACCACCTCAGCCTGATCCACTTCCTCAAAATCTTCTCCTTGATCTTTTGGATTTAGTGAAAGATTTGAAGGAATGTAAACATTCCCAAGATAATCCAAAATCCATGGAAGAATTGTTAGCTGAAGAGCAGGCTGCTAAATTAGATTCCCAGATTGCCAGTGAAAACTCTATTAGGGAATTAATTAAAATACAAAAAGCAGCCAAATCTAGCTCTCGATTCCGTTTTATTCCTGATGACAGTGATGATGAGGATACACTTGATATCCTTCAATTTTATAAAGATTCATCAAGTTCATCAGATGATATCCCAGCAGTTGAGATTCATTCTCAAACAACTGCTATCACACCCGAAGCTCCCACTCACTCTCTGAACATGGGGGACGAGCATCTTGACACTGTTCCTGAAAAGGAATCGGACGAATTCATAAAGTCTAGTGTTGAGAACCTTGTCCCAATCCCGAGAGAGTCACAGGGAACTTTTGACCATATGTGTGATTCTCTTTCCCCTCTTGAGTGTTCAAATGATCATTTTGAAACTTTCTCCAATTGTAGCGAAGATTGTGCATCATATGGAGACATCGAGTGTGTTGAGGCATCACTTCCACAATCTGATGCTGATCATCTTCTTGAGGAGTTCACCGATGAACTCACTCACATCAATCCACTTTCATCAGAAAGTAACGATGTTCTCTTTAATTTCGAAGCCGATCTGAGAGAGACTGAAAGTCTCCTTGATAATGATTGTTCACTCACTTCTTATCCCAACAGTCCAATAGAGAATGTTGATCACTTTGTTCCTGAAGCGTTCAAAACAACTCTCACTAATCCTCTATTTGAATTCGACTCTGAATTCACTTTAATTTCTGAGAATCCACTCTTTGATACTCAGATTGAGGATAGTGATGAGTCTACAGTAGAACAAGAATTCACAGATTTACATCTTGTGATTGATTCTCTTCACGAGGAGTTCGCCGGTGAACTCTCTCATGACATATCTCCTCCGGAACATGATCATTTCTATTTTGATCTTGAGGATGATATTAGCTCGGAGGAAGGTGTACTCTATCATACGACTCTATCATACGAGTTTGCTTATTAATGATACTACCCTCACCCTTCCTCCCGATATATCTGCATTTGAGGATGAAGAATGGATCTTGATTGTTATCAAAATCTTTCTTCCTTTCCTCAAATATCTTGTGATTTCTCTTCATCTTCACTCCTTCGGGAATGAAGACACTATCTTTGACCCCGGCATTTTCATTTATCATTTGTGAGCCGGTTCTATGTATATCTCATCGGTGTGGAACTTTCACGTGCTTCAAATGTTGTCCAAACATCTTGAATGAAAGTCCGATGGAGATTGTCTCTTCCACTTACTTCCCCATGAACAAATTAATTCGGGGTCGAGTCAAGCTAGCGACTCGGTAATCAAAAACAGTAGCTAAACATGGGTTTTCACCCATGTGTTCCACCCTAGTGTGGGGGAGATGCCCCACATATTATATATATATATATATATATATATATATATATATATATATATAAGTTTAAAATCTTTCTAAATAATGGCCGTAATATTTCCCTTTTACGTTTTTTGTTTCGGCATAACCGCCGGTACTTTGAATATTGAGGGAAATATTCATTTCTAGTGTGGGGGGAATTCTCACGAATTTTATCATATAATTATACCGCCTAATTCCCTCGTTTTTGGCCAAAATTTTTTTTTTTTTGAATAAGTGTTCTACACTTATTCAGCTTGGTTATCAGTCCGCCGTGTCTAATAAACAAAAGGATTGGCTAATCCAGGAGCAAACGGCTCTTGGTAAATATATATCAAATCCGTTTATGGCTTGCAATTTGCCCAAAATTGTATGGTATTCAGCTCACCATATCCTAAAAAGTGAAGAGTTGGCTAGCCCGCAAGATTATGGCTTGTGGTAAAGGCAGTGGAAAAACCATAATTGGTAATCAGCTCACCAAAGATAATATTGATAATTTATCTAAGAGTTGGCTAGTCCAGAAGCAAACGGCTTCTGGTAAAGACAAATCAAATCCGTTGGAAGCTGGTGGTTTGCTCAAAATCACATGGTTATCGGTGTACCATAGTTCTTACTTGAACTGAAACATTTGGCTACTCCAGAAGTAATGGCTTTTGGTAAAGAGACTTAAATCCATTAAATTTTCTCAAAAGATTGCTAGGGACTAGCAATAGTTTAGTGTGGGGGATTGATGAGTGTGTAAATACTCATCATTTTTGGTCAAATCTGAACTGCAAAATATTTAAAAACACTCAGAAACGCATCAAAATACTGAAAATATCCAAAAATTGTGTTTTATATGTTTTAAATGCAAAATGAGTAAAAACAGCTAAAAAAACGAACAAAGTTTGCATAATTGGCAGTTTCAGTCCCCCAACTTTTAAAAAAATGGCAAAACAAGTCCCCGGAATTTTTAAAATTGGAAAATATTATTTATGGTCCTTGGTTAATAAAGTTTGTCATTTTTGGTTCTTTTCCACCTCTTCCTTCTCCACCATACCTCCCTTTGGTCCCTTTTTATTCCACCCGCCCACACCGTCCAAACCACCCAAAAAAAAATAAAACCCAACCATAAAAAAAAAACCCAAATACTTAATTTTCCGTCCAAACCAAACATCATAGTTATGTTCCTGGTTTAAACATTAAGTTGGTTTGATCTCCGTGACTTTGACGTGAAAAGGTTTTTAATAATATTGCTGGTTTTTACTGTTTGAAATAATTGGTTCCTGGTATTTATTATAAAAGGTTAAAATTTTTAAGGCCCCTGAACAAAACGGTAAAA
>BPTQ01000005.1:332028395-332512118 GCA_019973895.1 Chrysanthemum seticuspe
GCCATATGTTCCTTTTCAACATTATCGCTCAAGTTTGCTAAAATCATAGTTGAGTCAACTCGGCGAGTTAGCTCCAATGGTTTGACTCGCCCTTTTAGTCCAAGCATGTTAGGAATTTGCGAGTTGTTGAGATGAATTACAAAAGTTTCACCATTTACACTCTTTTTATTGTATGATTGCCAAATTTGGTACACTAACCAAAAGCCAAAAACCACAAACAATGTATAACGAAATGTATGTTTAGATTTTCATGATATAGATTGTGTGGTCACAAATTTGGATTAGTAACTCGTCATAATCACCATTTATCGATTTAGACTTCCTGCATAACTCAAACTTCATAGTTTAAATGCAATATAAACACATGATCATGTGGTTCAAACATCATTAAGTTACACAAAAAGTTCGAAAATTGCAATTGGAAAATATGGAAAAAGTTTAAATGAAGAATGTTTAAATTGTTTAAATGAAGAATGATATAGATGGCATATAAAACGTTCAAAAAGTATTCTTAAAAAGTCGTTCTTCTTAGTTGTTAATAGCTCGGAGGATTTTGTGAGGTAGCTATTAAAAACCTTTGTGCTCCATATACTAGCAAATTTTGTGTTTTGATATTGTCCCACATTGCCTAGAGATACAAATGAAAGTGGGGTTTTAATGCTCATTACAACTTATCATTGAATGTGTGTTAAAATTCATTGTGAGAGCCCTGTAAAAAAGGTTTAGTATTATTATATATACTATAGGGCAGGACATGTGGTCATTGCCTGACACGTGTCCCGCATTAAATGCCAACTTTTGCAAGTTGGCAAAAATAGCCCCTGAGGTTTAAGTGTCGTCGCAAATTAAGTCCTTCACAAGTTGGCAAAAATAGTCCCTAAAGTTTAAGTGTCGCTGCAAAGTAAGTCCTTTATAGCAATTTGGCAAAAATAATCCCTATCGAAATTCACGTCTACAAAAGCAATCCCGCTGCATCGCGCGGGTTTCATCACTCGTTTCTACTAAAGAGCGGGAGTGCTAGGGGCAGATTTGTTTTTGCTGCTACCACACCCAATCATATTTCTAAGAAAGAACAACTGCCACACCAAGATTTGTAATCAGGCTAATGAATAGTGATAGCTACACTATTAACGGCCGTTCTCTACTAATGGTCGTTAACTAATGACAGTTATCTTTTTTTTATTTTAAATATAAATTCTTTTTTTATATTAAAAAAAAATATATATCTTGAGTAATTGGTCCTTCATGTAATAGGTACGTTGCATAGTCAGTTCTTTATGACTAACTTTGCAATGAAACGCTAACAGAAAGATAGTTTCCGTCAAAATTTAGAAAAACTACAAAAATAGTCTTTATAATTATCGATCCATTACAGAATTAGACCATTGCGCTTCGCGGCGGCTCGCAACGAAATTAATAAGTTTGTATTCAAACTCCTGCCGCAAAGCGCGTGGCTTCACACCTCGTTTATAACATACGTGATTACTATACACATATTTTTTTATCTATAACATAAAGAATTCATATATACATTTTTTATTTCTTGTCTTTAAAAAGACTTCAAAATCATTTAAAAACTCTTTTTCAATAAAATAAAATACTTTATAAAGTCATTCTTCTTTATTTGTTCTGAAAGAAATTAATATTGTATGAAGCAATTTTTTATTATTATAAAAAGCTTTTGTACAAGCACCCTATTGAAGATGCTATTAGCATTTAGTATATGTACTTTTAGCATCTCAAAATTACACTAAAGACGATAAATGCATAAATTATAGAACTTCCCTTTCGGTATAAAATCAACCAAATTTATTGACTAATTGTAATGTGACGCTTTGAAATCGACTTTGATGACTTGGATAAAAGCTTTTGAACAATGAACAAATATAGATGACAAAAGCAGAAAGTAAAGAACGTTAACTTCGTATAAAAGATGTGATTATTAACTCGAAAATGAAGTTCTAGGCTTCCAAAATTAAACTATAGATGATAAATACACAAAGTAAAGAATGTTGCCTTCGTATAAAATTGAGCAAAAGCTATTTATGCAAATGCAAAGTGACACTAAAAAAATATTAATATCTTTGTTAAGCGAAAAAAAATTTACCATTACGATAAGCCTTTAATTATCTTTCTATAGATAGGCATTTTCATAAACTTTCGACAAATTATTTTTTCGTATTTTTCACGTTTTTTTGACATTTTTTTCGTTACTGAAATTTGGATGAAAAAAATCACATGTGATTAAACACTAATTCGAATACCTCGTATGATATTAGTGTTAAATCACATATGATAATTTGAATATCACATGTGATATTTAGTGTTAAATCACATATGATAAATTTGAATATCACATGTGATATAAGTGTTAAATCATATATGTGATTTAACACTAAATATCACATGTGATATTCAAATTAGTGTTTAATCACATGTGATTTTTTTATGCAAATCACAGATTCAAAAATAAAAATGAAAAAATGTGAAAGAAAATGATTTTTTCCTTTTTTCGAAAGTATATCAAAGTGTCAATCTATAGAAAGATAATTAAATGCTCGTCGCGATGGTGTAATTATTTTCGCTTAACGATTAACGGTTTAAAAGATATTTAAATTATAAAAAATATGTGAAATCATAAAATGCTTTTAATCTTAACTATTGATTTATTTTTAGATGGAGGGTGGAGACGAGTCTATTAGTATGTGAGAAAAGTTTTGTATGTAAACTAACTCTCCTCAAATTGTTTAAGGGGGTGTTTGGGGTTGCGTTTGCAACTAGATTATCTGATTATCACGGTTTGGAAACGCATTAATCTGTATTGAGGTGTTTGGCAACCAGAAACTGATAATCGATTTTTTGCGTTTTGATCACCCCAAAACGTGGTTTTGGAAAAGCAGGTAGGCACCTACTTTTTGGATACGTGATTTCTTATAACCAGAAAGATTACCGTATTACCCTTTAACTTCTTCTACCGCCATTACTCATATGCATACTTCTATAACAAAATCAACTTATAAATGTTGAGATGTCATCCTTCTACCACCAGAGACAAACGTAAGAGAATTTGGATGAGTCGGAGCAAATGCCGACGCAATATGAGGACTCAAAACCTCAAGCAAAGATCCCGTCTTTAGATCTTTTTTTAATTTGGATGAAGATTTGTTGGTTATGGATAAAATGGGTGCTGTATGAAGAATATGTAAAGGAGGAAGGTATTGAGGAAGAGAACTTAGCAGAGTGGGATATATGGGTAGGTGAGCCAATGGAAGGGATAAGTATAAACTAATACTACGTATGTGATAAAACAAAAGGTATAATCAATAATATAGCCACGCTCTAAGATGTGAAGTGAGCTTAATTGTCAAATACAACAGTCAAGAAGTATTTTACATGTAATTTAACTTGTGCTAATTATCTTTACTTTTCTTTTCTTTTCTTTTTTTTTTTTTTTTTTTTTTTTAATTTTCTAAATACTTTTCATGTAGAAACTTTGTTTAAAATGTCATTGTACATATTGCATTGTAAATTTAGCGATGTATATAGTTGGCATTTTATAGCAGGGAAAATAATGGTATGACACAAGTTTGTAACAAAAGCTTTCAACAAAATGGTTAAATTCTAAAGTGAAGTTAGACGGAAATAAATGGTCATAAAAAGATTTTTCTTGTAATTTATGTTGTATTATCATCCCTTATTAATTGTAATGTAATATGAAACTTTTTTCAAAAATAAAAGACGGAATGTAGTACTTGCTAACAGCAACTAAAGTTAGTTGCTAAACTGAATAACCAAAGTGACAGTCTCGCAAGTACCAAAACTCATTTCATCTATACCTACTTTTGGTTACAATCTCCTCCAATGTGGGACATTCTGCTCTTCCGTAAAATAAAAGTATTTAGCTTTTGTGTCAAGGGAGGGATCACTACAACAAATGTGTTGGTATTTGCTAACTTCCTTTATAATGTTCACACTTGCAAACATGTTCTAAAGTTATTACACTTACATACAATGGTGCCAAAATATTTAAGTGTGGCTTTGGCTGGATTACTAACTGGTCAACAAGTCTCGAATATATGACCTACCAGTCACGAGCATTCTAACTTATAAATTAATATTGATACTCAATTACTCATTGTCATAGCCAGACTATGCAAAACAGATTTTTTTAACTCGACCGGAGGTTTGATAACTTTCCTTACCCGATTGATTCAATTCATTCTCAATAAACCTATCACGGTCCATTGTCACCAATCCCATTTTCGTCAAGAATTTTCTACCTCGTTAAGGACATAATTTGTCTAATTCCTCCCGTCCCTTAACACCATCAATTGTCGTTTCTTTATCATCATATTCCTCGATATGTTTATTTTAAGCATCATCGGTCAAGTTGTCGTGAACAACACGGTGAGTTAGCTCCAATGGCTTGACTTGCCCTATTAGTCCAAGCATGTTGTGCATTTGCTCGTTGTTGAAATGAATTGCAATCCTTTCACCATGATTGTCTCATTTGGTACAATACCCAAAGGCCGACAACCACGAACAGTGCAAAATGCAATGTATGCTTAGTTTTGACTAATTTGAGCGTGTGTTCACAAAGTTGAAGCGGTAACTCATCATAAGCACTTGTTGAACCAGAATTCCTGCATGATTTCTTAAAACACTTGATTCCTTATGAGACATAACTCAAGCTTCATGACACAGATAAAAGATGAAAACATGATCACTGATTTCTAGCATCCCAAAGTACACTGAAAGGTTCCAACAATGACGCTAAAGAATGTGAGAACTAAAGAAACGTACGTAACCTTGGGCATTCGAAAATGACACTCCAATCCATTGTTAATGCATGTTTTAACAAAATATTTTGAACTAGTGAGGAAATATTTAAATTGTGAAGTGTACTTACTTATGTCAAATTAATGATCAAGAAGTATTTTTCATGTTCTGTTGTTTGAGTTTTAGCTCGTTGCTAGGCTTGTTTTGGTTGAGAATTTTTCATGTAATATATCTAGTACAAATTATATTTCTTTTTATTTTTCTTAAGAATTTGTGTCATTGCTTCATTTTGGGACATATGGTCTCATTTAACAAAGTTTGTGTTATGATGTATCCCACATTGGTTTGGGATACAAATGAAAGCACGTTTATATAGCACATTACACTTCAAATTAGAGGTGAGCATGGTGTGGGTTGGTGCGGGTTTTGGTCAGAACCGCATCCGCAATTGCGGTTTCTAAAAAATGAGAATCCGCAACCTTGCGGTTTTTAAAGTTTTTTTTTTTCAAATTCTATTTTTTGGTATATATTTATTATAGAATAAATATATCATATGGTTACATAATGAGTAAAAATATATATATACTAATGTTGGGTAATAGTATGAAATTATAAATCTCAAGAATAATAAAAGTCAAATGCGATGAATTTTTTTAAAATTTTGACGATATATTCATAGAAAAACAAAATTATATGATATAAAAACTCAGACAATAATTAACTAATAAAATTCGTTTGACATAACTAATTATGAAAATATTAACAAAAGTCTTTAATCATACAAAAATTATAGAATATAGTTGGTTTATTTAAAATAAAAATAAAAATATATATGAATATGACTTTGCGGTTCGGTGCGGTTTTTGCGGTGCGGTTTTTGGTGGAAACCGAAACCGCACCGCAAAATGCGGTTTTTTTATTTTCAAGAACCGCACCCGCGGTTTTTGTTGCGATTTCGGTTTTTGCGGTGTGGGTTTTGAGGTTTTGTGCGGGTTTGCGGTTTGCGGTGCGGTTTCTGCTCACCCCTACTTCAAATGTGCATGTGTGTTAAAGGGTTTGAATTCTTTTTTCATCCAAGTAGAGGTGGCGGGACGGGAGGGCAGGGGAACTGGCCAAACGGGCACATACTATACAAATCGCTTAATAAAAGACCTAAAATGACGAAATAAATTTCTTAAATGTAATATCTTATTTATATTAAAAAACTTCAATATATTATATAAAAAAATCTTTAAAACGATCGTAATGTTCTACAATTGAGAGAAAAAAAATATGTCCGTTAGTGCCCATTTAAGTTTTCAATGGGCTATATGTGCCCATTTAAAAAAAAAGTGAGGGCTAAATGTGCCCAAATCTTTTAAAAATTTGCCCATTTAGCCCATCTTTTTGCTTTTGGGCACATTTTGCCACCTCTACATCCAAGTATTCATATCATTTGATGCGTATTATTTTTTCACGTCCAAATTGGCAATGGTGAACTGCTATATTGTCGCGGTTCACATCCAAATTGGCAATTTTTTCACGTCCAAATTGGAAATGGTGAACTGCTATATTGTAGCGGTTCACGTCCAAATTGGCAATGCTGAACTGCTATATTGTCGCGACATATGTGCTGATGTCAACTATATTGTCGCGGCATATGTGCTGATGTCAACCTCACCCTTCAACAACTTGATTTTGTTATTCCCTTAATCCCTTTTATGCTATGGACGTTCATGGTGCTGACATTGTTTTAGGAATACAATGGCGTCAAACATTGGGCCAAGTCCAGGGGATAATCGCTTCTTGCCACTCTAATACAATTTCACACACAATGGAAGTCTCCAGCTTATGCAGCAACTAATAAAATCATTGATGCTCCCTCAAGATTGATTTCAGAGATGCTTCGAGAAGGAATTAATAAACTCAATATGAGACCATTAATAAACTCAGTATGGCATTTTTGTGTCGAGTATCGTGCACTAAATGGTATTACCATTCCAGATCGTTTCCCTATACCAATAGCTGACGAGCTGTTAGATGAATTATTTGGTGTTCTGGCTACCATCAAATCGTCTTGTACCCAAAGATCCTCATAAAGGAAAATTGTTTTGGCCTTCATACGTTAGGACCACTACGTGGTGACAAAAAAATTTTGTTAGACAAGAACTTGGTGAATGATTGAATGAAAGAATTTTATCATGCCATCGAATTCACATATTAGGATAGTCATCTAATCCATCGTTCTATTATCATATTTATACTCCTGAATTCAGAAAAGAAAAAGAAAAAGAGAAGGCATAAAGCGGAGACCATGAGGACAACGAGTTAAGTGGTGCGAAAGGAGACCGAGTTATGGAGTTGTAAGTTTTAAAAATCTTCAAATGTTATAATTCAAGGAAAAGAAAAATATATTTGTTAACATTTTGCATCCATTGAAACGAATTAGGTGCAATAACTCTTGTCTTACTATATCAAGCATTTTGAGGCTAATCGTCTATGTTTCCTACGATTATTTGTGTTTGTGTTTCAGCCGACAAGTTACATATTTTAATTGATAGTATGATCCAAGATTTTGTGTCATTGCTTCATATCAGAGCGAGTGATTTCATATTACAAAGTCATCTAATCCAAGATTTTGTGTCATTGCTTCGAAATCGTTTGTGATGTTTTAGACATAAGCTTTGAACAAATGAACAAATGGTTAAATTTTAAAGTGAAGTTAGATGGAATAAATGGCCATGAAAGTATTTATCATGTGATTTATGTTGTAGAGAATTTTTCTTTTTTCTTATGTCATCCATTATTAATTGTAATGTAACATGAACCTTTTTTTTTTATAAAAAAATTAAGGCATAATGTGTTTTGGTATTGACAAACATCCCACTCTGGTTTAAAGCTTTTTCGCTTGCACTTTTGTAAACCAATGTGACAGCTTACCAAATACCAAAATCAATTTTATTTTAACTAACCATTTATAATATAATTCTATATATATACCCACTTTTGGTTACAAGCTCCTTCAATGTGGGACATTTTGCTCTCTCTAAAATTAAAGTACCTTGCTATTGCTTTTGTGTAAAGGGAGGAATCACTACAACACGTGTTATTTGCTAGCTTCATTTATATTTTTCACCCTTGCAAACATATTGTAAAGTTATTACATTTAAAAGACTATGATTATCACACTTCTATACAATGGTGCCAAAATATACTTGCATTAGTTTCACTAATACATAATAGAACAAAATAGTACGAGTCTTCTTACTAGAATCATGTGAAATGCATTAAGTTTTGTTGGGAGTTAGCCATGAAAAAGGTATATCTTGCAATGTTCTTTTTAAGATCCAAAATTTATTTACGGGTATTTGTACATAATATTGACTCCGATCCAACACATTACTTCCGTATAACTGGAACATATCGCACATAAATATATCTTGATATGAAGTTGTGAGTGCTAGGGCTACAATAGTGATCCATGCATGATGTGTTCTGGTTATTATTGTTGGAAAATGAGTTTTTGCAAATTTTGGACACTATTTAATATATGTATATGTTATATATATTTATGTTTCTTGGTAGCTTTGCGTTCTCCTCGACGAGAGCTTCGCAACGAGCTAAAGTATGTCCAAAATGGAGTTGAAATGAATGCGATATCGTGTCTCAAAGTGAGGCACTTGAAACATAAAAACTTGGAAAAATAGGAGAATCCCACATCGCCCAAAACAAGAAGTGGATGCTTGTTTATAAGGAATTCATAGTATCGGCTATCAAATTCCTTTAGGTTGGTTATGCCCTCACTCCTACGTGCGCACGCGCAGGGGGGCAGAAAATGGGATTTGCGGGTCAAAATAAGTTCGAAGTTTCTGAACTCATGCAGACACGAATGCAGCTCCGAAGCCTCGCATACGTGCGTATTTTAGGAATAGATTTAAACTTATCAAGTAAGTTTACAGAATTCGGTTTGTGTTTTTAAATGATATGCAAAAGATTTAAACTTATCAAGTAAGTTTACATAATTCGGTTTATGTTTTTAGATGATATGCAAATCAGTTTTATGTATTAAAAAGATTTGCGAATCTGAACAGATTTTCGTTTATATGGCTGCAATATTTTTCTTGGAGGACAAGTTGAGTCTTCAATATAAATAAAGCCATAGGTCTCATTCGTTAGGCATATTCTGATAACGCAGCTCCAGCACAGTAACGATCCAGCAATCTTTTCGACCAGAAACGCTCAAGGTTTCCGTGATCTTTCAGGCAAGTAGTCTAGTCCGACTGTACAACAGCTGCGTACGTTGTACCCTGGGAAACAGACGGCGAATCTGTTTTAAGGGAATCGTATTCAATACGAGCCTCGTACAAGTCTCTTTGCTGCTTTCGTTAATTACAGTTTTATAGTGTCTGTCTTCTGCTTCTACCCGTTCTGTCTGTTTAATTTACTGTTTTGTTTCTGTTAATTTATATACTGTTATTGTAATCTGATTTTATTAATTAAAAGTATACACCGTTTCCCACAATTATCAAGAGTCACTATATATATAAGTTAGTTGAACACGAACACATAAAATCACACATAGTATACAAAAACCACACTAGATAACAATATAGATAGAACAATTGATACAAACATGAAACATACCGTCAATTTCCGCCAGAGTAATACATGTAAGTTATTGCAACAAAATATTGTTCTTCAAGTATTTAAACTTATTATATATATATATACTAAAGATGGGGAGTACAAATCCCCCAAAGTAGGTGCATTAAATGCTATCTTTGTCAAAATGGCAAGAATAGTCCTTGAGGTTTAAGTGTCGTTATAAGCTAAGTCCTTTGTAAGTTTGGCAAAATGGCAAAAATAGTCTTTGAGGTTTAAGTATGGCAACAATAGTCCCTGAGATTTAAGTGTCGTTGCAAGCTAAGTCCTTTGTAAGTTTGAAAAAATGGCAAAAATAGTCTCTGAGGTTTAAGTGTCGTCGCAAGCTAAGTCCTTTGTACGTTTCACAACACTTCCGCCGCAACGCGCGGGATCACCCGCTCGTTAAGATTTATTGGATGATAGGATATTACGTTATTAACCGGTTAAAGGACCTACACTGCAAATATTAAAAGAAACTTCGATTGAATCAGATTACTTTGATCATGGAGACCCAACTGATATTTGCCGAGAATGTAATGCTTTGTTGTGGCGAGCAGAATCTTTAAGAGGAAACCCAAACGGTTCAAAAAAAGGGTTTTCACTATGTTGCAATAAGGGAAAGGTTTTACTTGCCAAAGCACCTAACACACCGGAACCATTGTTAGATCTATACCTAAACAATGACGCCAAGAGCCAAAATTTCAGAAACAACATTAGATCTTACAATAGCATGTTCTCCTTTACTTCTATGGGAGGCAAAATAGACCATGCGATAAACCGTCGTGGTCGTGGTCTGTTTGTGTTCCGTCTACACGGACAGACCTATCATTCCATTGGTAGTCTGCTCCCGGAAGAATCTAAACCTCCAAAGTTTGCGCAGTTGTACATATATGACACGGATAATGAAGTGGATAATAGAGCTGCCGCAATCAGGTACATATCATAACCCTGTTTATTGATTTACTCCTCGAATATAAAATTTTGTTGTTAGATACGTATGTCAATCTGATTGGAAAGAAACTCATGTATTTAATTGGTTATGAAATATAAATTCAATTCCTTATCAAGTGTGTAAACATGTCTTTGGATTCCAGCAACAAAAACAAGTTCATCATTATCAAAAACTATTTTATATACTAATAACTATTTTTTTGGTTAGTTGACTAATTGTCTAATTACAAGTATGTTTCATTTGTATGAACATTCTATCTCTAACAGCATATACCTATGTCTTACGCTCTAACGCTTAAATGCTAAATATACAAATCATTATTTATGTGTAATTACCCGTAAATCATTGTTAAGCTATTTTAAACACTAACATTGCTCCATTTTTCCTGGATTTGATGTCGACAGGTCTGGAACCGCTGGACCATCTAATGAAAGACATCCAATTGATAGGGAAATAATATCAGATGTTAAAGATATATTGGATGTATGTAATATATTGGTGGAAACTTTTAGGATGGCACGAGACAGGTACAACAAGAACACAGAACAACCAATGAAAATCAGGCTTATCGCAAATCGAGCCAAGAGTGGTCGTACTTATAACCTACCAACGGCATCTGAAGTTGCTGGTCTAATTGTTGGTGACTTTGACACATGTGTCGAGCAAAGAGACATAGTTTTAGAGATGCGTACAGGCGATTTGCAGCGTATCAACATATTTCATCCGTCGTATCTTCCTCTCCAGTACCCGTTATTAATGCCATGTGGCCAAGATGGTTATCGGTTACATATACCTCATAAGTATGAGGATGAAAACGCAAGCGGTCCCAACAAAACGGTTACTATGCGTGAGTATTTTGCGTATGTTATTCAAGACCGACCCAATGAAATAAATTTATTCACTCTCGGTAGGAGACTGTTTCAGCAGTTTCTTGTGGATGGATACACCATGGTGGAGACAGAAAGGTTGTATTTTAATCGCGCAAAGCAAAGCAAAATGCGGTGTGATACCTACTCGACAATCCGAAATAGTGTCCAACAGGGCCATTCTGACCCAACGCAAGTTGGAAAGCCTATTGTTCTGCCATCATCGTTTACAGGAGGACCAAGGTATATGATGCAAAATTATATGGACGCTATGGCATTGTGCAGGTGGTATGGTTGTCCAGATTTATTCATAACTATCACATGCAACCCGAACTGGCCCGAGATATCACGTTATATGCGTGATCATAATCTAACCTCAAATGACAGGCCTGATGTTCTCACGAGAGTATTCAAGATGAAACTTGATCAGTTGGTAAAAGATGTCAAAGAGTTGCATTTATTCGGTCGTGTCCTAGCAGGTTTGTATTTATATAAGTCATTAGATCAACCAACTATTTTTTGTCATTTTTTTCTGTGTTGTTATATAGCCTATTATAAACCTTAATTTCATTCACTTTTGCAGTCGTATATACGGTTGAATTCCAAAAATGTGGCTTGCCACATAGCCATATATGCTTCTTTTTGCATAAGGACGATAAGATTCCTAATGTCGAACACATCGATCGATACGTGGCAGCCGAGATCCCAGATAAAAACGAAGATCCTGAATTACATAAGTTGGTTGGTGATTTTATGATGCATGGCCCGTGTGGGGCAGATGACCCTGACCAAGCGTGCATGATCGATATGAAATGTTCAAAAAGGTTTCCAAAGAGATTTACCGAACATAGCTCAGTCGACCAGGATGGGTATCCCGTTTATAGGAGGAGAGACAATGGAAACTTTGTAGAGAAGAGTGGCCATCAACTTCACAATGGCTACGTTATACCTTATAACAAGACTCTCTTGAAGCGTTATCAGTCGCACATCAATGTCGAATGGTGCAACCAAACTGGCTCAATCAAATATCTTTTTAAGTATATAAACAAAGGACCCGATAGAGTAAGAGTTGAGTTGTTTGATGATAGCAATAACACTAATTCAGGAGATGGTCAAACGTCTGCACCAAAAGATGAAATTAAAGCCTTTCTAGATTGTAGATACTTATCTGCATGTGAATCAGCATGGCGTATATTCAGGTATGATATTCATCACAGGACCCCTTCCGTCGAGAGGTTGTCCTTTCATCTACCTGGTGAGCATGTGGTTGTTTATGACGAGGACGCAGATCTTGAACAAGTTCTTGAACGCCCAACCGTCGCCACATCTATGTTCCTCGCATGGATGGAAACGAATAAGACTGACAAGAAGGCAAGGGAGCTAACGTACGCTGAATTTCCTACAAAGTATGTTTGGAACTCTCAAAAATGGATATGGACACCTAGAAAGCAGAGGGAGTGTATTGGAAGGATTCATAATGTCCCTATTTCGGCAGGCGATGCTTTCTATTGTAGGATGCTACTAAACCATCTAAAAGGTATAAGGACACACGACGAACTTAAGACTATAGATGGCGTGGTCTATCCTACATACAAAGATGCTTGCTATGCTATGGGCCTTTTGGAAGATGATAAAGAGTACATTGAGGCTATAAAGGAAGCAAGTCACTGGGCACCACCCGATCATCTCCGCGCGCTTTTTGTAACACTTCTTGCCTCAAAAGAACTTAGCACACCGTTGAATGTTTGGTTAGAAACATGGCATCTCCTTTCACAAGACGTTGAACACAAACGGAGACTCATCCTCAAAATTCCAGGTATACATAATTTAACGGTTACCCATTGCATAACTTTAGGATTCATAAACTTTACGAACATGCAATAATATATAAAAATATTGGAACAAGGTCATTCAACATGCTTAGAGATCATTTTGAAGCAAGACACTATTAATTGTAATTGTAATATCTTTTAGATGCAACTTAACGATATGCTTGATTGCTATAAGTTCAGTTTTTTGTTGAAAAGGGTGACTTCCAAAGTAATTGCATTAGACTCTTGTGCGCTAACCTAATGTTTTGTTGTTCAACTCTGCTGCTTAATCTAGACATATATTCACTGGTCTGTATTTTGTAAATCTGAGGTATATGTTGCTTATGCTTTATAAACACATCCAGATACACCAATAAAACACGCATCTGTGGTTGCTCTATCTTTGTTAATTGGTCAATTTTGTTGCCCAATAAGAAAATACAATTTACCTGCTCCATCCCATTTTTATGTGTCAGCACCTCCTCGAATTGTAGACAATCATTTGACATCCTTTATAGTTTTAAAATATTATATACCATGGCTCCAGATACTACAATATAGAAATCTGTTGGTATCTTATGATCCAATAATTTGTTATAGTGTACAACATTTGACATCCTTTAAAGTTTTTATTACACGCATAATAAGCACATACACAAAAAAGTAATTTGAAATCCTTTGTTTATTGAATAGTTATATTGAAATGTTAACACTACGTATGTAAAAATATATTCATATTAACACATTTATGTCTCATTTGGTTGCATTAAATTTGTACATACTCTATTAAAGCTTTAGTTAAAAAGTTAGAGATAGTCAAGTTAACACATTTATGTTTTTTTTTCCAGATTTGGTCCTTACTGATGAGGAAAAGAAAAATGCTGCATTGTTCTTTATAGAGGAGATAATGCGCACTCGAGGCAGCTCTTTGAGGAAATTTGAGGATATGCCATATCCAAGTGACGAGTTCATATCAGATTTTGGTAACCGATTGCTATATGATGAGTTAGATTATGATCTAGCCGAGTTGCAAAGAGAGTATGTGCAGCTACATAGTCATTTAACTTTGGAACAAAAGGGTGTTCATGACACCATCATGGACTCCGTCGAGACAGGTAATGGAGGTGTTTTTTTTGTGTACGGATATGGTGGCACAGGAAAGACTTTCTTATGGAAGACACTTGCAGCTGGGATAAGGCGGAAAGGTGATGTTGTTTTGAATGTGGCCTCGAGTGGCATAGCATCTTTATTAATGACTGGTGGCATAGCATCTTTATATATGTTCCTTTTCAGCATTATTGGCCAAGTTGTCTAAAACCATGCTTAAGTCAACTCGGCGAGTTAACTCCAATGGTTTGACTCATTTTCGTCAGGAAATGTATAGGTGCCAAGTCGATTCATTCTCGATAAACTTATCAAAGTCAATGTCCGGAATCTCATTTTCGTCAAGAAATGTATAGGTGCCTAGTCGATTCATTCTCGAGAAACTTATCAAAGTCAATGTCCGGAATCCCATTTTCGTCAAGAAATGTATAGGTGCCCAACTCAGCAAGGTCATGATTTCATAGCTCTTGTGTTATAACTTATATCAGTTGTCAACTTTCACGATTTCATTGATAGTATGATACAACCTCAATATTTTGTGGAATTGCTTCTTGTTGGTACTTCTGATCTCATTAAAAAAAGCTTGTGATTTAATGTTGTCCCACATCAAAGAGGGTTAAGAATGAAACCGTCTTTAAAATCCTTCTTACAACTCATTTCAATTGGAGGTTTTGTAGAAGGTTTTTCTCGCAAAGCCCTTTTTTTTGAAAATCAAAGCGAAATTGATCTTTCATTTTTGAATCCATCCTCAAACTCGTCTTTTTTTAAGTCTTAAAATAATACTTGAAATATTAAACACGCCAATTGGACGTTTGTAAGTTGTAACTGTTGTTGTTACTTCAGTTATATTTTTATGTAACCAATAACTAGCATTTTGTTGGATACTTAGATTTAGATCTAGACGGGATAAAAAAACATTGTTTTAGGCTTCATCTACTAAAACCACTGAAACGAATTAGTCGCTGTAACATGTGGAAATTCAATCCCACTGTGTCAAGCACTTTGAGGCAAAGAGTTTATGTGTCGTACAATTGTTGTGTATGTTTTCATAGCTCTTGTGTTATATCAGTTGTCAAGTTTCACAATTTAATTGATCGTATGATTCAGACTCAATATTTTGTGTCATTGCTTCTTATTGGTACTTGCAGTCTCATTTAAGAAAGTTTGTGCATTAATGAAATCCCATATTGGATAGGGTTAAGAATCAAAGCGGCTTTATAAACCCCTTTACACTCTATTTTGCCTGAAGGTTGTTTGGAGGGTTTTTGTGGTGTAGAATAATAGCATATACAATATCAAGACTCTTTAACACAACCTTTTTTTTTTTTTTTTTTTTTTTTTTTTTTGAAAAATCAAAGAGGAATGTATTTTTAGTTTTGAAACCATCCTCAAACTCAAAATTTCAAAAATCAAAGCCAAATGTATGTTTAGTTTTTGTTTTTTTGATTGTGTCTTCACAAAGTTGAATTGGTAACCCATCATAACAACCACTTATCGATCCCGATGTCTTATTAAACATACTTCAAGCTTCATTGACAAAGATAAAAGATGCAATTTAAATACATGATCATGTGGTTCCAGCATTCCAAAGGTCTTAAAAAGTTCCAAGAAAAACATTGCAAAATGAGGAAATTAAACGTTACCTTAGGTATAATGTTGAACCAGAGCTATTCAATACCTGATGCTTCGAAAGCGGGTAAAGCCATCACTTTTCATGTGTTTGGACCGGAGTTATTCAACCTGATACTCTGAAATCGATTGCGGTTTTTTAGACACATTATTTGAACGAATGAAGAAATGCTTAAAATGTGAAGTGAGCTTAGATAACAAATAAAACTGTCAAGAAGTAAATTTCATGTGATTTATGATGTACAAATTATCCTTTTTGTAATTTTTCTTAATATGATACTTGACTATTAAAACAGACCATCGACCATCTCGTGTGGTAATATGATTGCGCACATTTTAGTTAGACGTTCGCTATACAATGTTACTACTACTTTCATTGGTAATGCGCTCTTATTTCGATGTAGCGGGTCTTTCAGTCTTTGCTAACATTCGTTTAAATGGTATTATTTTTGTTGGGCTAGAATGTTAAAAATTCATACATCGGTGTCTATATTACAAAATTGAAGAAATTACATTCAATTCTAAGTCGGTGAAATAACATAATAAACCTGATCGAATTATATAAAAGTTGGGGTAAAATGTTTTGGAGTAGTAAGTTTTAAAAAAAAATCAAACATTATAATTCAAGAAAAAGAAGAATATATTTGTTAACATTTTACAGCGATTGAATCCAATAATGTGCAGTGACTCTTGTCTTACTATGTCAACATTTTGAGGCTAAGCTAGAGTTATGTTTGTGTCATTGCTTCATATTGTTTGGAATGTGTGGTTTCATTTAACAAAGTTTGTGTTTTAATAGTGTCCTACATTGAATTTAGATAAAAATGAAAGTTGGTTTACAAGTCTCATTACACTTGAAACGTTTGTAAGTTTCTGTGTGGTAGTTATGATGAAAAGTGATGCTTGCTCCATACACAAACTTAGCAACCTCCCCCCCCCCCCCCCCCCCCATTTTTTATTAGCTGCATCACTAATCTCAGAGAGAGAGAGAGAGGGGCGTGGTCTGTGTATTTCAGATGTACTAGTGCTTGCATCAGATGCACTGGCACTTGTGCTTGCTTCAGAACAAAGTACCATACTTATGAAAGAGGATCATGTTCTTTCGGCTGAGACAAAACCAAACCAAACGACACCTCCCTTTTTCCTCACCCCCCCCACCCCCCGGTTATAGTCCGGGAGAGGATGTTTTTTAGGTGAGTGACTAGGTCGTATTACGAAAAAACAAGATTGCAGCCGTACCATGTAACTTGTCGAATAAAAAAAAACAAACATATCTTTTGTATTCCTGTGAAATTGTCTAAGCATAGGATTTGATTTCACAGACATACAAACATTTATGTGTACTAAATGTTTTCTTTTCAACTTTTTGCTAACCAGTAAAGGTTAAAAATCTTTCATAATGACAACATAATATGATTCTTGACCTTTAAAACATGCCATTTACCATTGTAAGAGATGTAACTGTTGTTCATACTTTGAAGAATGTGTTGAAATTATTATGATATTCATCAAACATTATCTTATCCATCCTTATATATATACTTATATAGTCATATTTTAAAACTCAAAAATCAGAGAAAGAAATTAAACGAAATAGAAGACAACGGATGAAATTGTGGTAAAGGAGACATTCTGTCTGACTAATCTACTGGATTTGAACTCATCGCCACACTAGTCTCGAACTAGGTAAAGCTCTTTTTTTTAGGACGAGCCACATCATAGTTGTTGGCGCCGAGTAGAAATTCCATTGAAACGGTTAGTTGTGGTAACTCTAGTGTTACTATGTCGATCAAGCATTTTGAGGCTAAGATTTATAGTTTTATACAAATGAATACGGATGATGTTTTTCTCTGTGTTCAAAAACAAAAACGGATGACGTTTTCTCATGTTCAGGGTTCTCGGGAAGGTTGATCATTTTGATTCAGATGTACGCGATCTTATCAGGTTAATAACGTACGCGATCTTTTGTTATATTGTATCTGTTGTCAAGTTTCACGTTTTACATGATAGTAGATAGAGGTTCAAAGATTTTGCCTAGTAGATTCATGTTAGAACGTGTGGTCTCATTTAACAAAGTTTGTGTGTTAATGTAGTCCCACATTGATTGAAGATAAAAATGAAAGTAATTTTATTAATCTTATGACACGCCAAATGCATTAGCCTGTGCACTTGATCCTTGTAGGATGGATGTAAAATATTTGAAGCATCTATATTACGAGGTTCCTTGGTACTCGTTTTTTAATTTGCTCAACTATCTTATTAGTTTTTAACCTTACGCATACATTAAATTGTTAAATAAAATATTTTTATAAAAATATGTAAAAAGATTTATACTTATATAGTTAAAATATTGGTTAACGCGCGAGTTCTTTCATTTAACTTTAATCATGTATTAATATCAATTAATATTTTCTATATATTTTTGTTGTACGAAATATTTGACTTTGTTTAACTGACATTGTGTTAAAGTTAATGTTGTTTAAATTTAAATTAATATCGTGTCATATATGTGTGTTTAATAGCACGAAATAACCCTTGAAAAAAATGTTTTTCGGATATCCTTATTTAAGTTTTAAAGAGGAATTACTTTTGCGTCGTTGCTATATGTATAATCTCGTTTATTTGTTCTAGCCGTTTTTATATTTTTAGATTCGTGTACACGTGAATTAAACTTATAAGAAAGAATAACATGATTCTTTATAGAGCACCATTAGTAAAAGAAAAATATATGTTTGCGGATCTCCTTATTTTATATCATAAAAATGAAAAACTTTAATTGTTCGTATGTGAAGAGATCTGGTAAGAAGAGAAAATAAAATGAGAAGAGTGAGAAATATTCTGCGCCACACATTTTAAATGAAAAAAAGAAATTTAAGGGGAAATGCATATACTTTTGTAGGTGCATCTGAAATGTGCGGTTGTGGTTTCTTCTCATTTCAACTTTATTTCTCATTTGATCCTCACTCTTGTTCGTATATGTAAAATTTCGTGTATACATTTACATATACGGTAACTCGTACTTTCATTGTGATAATGATAATTCCGTATATATATATATATATATATATATATATATATATATATATATATATATATATATATATATATATATATATTAATTCAATATGTAATGATAATAATATGTATTAATAACAACAACGTATATGTTTTTCCAAAGAACATTATAAAGTCTCTTGAGTTGTGGTGACGCCTCTACAATGCATTAGCCCATTTTAGAGTTAATTACATAAATCGTCCTTGTGGTTTGGTAAAAGTTACGGATCTTGTCTCTGTGGTTTTTTTTAGCGCATTTCGTCCCTGTGGTTTACAAATCTTACGGATCTTGTCCCTGATCTGACCCGGTCCCAAAAAAAGGACCTCCCTTGCAAATACTCTCTAACGTGAGGGCTAACATCATATTTTGGTTTTAACGATCGGAGTTAATTACATAAATCATCCTTGTGGTTTGGTAAAAGTTACGCATCTTGTCCCTGTGGTTTATTATAATATTTTTTTAAAAAAAACTGTTTTTTCTTTTAAAAAAATTAATTTTATTAAAAAAATTAAAATTAAATTAAAAAAAACAAAAAAAAACTTTTTTTTAATTTTATTATAAAACGGATGAAGGCGTATAAAAAAAACGTTTTTATACGGTTTTCTCTATTTTTACGTTTCATTTGTTTTTATACGGTTTCGTTCGTTTTTGTATTAAAATGTATGAAAATATTTTTGTACAAAACCGTACATGTTCATACATTTTCATACGAAACCGTACATTTTTGTATATTTCGTTCGTTTTTGTATGAAAAATGTTTTCATACATTTTCATACAAAAACGTACATTTTTGTACCAAAATCCGTAAATTTTTGTACATTTCGTTCGTTTTTGTATGAACGAAACGAAACGAATGAAAACGAACGAAACCGTTCACTTTTGTACATTTTCGTACAAAAACGAACGAAACCGTACATTTCGTTCGTTTATGAAAAATGTTTTCATACATTTTCATTCGAAACCGTACATTTTTGTACATTTCGTTCGTTTTTGTATGAAAAATGTTTTCATACATTTTCATACAAAAATGTACATTTTTGTACAAAAATGTTTTCATACATTTTCATACAAAAACGAACGAAACCGAATAAAAACAAATGAAACATAAAAATAGAGAAAACCGTATAAAAACGTTTTTTATACGTCTTCATCCGTTTTATAATAAAATTAAAAAAAAGTTTTTTTTTTTTATTTTATTTTAAATTTTTTAATAAAATTAATTTTTTAAAAAGAAAAAACAGTTTTTTTTTTTTTAATATTATAATAAACCACAGGGACAAGATGCCTAACTTTTACCAAACCACAAGAACGATTTATGTAATTAACTCCGATCGTTAAAACCAAAATATGATGTTAGCCCTCACGTTAGAGAGTATTTGCAAGGGAAGTCCTTTTTTTGGGATCAGGTCAGATCAGGGACAAGATCCGTAAGATTTGTAAACCACATGGACGAATCGCCCTAAAAAAACTATAGGGACAAGATCCGTAATTTTTACCAAACCACAAGGACGATTTATGTAATTAACTCCCCATTTTATTTTATCTTTAACTTCACATGCATGTTGTGAAACTAATAGCGAGTTAACATCGAAAGTAATAACGAGTTAACATGTTGTGAGCTTATATCAACGATACGACACTCAAGTTGGTAAAATGTAATAAAGCATTTATATAGGCAGCACCACAACCAATACTAAAGGGTGTAAATCTATCTTGTTGGAACTTGGGACTTGTGGTCTGATTTAACAAAATTTGTGTTTTGATGTTGTCCCACATTGTTTAGGGATAAAGGTTTAAGTGGGTTTATAACTCTTGTTACACGCTAAATGGTTGTTTGTTTTAAAAGATTTTGTAAACCGGATATTCAAAAAGGTTTTGATGGAGGAAATCAACATTCGTAGCGCTTGTAGAAGACTTTTTTTTTTTTTAAGTAAACCAGATATTTAAAAAGGTTTTGGTGAGAAACTCTTACCACAAATGTATAACGAGAAAATGTACGTAGTAAGCTCATTACACTTCAAATGTTTGTGTATAACGTACATTAATTTAAAAACAAATAATATAAATCTTTATATCTTAGTTCGGTTTGTTGGTGCTATTTTTGGGCTTCATCTCCTAAGACGACAAATATATCCATTGAAAGTTTGAAACCAATTAGTTGCAGTATGCCAGTAACTAATGTCTTGTTATGTCAAGCATTTTGAGAATAAATGTTTATGTTTTGTACAATTATTTGTGTTTGTGTTATATTAGTTGTCAGGTTTCACGATTTAATTGATCTTAAGATCCAGCCTCATGATTTTGTGTCATTGATTCATGTTGGAATGGGCGGTGTCGTTTAAGAAAGTTTGTGTTTTAATGTTGTCCCATATCGATTAGGATGAAAATGAAAGCTCGTTTACAAGTCTCATTACACTTCAAGTGTTTGTGGGTGTGTTGAAAGTTGTGTGTGGTAGTTATGACGAAACTTGTGCTCCATTCACAAACTTTCAATATTTTTTTTTTTTTTTTTTTTTTTTTTTTTTTTTTTTTTTAAAGAGAAATGGATTAAATTTTGGTTTTCTTGCTTTTTTAAGAGAAATCAAATTATTATTTTTTTTCTTTCAGTAATCATGGTTTTTAATCTTTTGCATGACTAATCAACGGGGTTCGAATCAATCGCCACACAGATTTAAAGCAGGTAAAGTCATCCATTTTCAGGTGTTTGGATCGGAGCTATTCAATACCTGGTACTCCGAAATCGATTGCAGTGTTTTAGACATAATATTTGAACGCATGAAGAAATGCTTAAAATGTGAAGTGAGCTTACCAAATAAAATTGTCAAGAATTCTTTCCAAACTGATACTCCAAAATAGATTGTTATGTTTTAGACAAAATATTTTAAACTACTGAAGAAATATTTAAATTGTGAAGTGTGCTTAATTAATGTCAAATAAACGATCAATAAGTATTTTTCATGTGATATATCTAGTACAAATTATCCTTCTTTCTAATTTTCTTAAGATTGTGTGTCATTGCTTCATTTTAAAACATGTGGTCTCATTTAGCCAAGTTTGTGTTATGATGTATCCCGCATCATTTTGGGATACAAATGAAAGTAGATTTATATAGCACATTACACTTCATGTTTGCATGCGTTTTAAGGGTTATTTATACTTGCGACATCAAAAGTATAAATTTTCTTTGACATACATTTGTTTTGATAGATACGTCTCTACCTTCCTCACTTTTACTACCAGATCATAAAACGCAAAAAGAAGGATCCATAAAACTAAAACTTCATAACAACCGCCTCTACCTTCCTTACTTTTACGACCAGATACTAAAACTTCATAACAAAGATGCAATTTGAAGACATGACCATGAAGTTCTACCATCCCAAAATTTCACTAAAAGTTAGAACAATGACTATGAAAAATGCTAAAATTATACAAAAGTTACGTCTGGTATAAAGTCCAACGCATTCACAACGAGGTTAGTTATACATATCCCTAAATGGATATTGACACCATTCCCCCTCCCCCGTTTATTTATTTTATTTTATTTTTTATAATTTTGGAACGTGTGGTCTCATTTAATAAAGTTTGTGTTTTGATGCATCCCACATTGGTTTGGGATACAAATGAAAGTGGGTTTATATAGCACATTACACTTTATATTAGAATGTGTGTTAAGTGATTCATATACTTTGTGACACCAAAATAAACAAATATATAATTTGTGTATTTACTACCTTAATTACTTAAAAAAATTCATCAAATACCATAAAAGTTTTTCTTAACAAGAAATAATTTTTTTTAATTATTTTAAAACGAAATCAAATACCATCAAATAATTTTTTTAGAAATTAAATATTTTATATAGTCATTGTTCTTTATTTCTCAATATAAAACTCAAATATTGTATATTGAGTTAATTTAAAAAAGAAATCAAACACCATAAAAAAAAAAGTTTTCCTTAACGATAAATTAAATATTTTAGAAAGTCATTGTTCTTCATTTGTTCAATTTACGAAGACATTGAAACAATTTAGTTGCAAAAGGATTTGCAATCCCACTGAGTCAAGCATTTTGAGGCTAAAAGTTTATTTATCGTACAATTGTTTGTGTATGTTTTCATAGCTCTCGTGTTATATTAGTTGGAAGATCCCAAGCTTGCATTTGAGTCAAGATACTAGTCCAACCATGCCGATGATGTGTAAGTTTCACAATTTTATTGATATTGGGATACCGCCTCAATATTTTGTGTCATTCTTCTTGTTATGTACTTGTGGTCTGTTTTAAGAAATTTTATGACTCAGATAAAAGATGAAAACATGATCATTGAGTTCTGTCATCCCAAAATTACACTGAAAAGTTACAACAATGATGATGAAGAATGCGAAAACTATAGAAAAATAACCTTGAGTATTCGAAACCGACACTTCAATCCTGTGTTATGTTTGAACAAAATATTTTGAACTATTGAGGACATATTGAAATTCTAAAGTGTACTTAATTAATGTCAAATAAACGGTTAAAAAGTATATTTTTCATGTGATATATATAGTACGAATTATCATTCTTTGTCATTGCTTCATTTCGAAACATGTGGTTTCATTTAACAAAGTTGGTGTTATGATGTATCCCACATTGGTTGGGGATACAAATGAAAGCGGGTTGATATAGCACATTACACTTCATATTTCAATGGTATATTAAAAGGTTTTTATACTTGTGCATGTAAGTATAAATACCATTTGGTGCACTTTTTTTTTCATGTCTAAATTGGCAATGGTTTGTCACGGCATATTTTGGATGTGTATTAAAGGGTTTCTATACTTGTGTATGTAAGTATATATATCCTTTTGTATATTAAAAGGTTTTTATACTTGTGCATGTAAGTATAAATACCATTTGGTGCACTTTTTTTTTCATGTCTAAATTGGCAATGGTTTGTCACGGCATATTTTGGATGTGTATTAAAGGGTTTCTATACTTGTGTATGTAAGTATATATATCCTTTTGGGCACAATTTTTTTTCACGTCCAAACTGGCAATGGTGAACTGCTATATTGTCACGGCATATGTGCTGATATGAACCTCATCCTTCAACAAGATTTTGTTAATCCCTTGTATATAGCACATTACACTTCATATTTTGAATGTGCATTAAAGGGTTTTTATACTTGTGTATCTAAGTATAAATATCTTTTTGTGCACGTTTTTTTTTCACGTCTAAATTGGCAATGGTCTGTCACAACATATTTTGGATGTGTATTAAAGGGTTTCTATACTTGTGTATCTAAGTATAAATATCCTTTTGGGCACAATTTTTTATCACGTCCAAATTGGCAATGGTGAACTGCTATATTGTCATGGCATATGTGCTGATATGAACCTCATCCTTCAACACTTTATTTTGTTAATCCCTTGTATGTTATGGACGTCCATGGTACTGACAGAGGGACGACCTAGGAATTGTTGTTGGGCGTTGCATAATTTATTTTGAGAGGGTCTTGCATATAATTTTGTTTATCATAAACAACAAAATTCACACCCTAAATAATTTTTAGGTTAAACTGAAGTAACAAAAAAATATATTTGGGTTAAAAAGTAACACTTCTTGAAAACATTTACATTTTGTAGATCAAAATCAGGTGTAGCCTATACCACACCCGGCTCACATGTGTGTCCAGCCATGTGTTGACATTGTTTTATGAATACAATGGTTTCAAACATTGGGCTAACTCCCACACTACACATTAAGTCTACAATGCTCAAGTTGTATAAAGGCATTTATATAGGCGACAACACAACTAATACTAAAGGGTATAAATCTATCATGTTGGAACTTGGGACTTGCGGTCTCATTTAACAAAGTTTTGTGTTTTGATGGAACTTGGGTCTTGTGGTCTCGAATATATGATCCACTAGTCAAGAGCGTTCTAATTTCTAAGTTAACATAGATACTCAATCACTCATTGTTAGAGCTAGACTATGCAAACGTTTTTAAATATACTCAACCACAGGTTTCATAACTTTCATTACCCATTGATTTAACTCATTTTCGATGAACATATCACGGTCAATATCCGGAATCCCATTTTCGTCAAGAAATGTATAATCACCATATCCCTTGATATGTTTATTTTAAGCATCATTGGTCAAATTGTCTAGAACAACACAGTGAGTTAACTTCAATGGCTTGACTTGCCCTTTTAGTCCAAGCATGTTGTGCATAATTTGGTTCTCGTAGAAATGAATTGCAAACTTTTTACCATTCACACTAATCTTTGTGTATGATTGTTTCACTTGTGTATTTTTTCATAGCTCTTGTGTTATATAATTGTCAAGCTTCACGATTTGTTTGATATATGATACAACTTCAATATTTTGTGTCATTGCTTGTTATTAGTACTTGTTGTTTCATTTAAGAAAGTTTGTGCATTAATGTTATCCCACATCATATAGGATTAAGAATGAAAGGGGCTTTATAAACCATTTTAGGGTGATGACAACTAAGTATGATCAGTTTTTTCATGCCTAATCACCCACCAATAATATCCTTCCTTCTTATCTCACACCTAACAATAGATTTTTAGTGGCAACCATGCTTAACTCATACCCCATCTATTTTTTTTTTTATAATTATATTAAACAATTTAATAAAAACATAATATTTTATTAATACTTAAAAGAAAATTACATAATACATGCTAAAAAAAACACTAGTTATCAAGGTATGGTAAGTCTTGAGCGTCTACATACTCCGTAAGATCATAACGGAGACGGTGATGGATAGAAATTCTAACTCGTCCCCGGATGAAGAAGATGAAGATAAAGATGAATCCATTTTGTTTGTGAAATAGAAATGTTTTTGTTTGAGTAAAAATAGAGATGTTTTTGGGTGTGAAATAATGTTAAATGAGTAGTGTTTAAATAGGCGAAAAAAAAAGGATTTTTTTTAATGCAAGTAAACGGCTAGTTTGACTAGCCTAACAGCTAGTTTTGGTTGATGTAGAATCGGCAAACAATACCTATTTGGGTCCAATTCATCCCACACCGAATCATGCCTAGGACGAGGCAATGGGCATGCCGAATGGTGTCATTGATGCCGAATGCATACCGACTTGGGTTGTCAGTCCCCTTACACTCCATTTTACTTGTATGCTATGCCGAAGGTTTTTGTGGTGTAGCATATGCAATATCAAAACTATCAGCATAACATTTTTTTTTTTCAATTTTGAAAAATCAAAGCATAATGTATGTTTAGTTTTGAGCCATCCTCAAATCCTAGTTTTGAAAAATCATAGCCAAATGTATGTTTAGTTTTTGTTTTTTTTAGTGTAAAAGCTAAAAAATAGCCTCGTACTTTCAAATTTTTGCCGACTTAAAACACTTATTTTTTTGCTCAATGACTTCAACAACGTACTTTCAAATTTGCTTCGACTTCATCAATATGACTTGAAATGACTATATTACCCTTGCCTTCTTTATGGTTATATTGGTGAAGTCGGAACAAAATTTGAAATTAAACATAATTAAAGCTTCATTGACAAAGATAAAAGATGCAATTTAAATGCATGATCATGTGGTTCTAGCATTCCAAAGGTCTTAAAAAGTTCCAAGAACAAAGATGAAAATGTGGAAATTAAACTTTACCTTGGGTATAAAGTTGAACCAGAGCTATTCAATACCTAATGCTCTGAAATCGATTGCGATGTTTTACACATAATATTTTGAACGAATGAAGAGATGCTTAAAATGTGAAGTGAGTTTGGATAACAAATAAAACTGTCAAGAAGTAATTTTCATGTGATTTATGATGTACAAATTATCCTTTTTGTAATATTTCTTTAATATGATACATGACTTTTAAAACAGGTCATTGACTATTTTGTAAGATGTACCTAGTGTTTTTACTTTGGTTAAATTTGTTTGTAACATACTTGACCTTGCTAAGTTGTACCTGTTGTTTTTACTTCTGTTATAATTTTATGTATCCACTAACCAGCATTTTGTTGGATACTTGGATGTAAGTTTGGATGGGATAAGAAAAACCTTGTTTTAGGCCTCACCTACTAAAACCATTGAAACGGATAGTCGCAAGAACATGAGGACATCAATCCCACTATGTAAAACATTTTGAGGCTAAGAGTTTAGCCAGCATACAATCGTTTGTGTGTATTTTCATAGTTGTTGTATTATATCAATCATAAAGTTTCATCATTTAATTAATACAAAAATTCAGTTTTACGATTTTGTGTCATCGCTTCATTTTGGAACGTGTGGTCTCATTTAACAAAATTTGTGTTTTGATGCATCACACATTTGTTTGGGATACAAATGAGAGTGGGTTTATATACCACATTACACTTAATACTAGTATGTGTATTAAATGACATATATACTTGTGACATCTTAAGGAGCAAATATATCATTTGTGTATTTACTTTTTTAATTACATAAAAAAATACATCAAGTACTATAAAAGTTTTTCTTAACGAGAATTCTTAACAAGAAATAAAATATTTTTTTTAATAATGAAATCATATTTTAAAAATGAAATCAAATACCATCAAATAATTTTTCCAGAAATTAAATATTTTATATAGTCATTGTTCATTATTTGTTTAAAAAGAACTCAAATATTTTATATTGAGTTAATTTAAAAAAGAAATCAAACACCATAAAAAAAATTGTCCTTAACGATAAAATTAAATATTTTAGAAAGTCATTGTTCTTCATTTGTTCAATTTACGAAGACCATTGAAACAATTTAGTTGCAGGAGGATTTGCAATCCCACTGAGTCACGCATTTTGCGGCTAAGAATTAATTTATCGAGCAATTGTTAGTGTATGTTTTCATAGCTTTTTTGTTATTTTAGTAGGAAGATCCCTAGCTAGCATTTGATTCTAGATATTGGCTCAACCGGACCAACGATATGTTAGTTTCACGATTTTATTGATAATGGGATACCGCCTCAATATTTTGTGTCATTGCTTCTTGTTGTGTACTTGTGGTCTCATTTAACAAAGTTTATGGTTTAATGTTCTCCCACATCGAATAGAGGTAAGAGCGAAAGCGGCTTTATAAGTCTCTTTACACTTCATTTACCTTCTTGGTTTTGATGAGGGTTTTGGTGGTATTATAGAATAGTGATGTTAATTGTGGTTACATCCATAAATAGCTTGGTCCATCTTTATTCCATTTCATATATGTCTGAGTATCCGCATAGCTCTCGATTGATGTGTTATTTATCCATTCCTACTTTTTTTATGTCAATGTTGGTGACTGGAGATAACTCTCTTCAATAGAGTAGTGATGTTAATTGTGGTTACATCCATAAATAGCTTGGTCCATCTTTATTCCATTTCATATATGTCTGAGTATCCGCATAGCTCTCGATTGATGTGTTATTTATCCATTCCTACTTTTTTTATGTCAATGTTGGTGACTGGAGATAACTCTCTTCAATAGAGTAGGTCTTGCTTCATATTTGTTAATTCATTTCTGGTTTACACGACTTCAGGCAGATAAAGCAGCTATAAAAGCTATGTTTGTCAATCGAGTAGGTGATTTTGGTTACATCCATAAATAGCTTGGTCCATCTTTATTCCATTTCATATATGTCTGGTCCATCTTTATTCCATATTTGTTAATTCATTTCTGGTTTACACGACTTCAGGCAGATAAAGCAGCTATAAAAGCTATGTTTGTCAATCGAGTAGGTGATTTTGGTTACATCCATAAATAGCTTGGTCCATCTTTAATCCATTTCATATATGTCTGAGTATCCGCATAGCCCTCGATTGATGTGTTATTTATCCATTCCTACTTTTTTTATGCCAATGTTGGTGACAGGAGATAACTCTCTTCAATTATTCCTGGGATGGGAGGGAGTAGCTCTTGCTTCATATTTGTTAAATCATTTCTGGTTTACACGACTTCAGGCAGATAAAGCAGCTATAAAAGCTATGTTTGTCAATCGAGTAGGTGATTTTGGATTAGCTCCTGGGATTTCGGGTTGTTTTACAATACCATCACTTACAGCAAACCCCCACCCCCATTTTTTTTTTTTTTTTTTTTTTTTTTTTTTTTTTTTTTGTTTCGAAAAATCAATGTGAAATGTATGTTTAGTTTTTGAAATAATCCACAAACTCGTTTTTAAAAATTTGAAAAAGGTTTTAGTGGTGTAGCTATGAAAAAATGTTGATTATTATTTTTTAAATGACAATTGTGGCTATATGGCTCCTAGCCCAGAAGGCGTAGCGAGCTCACACAACCAGGTTGGGTACAGCCCAGAAGGCAATGACACCCTTCCCTTTACGCACGCTAGAGGAAACCCCTATCTCCCTAGACAAGACTTGAACTTGAGACCTTGCCTAGGAGGGCAAAACCTCTATACCGCTAGACCAGAGGCCTTTTGATAAAAAGGTTGAGTATTGTAGCATATACGACACAATCCCTTTCAGCAAAACTCATTTTTTGTTTTGAAAAATCAATGAATTGAAATCATCCTCAAACTCGCTTTTTTAATTTTGAACAATAAAAAATGTATGTCTAATTTCTGAAGTGTTTGATTGTGTGTTCACAAAGTTGAATTGGTAACTCAACTCCACGTGATCGGGACTTCCTGCATGATTTCATAAATCACTCGATGTCTTATTAAACATAATTCAACCTTCATTGACAAAGATATAACATATAAGATGCAATTCAACACATGATCATGTAGTTCCAACATCCCAAAATTACACCAAAAAGTTCCAAGAATGACGATGAAATTAAAATGCGGAAACTAAAGAGACGTTACATTGGGTATAAAGTTGAGCCGGAACTATTCGAAATTGACACTCCAAAATCCGATTGTGCTGCTTTAGACAAAATATTTTGAACGAATGAAGAAATTTTAAATTGTGAAGTAAGCTTAGATGTCAAATAAATTGTCAATAAGAACTTTTCATGTGATATTTGTTGTACACATTTATCCTTTTTTAATACCTTCTTAAAATTATAACCACCGCCACCCGTCTTTTTCGCACCTTCGTTTTTCACAAGAATAACGTGTGGGGGGAGTGGGATCTAATGGTCGGGAATACATCTACAATCAGAGATTCCAATGGATGGCATTGGAAATTCAGAAACAACAAACAGGATACTCTACATCCAATTCAAAATCCATTTCAAAAAGACGTGGAGAGAATCGCAACCACATTCTTCGTAACGAATTTCCCTGAATACATTGATGCTAAGAAAGTGTGGCAGATATGTGAAAAATATGGATGTATTGTGGATGCTTTCATCGCCAACAAAAGATCAAAAACGGGAAAAAGGTTTGGTTTCGTTCGATTCATTGGCATCAAGAATAAGGAAGAGTTTGCAAAAACACTAGCAAACATTTAGATCGGGAGCTTCCATATGTTTGCATTGGTCGCTCGTTTTCAAAGACATGAAAATTCAGAAGCAAAAACATGGAAGGAATGGGAAAAGTAACTAGTCACATACCTGCTAATAAATCCGAAAGGGTGGAAGAAGTCTCTTCTCAAAACAAGCAATCTTATGCATCGTGTCTTCACGGAGATGGGGGGAGCAGGATGAAAGGAGGACAAGATATGGCTAGCAAACCTATCACACTAACTCATGATGATTTGGTTCAGGTCACCAACTCGATGGAGGTAGCTTTGGTAAAAGTAAAATATGTTGAAACAATGAGCAGTATTTACCGTATTTTAAGTGAAGAAGGATTCGATAGGGTTAAGATTCATCATATTGGTGGTTTGTGGCTATGGTTACACTTCCAGTCTATTAAGTCTTGCAGTTCTTTTAAAAGTAAGATAAACTTGAAGTCGTTCTTCACAACTATCAAACCGGTTTCTAAGAAATTTTATGTGGATGAAAGAATGGCGTGGGTAAAAATATCGGGATTACCATTATGTGCATGGGGGTTAAATGCATTCAAAAAAATAGCTTCGTCGGTGGGAAAGTTTATGTTTTTCGAAGGTGATAATACGGCAGCAATGAGTATAGGAAGAGTATGTTTAAGTTTATATATAAGGTAGTGAAAGTGATTATTCATGGGGAGGAATATGATGTGCACATACATGAACTTGGCACTTGGAGTATAGATATTGTTGATCAAAATACATACAGTTCTGAAACAGACTCTAAAGTGGATGATGATATTGACAATGAAAAGGGGTCCGAAAGTGAAGATGATATAGGCGAGGCACAACATGAGGAAAAAAGGAAGGAAGTAGTAGAAGATAAGAATGATATCGATCACAAGGAAGATAGTTTTTATAGTAACACATGAAATGAGAATAAGGAAGAAAAGGAAACAAATATTGAAAAGGATGACAAGGAGGAAGCATGATCATATTTGAGCCGTCCCCCAGGCTTTGAACACTTCAATAAATCAGGGCATTGTCTATCAGAAAGCTCTCTTCAATCCAAGTCAAGTAAGTGCTCAAACTCTTTTGGTAAATTCAGAAAGAAAAATATTAGGGGTGTCTCGGTTATTCATGAAATGTCTAGGCTCATTGAGGTCGGAGAAAAATTGGGATATGATGTAAAAGGGTGCCATAAGTCATTGCATAGATTAATAGACAGAACTGGAGTATCGATTGTGGTTAGATGAAGGTGATTTCCATTAATATCGGGGTTCTAAGAAAAGGAGAAAACAAGTATGAATCAAGAAAATGTGTTACAAGAACAATGTTCAATTCTTAGCTGTTCAAGAATCCAAAATGACTCGTCTAGAATTGTTCCGTATAAAGACCATGTGGGGTAACTATGTGTTTGATTATGCATGTAGTATGTCTCGAGGCAGATCCAGGGGGGGGGGGGGTTAATTTTTGTTTGGGACCCAAATGCTTTTGTTAAAGATCAAATCCGAAGATTGTTTCATTATTTTTCAAGGTAAATGGGTAAATTCCAACAAGGCACTTTACATGATAAACACATATGGTCCTCAAGATCCGACTGAGAAAATATCTTTATGGAATCGATTTCTAGATTTTATCACAAATCATGAAGGAAACTTCGTTAGTTTTGGTGACTTAAACGAAGTTCGGGACGAAGGTGAAAGATATGGTACAGAATTCTCTCATACTCAAGCTCACATTTTTAACTCGTTTATAGATGATGCAGGTTTAGTCGATATCCCTTTGGGAGGACGCACCTTCACTTGGATGAATAAGGCGGGTACGAAGATGAGTAAACTAGATCGCTTTCTAGTGTCCCATTCTATCATGGATGCAATCCCTGATCTTAAAGTGACTGCCCTTCCTCGCGGGTGGTCGGATCATACTCCGTTACTACTTCACTATGAAAAGGCTGATTATGGTCCAATCCCTTTTAAATTTTTTCACTTGTGGTTATAACGCGACGAGTTAAGGGAGTGTATTGAGAATGCGTAAGCTGAATGCTCACAAGGTAATTCTCGTATGACTTTTTATGATAAGCTGAAAGTTATTAAACAAAAAATTAAGGCTTGGAATCTTCTAGTAAAGAATAGAGAGGCTACTCGTTTACAGGAGGTGCAGTTGAAATTAACTGATATAGACGAAAAGTTAAACAACGGTACATCCTCGGAGGAAGAAAAACATGATCGTTTTAATTTGATAAAAGAATGGGATGACATTAAAAAAACTGGATGAAATGGATACGGTTCAAAAATCCAGAATCAGATGGGACGTTGAAGGGGATGAAAACTCGAAATTCTTTCATGGAATTTTGAAACAAAAACGACACCAACAGATGGTTAAAGGAATTATGCAAGATGGAGTTTGGTTCACCAATCCACAACAAGTGAAAACAGCCTTCTATCATTTTATAAAGAAAAATTTGAACCATCAGACTCTTTGATGGACCTTTCTCCTATTAATTCGAAAGTTTCATTAACCTCGGACGACAAAATCGAGTTGGAAAAAGATGTGAATGTGAAAGAAATTCGATCGGCTGTTTGGGATTGTGGTACTCAAAAAGTCCCGGGCTATGATGGTTTTTCGTTTCTTTTTCTAAAGACATATTGGGATCTCTTCAAAGATGATGTAGAAGAAGCAGTGAGAAATACTTTCGATTCATTTAAGATTCCTAAAGGAGCTAACTTTACCTTCATCACGCTTATCCCGAAGGTAGCTAATCCAATCCATATTAAAGATTTTCGGCCTATTTCTCTAATAGGCATGCAATACAAAATTATTTCGAACATTCTTGCTAACCGATTAGCTAGAGTTGTTCATAAAGTGATTGGTCACGAGCAGTCGGCTTTCATATCGGGTAGACAAATACTTGACGGTCCAATGATGTTTAGTGAAATAATGTCGTGGTATAAAAAGAAGAAGCAAAAACTTATGATGTTTAAAGTCGACTTCGAGAAAGCTTTTGACACCGTTAGGTGGAAATACCTAGATCACATGCTTTTGAGTCTTGGGTTTGGTAATAAATGGAGGCGTTGGATTCAAATGTGCCTTCATTCGGCTTGAGCGTCAGTATTGGTAAACTGATCCCTCTTAAGTGAATTCTCGATCAAACATTTAAGTCAAGGTGATCCTCTTAGTCCATTCTTGTTCATTATTGTTATGGAAGGGTTACATTTAGCTTTAAAAGATGCTGTTGATAATGGCCTTTTTCGTGGAACAAAGATAGGGGATACAAGCTTCAATATATCACATCTTTTTTACGCGGATGATCCGGTGATAATATCTGATTGGAACAGGCATGATATAGACAACATTATTAGAATCTTGCATGTCTTTTATCTCGCTTCAGGTCTCAAAATTAATATATCTAAGTCGCATGTTTATGGAATTGGTGTGAGCTCGAGTGATATTGAAGTCATGGCTTATAACACAGTATGCACTTCTGTAATATTCCTTTTACTTACCTTGGATTACCGATTGGTTCTAACATGAATTTGCTAGCTAATTGACATCCTTTGATAGACCGGTTTCGTGCTAAACTTTCTTCACGAAAAGCAAACTTGCTCTCTATTGGTGGTCGTTTAACACTTATGAAAGCTGTGCTAGGAAGTATTGTCATATATTATATGTCGATCTTCAAATGTCCAGAATCTGTTCTCAAAACGTTAGAATCCATTCGGGCTTCATATTTTGGGGAGGTAGCGGGGATAAACGAAAAATGGTGTGGATTAAATAGGAGAATGTTTTGGCGTCGTTTGATAAGGGTGGTTTAGATATTGGCAGTTTGAAAGCTTTTAACCTAGCTCTTCTTCAAAAATGGCGATGACATTTCGTTCATAACCCGAATTCTCTTTGGGTTCAAGTGATAAAAGCTATACATGGGGATGATGTTGGGTTATACTTGGGAGGTTGCAACTGTGGTGGCATTTGGTCTTATATTATTTCTTCCTATTCTAATTTACATGCTTGCGATATCATTCCGTCCTACACTTTGTGTCGTAAGGTGGGTGATGGTATGTCCATTCGTTTTTGGAAGGATAATTGGGTTGGAAACAGGCCTTTGTGTTCTAGACATAACAGATTATATCACTTAGATTCTAATGCTAATTGTGTGCTTGCGAATCGTATCTCCAATGATGAATGGGTTTGGAATTGGAATAGACAAAGTATAGATAGTCGAAATGTAGCTGCTCTTGAGGTTTTGGTTTTGGAGTTAGGGCATGTCTCTTTGAGCAATCGTCCTGATGCTTGGTCTTGGAGGATTTCGGATGATGATAGTTTCTCTATCCATGCCACAAGATCTCATATTGACAACAATTTACTGCCTTCGTTAAGTCCTAGTACTAGATGGTCTAAGATTTTGCCTCGTAAGGTAAATGTTTCCATTTGACGTCTCATTCTGGATAGATTACTTACTCATTTAAATCTTTCTTTGCGGGGGCTAGACATTTCTTTTATTGCATGCCCGTTGTGCAACATGGGTATGGAATCTAAAGATCATGCTTTTTTTTTGGTTGTGATACGGCTACTAGCATTTGGCGCCTTATTCGAGTGTGGACTGATATTAATATGCGTCTTTTTTCCTCATGGTTCGATTGGTTACAATGGCTAGATAATTGGAGAGCTTCAAAGGACTCTAAAGACCGTGTATATGTTATTTCTGCGGCTTTTTTGTGGGTTTTATGGCGATATCGAAATAGCATTACTTTTAATTCTCATCCTACGAGGAAAAGTGATCTTTTAGATTCTATTCGTTTATATTCTTTCTCTTCGTTATGTTTAGAGGTTATAATGTAAATTGTTGAAACTCTTGGCTTGATAAATCATTGTAATTTCTTTTCTAGCTTCTTGCTAGAGAGCTTTGTTTTTAATGAAATCATCGTTCAAAAAAAATTGACTTAAAAAAAGATTGTTTTGAGCTTCATCCACTAAGACCATTACTAGAGGATTAAAAAGTTGTAAGAAATGAAGTTGATATATATGATTATAATGCTACTGTTTTCACATAAAATGATAGTCATCAAACATCATCACACCATGAAACAATAAATAAAGTGGTAGTGTAAGGAAACTCGAGTTTTAACTTTTTTAAAAATTCTTCGTTGTCAAGTTTCACGATTTAAGTGAAAGTAAGATCCAAGCTCAAGATTTTGTGTCATTTCTTAATGTTAAAACGTGTTCAATTAATAAAGTTTGTGTTTTAATGGAATCCCACATTGTTATAGATAAAACTAAAAGTGGCTTTATAACTCTCATCACACTTCTAACAATTCAAGTTAAGTTGAAGATTTGTGTATGTTAGCTTTGATAGAAGTTACTTGTACTTAAATGTAAAGAATTACACATCTCTAGTGACTTAACCTTTTTTATTAAAAAAAAAAGAAAGCAAATATTTAATTAAAAAGAGAGAGAGAAAACAAATATTTTACAAACATCTACGATACAAAAGTACTCCAACGCACATAAAAAAATATTTTTTAAAAGAAACCAGATACTTTATAAACTCGTTCTTTATTATTTGTTTAAATAAAAATGCAAAGAAAACATTACATTCACTGCAAAGAGCGTACAAAACGGAACTACAAGATTTTTGCATACATTCACAATTGAGTACTTTCTAAATTTGTTAAGACCATACCTTCGTTAAATCTTCACAAGAACAACTGATCTTGGAATAAAAATGCATTTAAACACATTATTGATGATTATGAATGAGTTATATGAAGACTTCCAACATAGATATAGTGTTCCTGAACTGCGAAAAAGTGCTTATATCTAAGCAAAAGATTTCTGAATCATTTTGCTCAATAGTCAGAAAGAACTCATGGAGAGTCAAATAGTCTCACAACTACACTAACAAAATGTTAAAAAAGTGTCGAAATTATTAGACAATAAATAGAATACATGTATTTAAGTCTTACAAACAATTACTATAGACTTTTATGAGCTATTTGCATGTGTTTTATCCTTCTTGAATCACATTTGACTATCTGTTCATGTAACCAATGAAATAGTTTTTAGCCACTCTAGCATTATAAGTTATAAGTTATAACTCATGGTGTTTCACAAACATGAATAAAATCCTTAAGTTTACTGGTCCAACCGAGGTACTAGACCCCTAAGCCAAACTGATTTCTCAAGCTCACCTAGTTTCCTAAGGAATTTTTTCAAGGCAATAACATGTATGAACATTCTTGACCTAATGATCTGAAGAGCTAGAACGCTAAGAACATTTTTTTTAGGGTGAGAGACTCTACACACACACAATTATTAATCATGTTTGGAAAGTATTTGGGTTTGTTTATTTCAAATCCAGTGACGGGTCGAATATCAGAGCTATGAGGTAAACCAAACGAGCACGTGAACTCATAGATCATTGGAATATAATTGTCTCACCGTCAAGGTTCGTTTAAGATATATTGAGAAAAATGATACCATGAATCTCCACTCGTTGACTTGTGGTGATGCCTCTACAATGCATTAGCCCATTTACTTCAAATGCACATTGTGTAACTAATAACGAGTCGTGTCGAAACTAATAATGAGTTAACATGCAAATCTTTCTCATCATAGTTTTTCCCATATTCACAATTACGAACGACTTGGTTAATTGTGAGCTTATATCAGCGACATGACATGTTCCGGCACCACACAACAAGTCTACAACGCTCAAGTCAATAAAAAGTCAAAAATCATTTATCTAGGCAGCACCACAACAAATACTAAAGGGTCTAAATTTATCATGCTGGAACTTAGTGGTTTCATTTAACAAAGTTTGTGTTATGATCTTGTTCCACATTGGTTAGATATAAAAATTAAATTGGGTTTATAACTCTTATTACATGGCAAGCGTTTAAGAATTCATCGAGCAATAGTAAAGTTTTCATTACATTACAAAAGCTTTGACACATTTTTTTTAAATAAACAATATTCCTTAAAAAGGTTTTGCTGCTTGTCCAGGCATTTTCTAATCATTTTTGATAATGCGTAAAACGTAAAGTAAGTTAAAAACAATTATGTAAAGCTTATATCTTAGTTTGGTTATAATTTTATGTGACCAACATTTTGTTGGATGCTTGGATGTAGCTCAAGATGGGCCAAAAAAAATATTATTTTGTGAGAGAGGATATTGATTAATGATTGAATGAAATAATTTTATCATGCTCACATATTATGATATTCAATGGATAAAGTTGTGGTATGGTTTTGTAGTTGTAAGTTTTCAAAAATCTTCAAAGGTTGTCATGCAAGAAAGAATAAAGTCTATTTTTGTTAAAATTTGACATCCATTGAAACCAATTTGTTGCAGTAAGCCATTAACTATTTGCCTTGCTATGTCAAGCATTTTGAGACTAAGTGTTTATGGTTGTTACAATTATTTGTGTTTGCGTTATATTGGTTGTCAAGTTTCACAATTTAATTGATAGTAAGATTCAGCCTAAAGATTGTTTCATTGCTTCATGTCGGAATGTGTGGTATCATTTAAGTAAGTTTGTGCTTTAATGTTATCCCACATCGACATGGGATAAAAATGAAAGCTGGTTTATAAGTCTCATTACACTTTTCATTTTTATGTAAGTGTCGAAGGTTTGTGTGTAGTAACCATTGACGAAAAGTTTGCTTGATACACGCACTTTTAAGATTTATGGTTTTTGTAAAGAAAAATCAATTAACTTTTCGCTTTTTTGTTTTTATAGGGAAATCAAATAATTTTTTTTGGGTTTCCATTCCATTACCCGACTAATTTACGGGGTTTGAATTCATCGTCACACAGATTCAAAGATTTGTAAGAGTGTTGACAACTTTGCAGCTCATGTTAACAGATTTGCAGTTTACATTACAGCTTGCAGCATACAGTTTACAGCTAGTTTTGCCAAATATACCCGAAATCAAATACTATATAAATCCGTTCCTCTTGGTTGTTAAAACCTTGCAAGATTTTGTGGGGAAGCTATAAAAAACCTTTGTGTTTCATTTAACACGGTTTGTGTATTGATTTGTGGGAGTGTTGACAGCTTTGCAGTTTACAGTTTGCAATATACAGTTACAGTTTGCAATATGCAGTTTACAGCTAGTTTTGCCAAATATACCCGAAATCAAATACTATATAAATATGTTCCTCTTGGTTGTTAAAACCTTGAAAGATTTTGTGAGGTAGCTATAAAAAACCTTTGTGTTTCATTTAATACGCTTTATGTATTGATATTGTCCCACATTGGCTAGAGATAAAAATTAAATTGGGTTTTTAAAGCTCATTAAGTCTTTTCCACTTGAATGTGTTTTGTGAAGACATTGCTATAGGGATGAGCATTTCGAACCGAATCCCGGAACCGTACAGAAACGGTACCGATTCTTGAAATACGGTACGGTACCGGGACTACAAAATAAGGTGAAAAAAATATCGGGACCACTAATTCGGTACGGGACCGGTACCAAATCGGGAAATTCCCGTAAAAAGCGGGAAAAATCCCGATTTCCCGGTACCGATACCAGTACAGATATACGAATCCCGTTCGGTACGGTACCGGTACCACTAATTTATACTCAGGAAAAAATCGGTACCACTATTCGGTACGGGACCGGTACCGTGCTCATCCCTACATTGCTATGGTGACAATGAAAAAGTTTAATGCTGGTGACAATTAAAATACAAAATATTTTATACGCATTTTTAAAATTTTGTCTTTTAAAATACTTCTAAAGTGTTTAAAAAGTTCTTTTTTCAATTAAATTAAATACTTTATAAAGTCATTTTTCAGTTTGAATGTGTTTGGAAAGACTTTGGTTGTGTTTGGCATGGGGCTTATAGGGGCTTGAGCTTTTAAAATAAGCCAACTTATAAAATAAGTCTCTTTTGTCACAAGGTATATGTTTTATAAAATATATGTCTTATAAAAAAGTTCTTTTTTCAATTAAATTAAATGAGGAGAGTTATTTTACATATCAAACTTATCTCAAATACCAAGGGACTCATCTCCACCATCCATCTAAAAATAAATCAATTGCTGAGATTAAAAGCATTTTATTATTTCACGTATTTTTTATAATTTAAATATCTCTTAAACCGTTAATCGTTAAGTGAAAATATTTACACCATCGCGACGAGCATTTAATTATCTTTCTATAGACGGGCACTTTGATATACTTTCGAAAAAAGAAAAAAAATTCGTTTTTTTCACGTTTTTTCGTTGTTTTTTTTCGTTTTTTTACGTTACTGAAATTTACATGAAAAAAATCGTATATGATAAAACACTAAATTGAATATATGATATGTAATATCATATGTGATATTACACTAATATCACATATAATATTAGTGTTAAATCATATATGATATGTAATATCATATATGATATGTAATATCATATGTGATATTACACTAATATCATATGTGATATTACATATCATATATGATATTACACTAATATCACATGTGATATTCAAATTAGTGTTTTATCATATATGATTTTTTAATGCAAATTTCAGTAACGTAAAAAAACGAAAAAACTTAAAAAAAAACGTGAAAAATACGAAAAAAAAAAATTTGTCGAAAATATATCATAGTGCCTATCTATAGAAAGATAATTAAATGCTCGTCGTAATGATATATTTTTTTTTCGTTTAACGATTAACGGTTTGAAAGATATTAATATTTGAAAAAACAATGTAAGTGGGTTTTTTAAATTGTTGTGATTAATCTCATCCATTATATCAAATAAAAATGGAGGGTGGAGATTGATCCCTTAGTGAGGACAAAAGATAATTTACATACCAAGGGATCAATCTCCACCCTCCATTTTTATTTGATCTAATGGATGAGATTAATCCCAACAATTTAAAAAATTCACTTTCATCCTTTTTTTTCAAATATTAATATCTTTCAAACCGTTAATTGTTGAGCGAAAAAAAATATAACATTGCGACGAGCATTTAATTATCTTTCTATAGATAGGCATTTGATATGCTTTCGACAAAAATTTTTTTTCGTATTTTTCACTTTTTTTTTTCAAGTTTTTTCGTTTTTTTTACGTTACTGAAATTTGCTTAAAAAATCATATATGATAAAACACTAATTTGATATTAGTGTAAAATCACATATGATATGTAATGTCATATATGATATGCAATATCACATGTGATATTAGTGTAAAATCACATATGATATCACATGTGATATTACATATCATATATGATTTAACACTCATATCACATGTGATATTCAATTTAGTGTTTTATCATATATGATTTTTTTCCATGCAAATTTCAGTAACGTAAAATAACCGAAAAAAGACGAAAAAAGGTGAAAAAAATGATTTTTTTTTCTTTTTTCGAAAGTATATCAAAGTGCCCATCTATAGAAAGATAATCAAGTGCTCGTCGCGACGGTGTAAATATTTTCGCTTAACGATAAACGGTTCAAGAGATATTTAAATTATAAAAAATGGGTGAAATAATAAAATGCTTTTAATCTCAGTCATTGATTTTATTTTAGATGGATGGTGGAGATGAGTCATTTATTATGTGAGAAAAGTTTGATATGTAAAATAACTCTCCTCAATGCTTAAAATGTGAAGTGAGCTTACCAAATAAAACCGTCAAGAAGTATTTCCAAACTGACACTCCAAAATCGATTGTTATGTTTTAGAAAAGATATTTTAAACTACTGAAGAAATATTTAGAATGTGAAGTGTGCTTAATTAATGTCAAATAAACGGTCAAGAAGTATTTTTCATGTGATATATCTAGTACAAATTATCCTTCTTTCTAATTTTCTTAAGATTGTGTGTCATTGCTTCATTTTAAAACATGTGGTCTCATTTAGCCAAGTTTGTGTTATGATGTATCCCACATCATTTTGAGATACAAATGAAAGTAGATTTATAGCATATTACACTTCATGTTTGCATGTGTGTTAAGGGTTATTTATACTTGCGACATCTAAAGTATAAATTTTCTTTGACATACATTTTTTTTGATAGAACCGCCTCTATCTTCCTCACTTTTACTAGCAGATCATAAAACGAAAAAAGAATGATCCATAGAACTAAAACTTCATAACAACCGCCTGTACATTCCTTACTTTTATGACTAGATCATAAAATGCAAGGAGAATAATCCATAGAACTAAAACTTCATAACAAATATGCAATTTGAAGACATAATCATGAAGTTCTAGCATATCAAAATTTCATGAAAAGTTAGAACGATGACTATGAAATAAAATTATACAAAAGTTGCGTCTAGTATAAAGTCCAACGCATTCACAAGGGGTTAGTTATACATACCCCTAAATGGATATTGACACCATTCCCCCCTCCCCCGTCATTAACCGTTAAAGGGTACCCCCCAAAGAACACTTATTCACAAAGGGACACTCCAAATCATTTGTGATGTTTTAGACAACATATTTTAAAGGGCAAATGACAAAAAAATGCATCGAACTTCAAACTTTATGTGATTGTGTGTAGCCAACTATTTTTTTTCTTATTGTATGTACTAAACTTTCAAATTTCGATCATTATGTGTATTTTGTGACTATTTTGTCATGTAAAATGACTATTTTACCCTTCAAAATTTGAAAAAATTAAGGGTAAAATGGTCACAAAATACACACAATAATCGAATTTTAAAAGTTCAGTACACACAATAAGAAAAAAAATAGTTGGCTACACACAATCACATAAAGTGTCAAGTTCGATGCATTTTTTTTGTCATTTACCCTACTAGACGAGTACCCGTGCATAGCAACGGGATGTTATAGCGGCAAATAGTTTTAGTGATAAAGAAAAGTTTATGGGTTATAAACGGAAAATAATAAAAGTTTGAGGATTTGGGGATTAAACATTATGTTTTGAAACCCGATTCGACCCGGGTGGTTCAACTGGTTGAACCGTTCCGGTAAAAAAAACGGGTCAATTTAAACTGGGTCAACTCGACGGGTTGGGTCGAAAAAACGGGTCAACCCGTCCCGAGTCAACCCGTCCCGAGTCAACCCGGTTTTTTATGTGTATTAATAATTTCCTTTTGAAACATATGTGTATTAATAGTTGAAATTGCTCATAATTAATTGTTTCAACATTTCCTTTTTAATTTTTTCCACATTTCACTTTCTTTACTTTTCACTTTTCACTTTGACCATTTTTGTTTTATAGATAGTATAGATTTGAAACTAGTGAAAAAATGTTTAAGATGTGAAGTGAGCTTCGATGGGAAATAAAACAAATAAGATGTATTTTACATGTGATTTAAGTTATGCAAATTATCCCTTTTTAGGGCATTGGACCCAGTTATTCAAGAGTTTTTTACCAGTCGTTCATCAATGGTTTATTACGCCAAAATGTCATAAAGTTAGTTTAAAAATTCACTATACATATTGCAATGTTAGAAACTGTTTGGAAAATTTAGTGCACTTGTGGGATTAGTTCACACCTTGTAATGGGTTAGGAGGTACGGAGTGTACACCCATAAGGTCCATGAACACCCTGACTCTTATAGTGGTTTGTATTGGTAGTGCTAGTAGAAAGTACTGCTTATGGAAAGTACTGCTTGTGGTTTCCACTGATAAGCAGTATTTCCACTGAAGCTTGTGTTTTCCACTGAAGCTTGTGGTTTCCACTGAATCAGTGTATCCACTGATAGCGCTATGATAGTACTGCTTGTAACGGATTTGACCTATTCAAGTGGCAGTTTCAATTGCTTAATAACCACGTTTAATTGGTCATGTAACCACTAACGGCTATAATGGGGATAATTATGAGGCTATTAATGGGCCGATTAATACTCATAATTCCATTTGATGAGCTTAGAGTAAACTCCTATAAATAGGAGATCTGATTATGCATGAAAGACACACAGAAAACGATTAACACTTATTAGCGCAAGGGTTATAGAATTGTGCCTAATTCCATAACTACATTTGGTCTTATCCCAAGTAGATATTCGTGTAACCCAGGCATTAGGGTCGAATAGTTTACTTTGGAAAGTGATCACACGATTCCAAGTGATATCCGGTAACCACTGAGTGGTAGTTGTTTCTGCTGACTTGTTGTTTGTTTCTGCTGAATTGATTATCTTACCCTGTTCTGGGAGTTATACTCCAACAATCAAAGTAAACTATTTTGTGATAATCAATGGTTGCTGCTGCAATGAAACACATGACTTCAAACTTTGCCAAGCTTGATAAGTTTGAAGAGGTGGACTTTAGGAGGTGGCAGAAGAAGATGCACTTCTTGCTATCAAGCATGAGTGTGGTGTATGTGCTAACTACACCTATTCCTGATGATGGGGATGATGCTACTGTGGAGCAGATCAGGAGGAGGAGCAAATGGGAGAATGATGACTACATATGCATAGGTCTTATTCTCAATGGTATGTCTGATGCTCTGTTTGATATTTATCAGAACCTTGAATCTTCCAAAGAACCGTGGGATTCCTTGGATGCCAAATATATGGCTGAGGATGCATCAAGTAAGAAGTTTCTTGTAAGTAATTTCACAAATTACAAAATGACTGATTCAAGACCAGTAATTGAACAATACAATGAACTTCTTGGAATACTTGGAAGGTTTACACAACACAATATGCACATGGATGAGGCTATTCAAGTCTCTTGTGTTATTGATAAACTTCCTCCTTATTGGAAAGATTTCAAGCATACCTTGAAACATAAGAAAGAGGAATTAACTCTGGTTGAGTTGGGCAGTCATCTGCACATTGAGGAATCTCTCAAGGTGCAGGATAATGACAAGCCAAAGGGTAGCAATGCTGCTGGACCATCTGTTGTCAATATGGTAGAGCATAACAACTCCACCAGGTACAATGACAACAAAGGCAAACGCAAATATCATGATAATTGATAACGCTACACGCGTCGTTCGGGGTCAAGGAAACTTCCTTTTCTTCGAGCAAGTTTTATAACACCCTAGGCAGTGAACCTAATCGTTGTAGTGTAGTAATTAGGGTAAGCCACGGGTATTGATATCGTTCTCTAGGGGAATAGGAATGCTAGTAAGGAGTTACTACGCTAAGGTTAAGGTTGAGGAAGATTATTTTTTTATCTTTTTATATTTTATGAAAGGGAAAGGTACGAATCTCGGGTATTGGATTTGGGGGATTGGTATTTCTACCGATTACTCTACTATTATCTAATTATCTAAACTAAGGTTGTGGGAGTCTATGTCTAATTAATGTGTGCTCGTATGATAGTTTAAAGATGTGTTTACTTAGTTTGTATTACTCCTTAATTATCTCCTATTGGTGGTTGAATTGTCACGTCCTTATTCTTAGTTGCGTTGTGTGTCTAAAGTTGTAGGGTATGCGTTTCTCCCTAACTCTTTGAACTTACCAAAGGGTCTCGTCTACAAACCCACTAGGGATGATAAACTCCTACTCTAAGGCGCTCTTTGGATGGTTTAGCCTACAACTACTCAGGTAATTATATTCTAAGGTTCACAAAGATGAATCAAGCATTAAGTACACAACGAATGACCTATCGCATTACTAGATCATTAATCAACTAAGATAAGAAACAACCAATCAATATTCAATAATTAAGTTTCATACTTCCTAAGCAAACACACAAGTAAATTAGCCGGACATGGAGAACATGCAAGCATACACACAAATAATCAAAGACATAATTGAATTAATGAAGTAAAGACTTATCTTGATGTAAGATAGGGTTTAAAACCCTAAAATACTGTACAAGACACCTTAGGTTCGGTTTTAGGTTTTTACTCCAAAGACTCTCCACCAAAGACTGAAAAATTCGGATTCTATATATAAGATTACATATGCGACGGCGTCACCTTATGTTTTGTGACGCCGTCGTGTCGCCGTCATTAGGGTTTCGTCTTGACCACGTTAACCTTGCGACGGCGTCACCTTTTGTCCGTGACGCCGTCCTCTTCAGCTTCTGACGTCGTCTGGATTGCATCTAGGCCGTCTGAGTAGCGACGACCTACTCTTTCACAACTAGACGTCGTCGCTTGAAAATACGAGTTTTGGGTTCTTGACCGTCACAATAATTTTGGGACGGCGTCGCCATTAGCACCTGACGTATTCGCCTTCTAATTTCAGCAACTGTGAGTGTCTCGATTTTGACTTTGGCCATTTTCTTCATATATTCGCGCCTTTTCGTCCAAATAAGTGCCATTCCAGCATTTTGCCTTCAAGAGACCTAAAAAGTGAAAAGGAACGATATTAAGCAATAACGGATACAAAAGTGATCAAATAAGGACTTAAACGACCCCTCAAAATGGTACCTTTTAAAACCTTATCAAATATCCCTACACTTGTTATTTGTTTGTCCTCAAGCAAATGTGCTTTTAGCCAATTAATTTATAAGTTAGGGGTGATGAAGCATTAATTCAAAACGGTCCACAACACATATAAGCCCCGCAAAAGTCATAACAAGCACGGAAATTACATACTAGCACCTCACATGGGGTGTTTGGATACTCACATCTCTCTCGGGTGTATATATGAAATATAACAAATAGGAAATGGAAGATAAACACTCATTAACCGGTCCTAGTACATAGATTACCATAGGCTTGAGAATAGATCAAACCTCCATCGCTTTGGCGTAAGCACCTAGGAAAGACTATCAAAGAGGTCTTTAAAGGGTTGTAATGTTAGGCTTACGTTAGGGAAACAAAGGGTTTGGTGGGATAGGCTATTTAGTGGTGGCAAGTCAAAAATCTCTATGTTAAGTGCATATGAAGAATGACGTTGCTAAGCCAAGACTCGACACTCTAAACTCTAGATAACTGAAATAAATAAACATAAATTTAAAAGATAGATGTAGGATGGTAGCCCGTATGTTCTTTTTTTTTTTTTTTTTTTTTTTTTTTTTTTTTCACACACTTTTACTCTACCATCCTCTACGATAACATCAAAATACTAGGGATTTATAGGCATATCCCTACACTTGAGTTTTTATTACTCTAACACTAATTTGACCCGATTTGAAAAGATCAAAACACTTGGGGTACATTATTACGCAAATAAAGGGAATTTGAATTTAACGTTCCCTTCCCGTCATTTCATAAACTTTAACTTTTCCCATGAATCCCAATCGTCCCAAAACTATATACAAAGGATATGACTCGACTTAGCAACTTATGCAAGCAACTAGATAATTGAACTAAGGGTTTGGGGTGATAACACACATTTGCACTAAAAGTGAGTGCATAAGGGGTAGGCTAAGGCGATTTGGGTGTATATTTGGGGGTGGGGTGTAAACAATGCTCTTCATTGATATTCCGGAAAAACCGAAACATCACGAGAACCGCGAAAAGGATAGGCTCTGAGGGGTTAACTAGGGGTATCGTGTACTAAAGATGAGTACAACGCAAAGGGTGTGGGGGAATTACTCAACCGATGTGGAAGAAGTAATTATATTACGGGCATCAAACAAGGGTTATCCTAATGCCTCTTATCATTTAGTTATTCCTAACTACACAAGTGTAGCCTCACTTGCGATCTCGGAATGCATCACAAAACAAGTTCTAGAATCTAATATACTACCGGTTCACACTCTAAGCATTAAAGATGAATGCTTTAATTCCTACTAATCTAAGGGCGATCCTCACATTTTGGGTGGAATTTGGGTGGTAAAGGGTTTTTGTGCTAGTCATGCAACTTCCTATCCGTGAGACGCTTTTGTTAAGACTAATGGCCCACTCCTATATGTCATGAAAAATTTTAAATTTGGTGCAAAAATTACCCTAACCGACATTTTCTCATGGTTTATTACACAATCACAATTGGACAAAGCAAATAGTCAAGGATAAGCATAGTTTCAAAGTTCCCATTTTATTTTCCCTCCCTACACATAAACTGAACATTGTCCCCAATGTTCCCCGAAAGTATCAAAGTTATGATAAAAGAAGGTAATTAAAAACGAAAGAAACTAATACTCCCCTGATTAGCTCGGTAGGATCCGTGTAAAGTGGTGGTTAAATCCTTTTCAAGAAGAATTATTGCGTGAAAAGCTCCTTCCAATCTTATGTAACTTCTTCTTGACAAACTAAACCTGCACACTTGAAGAAAACAAGCGAAACCTTCGCGTAAAATCGGCGGTAATAATATATATAAGACTCGATTTAAACTAGGATATAATGCTTGTGGAATGGATGTTTACAGAATTTCTAAGAAAATTAAGACCTGGAAAATTCTAAAAATTTATAAGTGGCTCAGAAAACGAGAAAAAAGTAATCTGATGTTTTTACTCCTTCCTGACGCCGTCAGGTTGCAATCCTGACGCCGTCAGGTTATCCTGACAAAAACTGGTCTGCGATTTTCTGGAAAAAATTCTGGAAAATTGACATCTTTAGAATCTGGAAAAATTTCTGCAAAAACATCCATTATGACTCGATACAAGCATTTGACTCGAACAAACAAACATAAATATCTTTTAGTTAATTGTTATTCTCATGTTTACATTTCTTTTGAAAACGTGTGTAATCCTCCCTACACTTATCCTTTATGTAAAATACCTTTATATGCAATTAAGACGAGGTTAAAAACAAATTAAAGCATTTTTACAAATTTAAACATGAGGATAAACAATTAATAACAGATATATGACACTAACAAGCAAACAATTAAGCATGGGTTGCCTCCCACGAAGCGCTTTTCTTTATTTAAGAGTCTTGTAGCTAGACTCATAGTCGTGCTCCTACGTTTTCTCATTACCGCCCTCTTCACCCTTTGTTTTCCCTTCATCGAAAGGGTGTAGACGTTGTATGCTCACCGTGGATTCCTTGCCAACGCTGTCAATTATGGCGACGGTTTTATCTTTTAAATTGGTCTCCTTAACTGTGAAAGGCCCAAACCATCTTGGTTTGTTTCTTCCTCGTAATGCCCTTATCCGAGATCTATACAAGAGCACTTTTTCTCCCTTTAGAAATCCCTTAGGGTCCTTTTGTACTTTAGGTATTGAGGTGGGATTGCTTCCTAACTTTTTATCGGGTTTCCATAATGTCGCATACAATCCTTGAACCATAAAGTCTCTAAGCCCTTTTTCCCAGTCATTCATCTTCTTCTTAACATTGTTGCCCGGGGCTTTTCGATTTCCACCCGTAATCATTTCCATGATCTTAAGAGGGTATCTTGGGACGATGGGTATCCTAGCGTACCCCTTCCCGCTTTTGAGTATCATGATGCCTTCTCCGCATTTGATGGTTGCCTTGGCGGTGGCCAGGAACGGTGTCCTAAGAATGAGGGGTACGTTTTTATCTTCCTCAACATCAATGATCATGAAATCCACCGGATAAACGATGTTAGCCACCTCAGTTAGAACATCAACAGCGATTCCTACAGGGTGGACATAAGTATGATTAGCTAAGGAAAGTCTAAGGTCGGTTTTGGCTGGTTTCTCTTTAGTTAACTTATTATAGATTGACAATGGCATTATGTTCACATCGGTCCCTTGATCGGCCAAGGCATTTATATTGTCCATGTCACCGACACTCACTGGTATCACGAAATTCCCTGTGGTGTCTCGTTTTCTTGTTAACGGTTTTTTTATAACCAACTCATACAGAGGTTCCATAGGTAAGGCGTCGTATTCTTCTTCCGTCATTTTTCCTTCAAGAGCTTCCCTAAGAACTTCATTGTACCTAAATTTGTTTACTTGGTTTGCAATGGGTTGCTTGTTAATTTCGTGCTTAAGGTAGTACTCAATGGTCTCAGGTTCATCATTAGGCACAGACTCATCCTTCGTGCTTTCCTCAGTTTTCCACATCTCAGCCCTTGCATTCTCAGGCATAATGGAAACGGCGTTTACAAATGAAGTGGGAGGGCAATCATTGCTTCTTACGAGCACTTTTTCAGGAACCTTTGTTTTGGTAAATTCAATTACCAAATCCATCATTTCTTTCATTTTTGCTTGCATTTCCTCTCTCTGCCTATAAACCTCCTCTTCAAATCTGGCTAATCTCTCTGTATGTGCTGCCATGTACTCCCTCATTTGATCCTTGAAGCTTGGTGAAAGTGGTATTGGGGAAGTAGAACGGAAGCGCCTTTCGGAACTTGGGTTTTGCTCGCGACTTGGGGATTCCGAAAGAGGTGTGGAGCGGTTGGTGGAGTGGGCGGATTTGACGACCTCTCGAGGAATTTGTACGGGTGCTCTTTTCTGCCATTCCATAAGATAATCAATTCCTCTCTCGATGGCACTCAATTGCTCTTCGAGTGTATCGGAGGATTCAGAAGGAGTGGATCTGGCATTAACCACGTTAATCGGAGTTTCGGGAGATTCACTCCAATCTTCGTAGCTTTGATCGGCAAGCTCCTCTATAATATCCCATGATTTCTCTGCATTAAAGTCGCTGAGTCTTCCACCGGCGGCTCGATCAATGGATCGTCGAGTGATGAAATCGGTATGATCATAGAAGATTTGGATTTGAAGCCAAAGAACAATGCCATGGTGTGGAAGTCTACGGAGTAGTTCCTTAAATCGAGTCCATGCTTTGTAAAGAGACTCACCTTGGAGCTGCTGGAATGTCAAGATGTCTCGCCTAAGCTTAGTGGTTCTCCCCGGTGGGAAAAATTGAGCAAGGAAGCGAGAGGTAAGATCGTCCTAACTTGAGATGGAGCCGGCGGGAAGTCGCTCAAGCCAATTACTAGCTTGGTCCCGTAGAGAGAATTGGAAGAGACGCAGGCGCGTGGTCTCCCGAGTAGTAGCATCAAGGTCGATGGAATCGACGATTTTGAGGAAATCCCTCAGATGTTGATTTGGATCTTCGGAACGAAGTCCATGGAATGCACATCCGTTTTGCACCAACCGGATGGTGTTGGATCGCAGGGCCGTAGTTTGGGCTTGGTCGGGAAGCTCAATGGTGTTCCTATAGCCTAGGTGGCTTGGTCTCGAGTATTCACCAAGAGTACGGGCTCTTGGCGGGTCATTTGGTGGTAGGTTGATGAATGGTAGTGGGTTATCACCTTCCATGATGAAAAGTGATGGGGTTACGAACAAAGGTTACGAAGAAGGGGGATAGACTAAGAGGAAGCTAAAAAATAAGAAAAAAGTTTACCTGATAGGAATCAAGCAAAGAACCTAAACGATGTGGACTACTAACTAGTTATTCTATTCCCCGGCAACGGCGCCAAAAACTTGATAACGCTACACGCGTCGTTCGGGGTCAAGGAAACTTCCTTTTCTTCGAGCAAGTTTTATAACACCCTAGGCAGTGAACCTAATCGTTGTAGTGTAGTAATTAGGGTAAGCCACGGGTATTGATATCGTTCTCTAGGGGAATAGGAATGCTAGTAAGGAGTTACTACGCTAAGGTTAAGGTTGAGGAAGATTATTTTTTTATCTTTTTATATTTTATGAAAGGGAAAGGTACGAATCTCGGGTATTGGATTTGGGGGGTTGGTATTTCTACCGATTACTCTACTATTATCTAATTATCTAAACTAAGGTTGTGGGAGTCTATGTATAATTAATGTGTGCTCGTATGATAGTTTAAAGATGTGTTTACTTAGTTTGTATTACTCCTTAATTATCTCCTATTGGTGGTTGAATTGTCACGTCCTTATTCTTAGTTGCGTTGTGTGTCTAAAGTTGTAGGGTATGCGTTTCTCCCTAACTCTTTGAACTTACCAAAGGGTCTCGTCTACAAACCCACTAGGGATGATAAACTCCTACTCTAAGGCGCTCTTTGGATGGTTTAGCCTACAACTACTCAGGTAATTATATTCTAAGGTTCACAAAGATGAATCAAGCATTAAGTACACAACGAATGGCCTATCGCATTACTAGATCATTAATCAACTAAGATAAGAAACAACCAATCAATATTCAATAATTAAGTTTCATACTTCCTAAGCAAACACACAAGTAAATTAGCCGGACATGGAGAACATGCAAGCATACACACAAATAATCAAAGACATAATTGAATTAATGAAGTAAAGACTTATCTTGATGTAAGATAGGGTTTAAAACCCTAAAATACTGTACAAGACACCTTAGGTTCGGTTTTAGGTTTTTACTACAAAGACTCTCCACCAAAGACTGAAAAATTCGGATTCTATATATAAGATTACATATGCGACGGCGTCACCTTATGTTTTGTGACGCCGTCGTGTCGCCGTCATTAGGGTTTCGTCTTGACCACGTTAACCTTGCGACGGCGTCACCTTTTGTCCGTGACGCCGTCCTCTTCAGCTTCTGACGTCGTCTGGATTGCATCTAGGCCGTCTGAGTAGCGACGGCCTACTCTTTCACAACTAGACGTCGTCGCTTGAAAATACGAGTTTTGGGTTCTTGACCGTCACAATAATTTTGGGACGGCGTCGCCATTAGCACCTGACGCCGTCGCCTTCTAATTTCAGCAACTGTGAGTGTCTCGATTTTGACTTTGGCCATTTTCTTCATATATTCGCGCCTTTTCGTCCAAATAAGTGCCATTCCAGCATTTTGCCTTCAAGAGACCTAAAAAGTGAAAAGGAACGATATTAAGCAATAACGGATACAAAAGTGATCAAATAAGATCTTAAACGACCCCTCAAAATGGTACCTTTTAAAATCTTATCAATAATACAAGGGCAGATCCTAACAAGAAGGCAACACCTACTTGTTGGAAATGTGGCAAATCTGGTCACATTAAAAGGGACTGCAAGGGTGTTAAAGTTGGTGGTAAAGCCAATGGATCAGGCACTAATGGTTCAGGGAGTGGTGGTTCTTCCAACTCACTGAAAGGTCAGAATATGGTTAATAAGTCTTTTCAGATTTATTATGTTACATATGTATCTGAATCTCATTATGTGCAGGATGATGATGTTGCGTGGTGGGTTGAATCTGGTGCAACAGTTCATGTGTGTAAAGATAGAAGCTGGTTCAAGACTTATGAGTCACTGAATGATGGTTCTATTCTTCACATGGGAAATGAGTCAACAGCCTTGGTGCATGGTCGTGGTTGTGTAGACCTTAGGTTTAGTTCTGGAAAGATTGTAACTTTGTTTAATGTTATTCATGTTCCTGATATAAGGAAAAACTTGGTTTCAAGTAGTGTTTTGAATAATCATGGATATAAACAAGTTATTGAGTCGGATAAATTTGTGCTTTCTAAGCATTTATTGGTTTTGGTTATTTATGTAATCAAATGTTCAGGCTTAATATTTCTACTGACAGTCTTAATTCAGCATTTGTGACCACCACTGACACTGACTCTACCCTATGGCATGCAAGACTTGGCCATGTACACTATAAAAGAATGCAAGATATGTCTAGGGATGGTTTAATCCCAGCATTTGACATGGACACTGAAAAGTGTAAAACTTGCATGTTGACCAAGATAACCAAGAAACCTTTTCAGGGTGTTAGTGATGAGTGCTTATTCACTCATCGTTTTTACCCACCTAAGACTTCAAAAATGACCAAAAACACCCAAATATGATCAAAATATGTTAAAAATATCCTCGGAGTGTGTTTTGTGTCTTGCAGGTACAAAAGGATTGAAAACAGAGCGAAAACGAGCGAAAACAAGCGGAAATCAGAAAAGTGCTGAAACAAACCTAAAAACCTAACCCGAAACCAAAATCACCATTTTACCCTTCACCCGAAACCCAAAATACCCATTTGATCCCCCTCACCCTCTCTTGAACCCTCACCTTAACCAATTGAACCACCCCGTTCCACTTGAACCCCTTTTACACAAAAATATAAAACGTTTTCTTTTTCCTGATTTCCCTCCTCCTTTTTCTTCTCTTTATCCAAAACCCGCAACCCCAGGAACCTCATTCTCCCCTTTTACCCAGCAATCTTTCACCATACCTTACCTAACCCCCTCCTCTTCCCAATACTATTCCACCTTGGCAATCCACAAAGGCACAAACCTTTTCAATGGTTCTGTTTTATGATGCAATCCCAAGATGAGATTAAGGGTGCTGATTTGTCTAAAGAAGCACAAAATTGGAGTATTGCCTTAATCCTCTCAGTGAAGAAACACAAACACAGAAAACAAGAAAGAGAAGAGAGAAGACAGAGATTTTACTTTTGTATAAATAGGCATATAGGAAAAATGAAAAAAACTTGTCTAGAAACGGTGTGTTCTAGTCCCACTTTAATTTCATTGTCATTTACTTGTTATTGTAATTTTCTTTCCAAAATGCAATTTAATTTCAAGTTGATTTAAATTTCAGTTTTTGCAATTTATTTTATGAATCTGCTATTTTATTTGGAATGCATCATTGATCAAGATTGTTAAAAGGTTGTTTTTAAGCTCACAAGTTTGTTTTTAAAACTTTTTCACCTTCTCAGTTTCAACAAAAAGGATTTCTGCCCCTTAAGGGATGTTAGGATTAGCATTGTTCTTGGGTCAAAAGCAAATTTTGACCCATGTTGGGTTCTTAAAACAGTTTGTTAAAGTTAACGTAACAATTTAGTTTAGTTGTTTCAAGTTTTTAGTTTGAAAGTTCTCCTTTAGAAGTAGCTTTTTTTTTAGTTTGCCATTCTGTCTTATAGTTTGCTGTCCAATCCATCACTTTGTTAGTTCACTTTAGCTAGGTTCTTGTTAGATTTAGATTAGGATTTTTAGTTTTACAATCAGGTTACAGTTTGGTTAGTATCAGTTTAGATTTGTTTTGGATTTTAGAATTAGGATGTTAGCTTATTTTTGCCTTCAAACCCCCCACTGTTCCCTTTTGGAATCTGCAGCAACCATCAGCAGCCCCAAAGACCTTCCTTGACAGCTTATTTATAAGCTGTCAAGAGGTCCCCCTTGCCCCACTTTTGGTATTTTGTGATCTCATCATGGTGAAGTTAGTAGTCCCAACTTATTTTCTCTATTTAGAAGCCCCTTAAGTAGCTTAATTTTAAGCTCAATTGAGCCATTTGAACTGTTTTGCTAACTGGTATAGCAGCAAACCCTTGTTTTTGCTTATTAGGAGTTTTTCTTGTGCTTATTTAGATACTCTAGATCCCATAGTTTAATTTAGATTAGGTTAGGTCTCTAGTATAGCTTATCAGATGCCTTTTTTTAGCTTATCTTGCTTATTCTACCATTTTCTAGTTTAGGATTCCCCTAGTATAACTATTGTGCCAACTGCTCATCCCCATTGTTTCTCTAGCTTAATTCATTTGTTCTTTGCTTATTTTTGTTTAACTTAGCTCGTTCTCTATTTATTTTGCTCATCAACTGCTTATCTTGCTTATTTTTGTGCTTCAAGAATCATAGGGGGTGTTTGGTTGGGGTCTGCCCCTGACAGCAGCCATAAGCATTCTTAAACTGCTTTTTATCTTTTTTTTTCTTAGTTCACTTTTTTTAGCTTATATTAGATCTTGTACGTGCCTTGTTTAGCTTGTTTTATGATTTGGTTAACTTATTCGAGCCAGTGTAGCTTTTGTAGCTTTTTGGGTAATCACGTAACCAAGCAGATTCTTAACTGATCTGCTGCACTAATAAGCTAGTTTCCAGCTCATTTCAAGGTTTCCAAGACAAAAGTTTTTGTAAAGATTGACCTTTGAGATTGTATTTTCAAATCTGTAAAAGCAAAAATCAAGAAAAAAAATAATTTGCAAAAAAAGGTGGGTGCTGGAATCGAACCCAGGGCCTCCTGGTTCCCCTTGCATGTAGCAGACCACCACACATAACTCGTTTCCAACTTGCCCTTGGGACTTTTTGGTTATTTTCTTGCACAACTAGTTTTATATCCCTACTGTAGACAGTTTGCTTATTTGCTTATGTAGCTTATTATCTGTTTATTTAGGGTAGCTTGTAGCTTGTAATTATTTTTCCTGCATTCCTCATGGTTCATAGTGGTTTTTGTAAATTTTTCAGATTTTTCCCGATTAGTTTAGTATTTTTAATTATTTAATTAGTTTAAAATCGTTTTTAATTCGTAATAAATAATTTACAAGTCGAAAAAATTCCCGTCTTTTTTCTAAAAATATTTTTAGTCATTTAGAATGTAGGAAAATTGTTTTTACACCCGTAGCCCTTAAATTGCATCTTTTTCACTTTTGGGGCTCGGTGTGTTCCCGGTTTTTAGCGTTTTTGCATTTTAGCACCCTAGGATGTAGTTTAGCGTTGTTTTATCGTTTCTTAGGCATAGTAGTAGTTTATTTAGCGTTTACATTGTTTTACGTGCTTTATTTTCATTTCCGTTCTTTATTTTGTAGAATAACGTAATCAAAAATCCAACTTCATTTAACCAATTCAAGTCCTAATCACAAAACTCAACGACACCGTCTATTTCACACCTCGTTGGGACACGACCCGGGGAAATCACTTTCCCGGTATCACTTTATTCACATTCGTGAGCTTTGGCACGTTAACCCTTTTCCTAAAAGGTTGATTTGTCGGATTTCACGATTAATTTGATAAATTGATATTGTGTTTATTTCACCACACTCACAAACAACGAGATCAGTTAGTCGTGAGACTAAGGTCTTGGAGCTTATACACAGTGACCTGTGTGATTTGCATGCCACTCCTTCTTTGGGGAATAAGAAGTACTTTGTGACATTTATTGATGATGCTTCTAGATTTTGTTATGTCTATCTGCTACATACCAAGGATGAAGCATTAGATAAATTCAAAGTGTTTAAAACTGAAGTTGAATTACAACTTGGGTCTTTGATCAAAAGATTAAGGACTGATAGGGGAGGTGAGTACATGGATACTCTGTATTTTCAGTCTGTTGGTATAATCCATGAAACGACTGCCCCTTATACTCCTCAGAAAAATGATATTTCTGAAAGGAAAAACAGGGTGCTGAAGGAGATGGTTAATTCCATGTTGTCCTATTCAGGACTGAGTCAAGGGTTCTGGGGTGAATCTATGTTAACATCTTGCTATTTATTAAATAGGGCTCCCAACAAAAGGAACAAGGTTACCCCTTATGAACTCTGGACTAAAAGGAAACCCAACCTGAATTATCTCAAGGTTTGGGGTTGTAGGGTTGTTGTAAGACTCCCTGATCCAAAGATGAAAACTTTGGGTGAAAGAGGCATTGACTGCATCTTTGTTGGATATGCTGAGCATTCCAAGGCTTTTAGGTTCTATGTTATTGAACCTAATGAATATATTTCAATTAACTCAATAATTGAATCAAGGGATGCAGACTTTGATGAGAATAGATTCTCATCAGTCCCTAGACCAAGTCAGAGGATTCCTAATGGAACTCATGACACTGGTGTATCAGAGGTCCCTGATGATGAACCATCAGTGGTCCTTGATGAGGTTGTGGTTCAACAACCTGAACCTGTGCTCAGGAAGAGCAAAAGGGTCAGAACTCCAAAGTCATTTGGACATGAGTTTCAACTATACTTGGTTGAAGGAACAAGGGATGAGGTCTCTGACCAATACTCCTATTGCTTCATTGTTGAGGATGATCCCAAGACATTTGAAGAAGCAATGAAGTCCCAGGATATTGCTTTCTGGAAAGAAGCTATCAATGATGAGATGGATTCCATAATGGGCAACAACACTTGGGTGTTGGTTGATCTACCTCCTGGTTGCAAACCTTTGGGTTGCAAATGGATTTTCAAAAGGAAAATGAAGGTAGATGAAACTATTGAAAAGTTCAAGGCTAGACTAGTCATTCAGGGCTTTAAACAAAAGTCAGGGATAGACTATTTTGATACTTATGCCCCCTGTGGCTCGTATCAGTACCATAAGACTGCTGATTGCTTTGGCATCTATTCACAATCTGGTTATTCATCATATGGATGTGAAGACAGCTTTCTTGAATGGTGAATTGGATGAGGAGGTTTACACGAACCAACCTCAGGGCTTCATCATGCCTGGCAATGAAAACAAGGTGTGTAAACTGATTAAGTCTCTTTATGGACTTAAGCAGGCACCTAAGCAATGGCATCAAAAATTTGATGAAGTGGTTTTGTCTAGTGGTTATGTTCTTAACCAAGCTGACAAATGTGTATATAGCAAATTTGATGAATCTGGTAAAGGAGTCATCATTTGTCTATATGTTGATGACATGTTGATCTTTGGCACTGACCAAAATCAGGTTGACCTGACAAAGGAATTTTTGTCATCAAGGTTCTCCATAAAGGACATGGGGAAGGCTGATGTTATCCTTGGTATAAGGATTAAACATGAAAGTAAAAGAATTTCTATCTCTCAGTCTCATTATATTGAGAAGGTGTTGAGGAAATTCAATTACTTTGATTGTACTCCAGTGAGTACACCTATGGATACTTGTGAGAAGCTGATGCCTAATCATGGCAAGGCTGTATCTCAACTTGAGTATTCTAGGGTAATTGGCTGCCTGATGTATGCCATGACTTGTACAAGGCCTGATATTGGTTTTGCAGTGGGAAAATTGAGCAGGTATACTAGTAATCCTAGTGCTTATCACTGGTAAGCAGTTCAGAGGGTACTGAAGTATTTGAAGAGAACTATGGATTATAGTCTCTCATATACTGGTTACCCATCAGTGTTGGAAGGTTACACTGATGCAAGTTGGATCAGTAACACTGAAGACAATTCGTCTACCAGTGGCTGGGTATTCCTACTTGGTGGAGGTGCAATTTCTTGGGCATCAAAGAAGCAAACTTGCATCACCAGTTCAACAATGGAATCTGAATTTGTGGCTCTAGCAGCTGCTGGTAAAGAAGCTGAATGGTTGAAAAACTTGCTTCTTGAGATTCCATTGTGGCCTAAACCTATAGCACATATTTCTATCCGGTGTGATAGTGCAGCTACATTGGCTAAGGCTTATAGCCAGATGTACAATGGTAAGTCTAGACACTTAGGTGTCAGACATAGCATGATTCGTGAGCTTATCATGAATGGGGTGGTATCTATAGAGTTTGTTAGATCTCAACAGAACTTAGCTGATTACTTGACGAAGGGTCTGGCTAGAGACTTGGTTATAAAGTCTGCTAAAGGGATGGGTTTAAGTCCAACTTAGCCACTGAATGCTAGGACACCCAACTCCCTCCTAAGGAAACTTGGGAGCTGAGTTCAATGTGGAAAGCTGAACATTCAGTGGACTGGAGCACATGTTTTATTTACATCCCAAGGTTGTGCTCAGAACCTGCTGAAAGGAGGATGAAGTCTTTACTTCTCAATGGTTAATTTTCTTTGAAAAAGTGCTTGGCAGGAGCATGAATAAAGAGGAACCACCTATGTAAATGTTGAAGTTTTGCCGCTTCAGGAAGCTTTGGACTTTTAGCTTTTACAACATTTATGAATTTGGATATGGACACATGGCTTGTATAGTGTCAGGAGCTTTTAATTGTTTGAAAACTTGTGTGTATTTTATCTTCAGGTATTCAAATGGGTTGAAGGGTTCAATTCTTAGAACACCCTGATTCTCGAATATTTGAACGTGTAATTTACTAAGATGGAAATTCAATCCTCAAAACATTTTCGTTTATGCACATGTTTTGTTTAATGTTTGTTTTCATGCAAAGGAAGTGAACTAAATTTGGGGAGGATTGTTGGAAAATTTAGTGCACTTGTGGGATTAGTTCACACCTTGTAATAGGTTAGGAGGTACGGAGTGTACACCCATAAGGTCCATGAATACCCTGACTCTTATAGTGGTTTGTATTGGTAGTGCTAGTAGAAAGTACTGCTTGTGGAAAGTACTGCTTGTGGTTTCCACTGATAAGCAGTGTTTCCACTGAAGCTTGTGTTTTCCACTGAAGCTTGTGGTTTCCACTGAATCAGTGTATCCACTGATAGCGCTATGAAAGTACTGATGAAAGTACTGCTTGTAACGCCTTTGACCTATTCAAGTGGCAGTTTCAACTGCTTAATGACCACGTTTAATTGGTCATGTAACCACTAACGGCTATAATGGGGATAATTATGAGGCTATTAATGGGCCGATTAATACTCATAATTCCATTTGATGAGCTTAGAGTAAACTCCTATAAATAGGAGATCTGATTATGCATGAAAAACACACAGAAAACGATTAACACTTATTAGCGCAAGGGTTATAGAATTGTGCCTAATTCCATAACTACATTTGGTCTTATCCCAAGTAGATATTCGTGTAACCCAGGCATTAGGGTCGAATATTTTACTTTGGAAAGTGATCACACGATTCCAAGTGATATCCGGTAACCACTGAGTGGTATTTGTTTCTGCTGACTTGTAGTTTGTTTCTGCTGAATTGATTATCTTACCCTGTTCTGGGAGTTATACTCCAACAGAAACTTAGTTTAAAAAGTCATTATACATATTACATTGTAAAAAAAAAAATTGGTAAAGGGTTACTCCGGTAAAGTATATTAATCACAAAATAACGTTTAAATACAATGGAATGTGGCAGAGTACCATATTAACCTCAAGCACAAGACTTGAACAACCACTAACTCGTTTGTGACACGACACAAAAATGAACCTAAATGAAATGCAACATTACATCATAAGAAAACTAAAACTAAGATCCATACATCCTAAAATTAGAAGGCATTTTCCAGAACGAAATCAAACGCTTAACCCTCGAGGAGTTTTTGAGTCTGAAAGAATTTTATCATGCTACCGTTTTCACATGTTATGATAGTCGTCAAACATCATCATATATCCATAATTTTATTGTCATATGTTATAAATTCAGAGAGAAAAAAGAGAATACAATGAGAGGGATACCATGAACATAGATGAAGTTGTGGTAAAGGATACGGGAGTTTTTAACATCTTATTACTTTCGTTGTGCAAGAAAGAAAATTATATTTGTTAAAATTTTACATCCATGAAAACGAATTATCATATTGTTAAAGCATTTTGTATCTAAGAGTTTGTGTAAGTTTTCATAACTCTTATGTTATATCAGCTGTCAAGTTTCATGATTTAGGTGAAAGTAAGACTCAGACTCTTTCTTTTTTCTTGGAACGACGGCATATATAGAAAGAAAAAAAACTAGCAAGACGCTAGCAATTACAAAGGTATTTTAAGCCAATCAGTCCAACTAATACAAATTTTGCCTCTGAATTTTAACCAAGAGAAAGAAAAAATACGGATGCTATCAAACAAGTCACTAATTCTCATAACTTGAGAATTGAAAACGACATTGTTCCTAAATCGCCAAAGGATCCAACATGTAGAAGCAAATATGACATACGCACGGTCTCGCTCATCCTTAGAAGCCACCAAGAAAGGAACCAATTATCCCAGTCGTCACACGAGATTAACAAAGGGAACTTAATCGCACCAACCTCGAATAAGCGTCCAAATATTTGATGCAACAGTGCACGAGAAAAAAATATGGGAGTTCGACTCGACATGCCCATAGCACACTGGACACATAATCGAGTCGATGTCTAAACCGCGAGCAGAAAGATTGAAACGATGAGGGAGTTTATCAAGAAACAATCGCCACATAAATGTGTTAACTTTCCTAGGGAGAGCCTTTAACCACCTTGTGTAGGAAGAGAGTTAGGCAAATTGTAGTCGTCAGTATGTTTACGAGCAACACTCACTGAGAAGTTACTATCCGAAGAGAGGGAGAAGACTACATAATCACTTCGAGCCTCTATGTTCAACAAACTTATATCAACCAAAAGGTTATTGAGATCAACTTGTGATCTTCCCCTATTTACCTGTCTACACCAATCCCACGACCAAGATCCATTAACAATGTGATCACTTATTAAGCAATTTTGATTCTTCTCTAAATGAAACAACCGATTGTAACGAACACAAAGAGGCGAATCTCCCAACCATAAGTCTTTCCAAAACCGAATCATAGAGCCATCTCCGACATTCGAGCGAGAAGAACTTAGAGGAACACAACCGCTTGAATGCAGCTGATAAATGGAACCGACTATACGAGCCCCTAAGCTATTGATTTTGCATCATTTCTTAATGTAATAATTTGTTCAATTAACAAAGTTTCTGCTCTATTGTTGTCCCACATTGGTTAGAGATATAACCGAAAGCGACTTTATAACTCTCATTACACTCTATCATTTTGGGTTGTGTCTAAAAATTTGTATATGTTGTCTATGGAAAAAGTTACTCATACTCAAACATCTAAGAATGGACAAGTTTACAGACGTGGCTTTTTATTTTTTGGAAAAACTTTAAATACTTTAAATAAGTCCATACCTTCGTAAAATCTTCACAAGAACAATACTTAATTTTGCGGCAAAGAATCCAAATGAATATACACGTGATCGCGGAGAAATAGTGCATCTAAACACATTATTGATGATTAAGATTGATTATATTAAGACTTCCAACATCGATATCGTGTTACTGATCTACGAAAAAGTGCTTATATCTAAGCAAACAATTTCTGAATCATTTTGCTCAATATTTGGGAAGATTTCTCTTTGAGAGTGAAATAGTATCACAACTACACCAACAAAATGTTGGAGAAGTGTCAAATAATTAGACAATAAATAAAATACACGTATTGATGGACAAGTTTACAGACGTGGCTTTTTATTTTTTGGAAAAACTTTAAATACTTTAAATAAGTCCATACCTTCGTAAAATCTTCACAAGAACAATACTTAATTTTGCGGCAAAGATTCAAATGAATATACACGTGATCGCGGAGAAATAGTGCATCTAAACACATTATTGATGATTAAGATTGATTATATTAAGACTTCCAACATCGATATCGTGTTACTGATCTGCGAAAAAGTGCTTATATCTAAGCAAACAATTTCTGAATAATTTTGCTCAATATTTGGGAAGATTTCTCTTTGAGAGTGAAATAGTATCACAACTACACCAACAAAATGTTGGAGAAGTGTCAAATAATTAGACAATAAATAAAATACACGTATTTTGGTCTTACAAACAATTAATATGGACTTTTATAAGCTACTTGCTATTAGAGAATAAATAGGCCCAAGCTTGGTTTGTGGGTTGAAGGCATCTAGGGTTTTACGACCATAAATAATCTTTTATATTTTTATAATAAAACAAAACCCTATCGGGAATTTGTCATTTCAAAAAAATCAATTCATTCCTTATTGAGTAATAATTTTATAATTATCGAGTTATATAAAAGATTTGTTTAATTAAAAAACCTTGAATATTTCCGGATTTGGTCACAATATATGAAAAAACCGTTTTTATGTATTTATGTATGAAAAAGTAAAAAATACGCATGGACTAGAAATCTAATAATTAATATTTCTAGACTGAATTAGTAAATATCAAAAACATGCTTGGGCGGCTTGGCTTGTGATATTATTCGGTGTATCAATCACTATGTTCAATATCATCTCTTTCCCAAGACCCCACGACAATTCCAATAACAAAACCCTAATTGAAACTACAAATCTATGAAGATGATCAAAGGTAAATACTAGATCAAGGTCGGATAGGAACAATTAAATTAGCATAAAGGGTTGCTTCTCATCTCTTCCGGGTATTTTTGCTTTAGTTAATTAGTTTCTTTTAATCTAGGGTTTTAAATATTTATTTAATAAACCTGACATAATCTTGGTTGCTATTATTATTTTGAATGAATTTGTGGAGCTTTGGGTTTTAATAGGTGTAAAGCTTTAAGCTTTTTTGGTTCAGAGCTGTTTTATAACCGAGGTATTTGTGTTGAGGTTGTGGTTGTTGATTATTAATGTTTTTACAGATTGGACTGTGGGGTGGGGTTTGAAAGCTAAGAATTTACGTGTAAAGGTATATATGATGAAGGGAGATAAAACTTTAATTTACGGTCTCTTTATAACCTTTGTTAGATTTGTGATATAAAAAGATTGGTTGTCTTATGAATCTGATATTGCACTAATATTTTGTAGCATATTAATGTGATAATTAGAAGTAGGAGCAAAGTAAGAGTGTAAATCACGAAAAAGGTCTTTAACACGAGCAATACCTCTATCGACGAAAACCTCCACCAATTGTCATGCAGAATAATCCATATTATAAAGAGTGATTTACACATGGAGGTGAAGGAGGTAATGTTATACAGCTAACATAAAGTAAGCTGAAAATTACATGCATGATGTTAGTTGTGAATTATTTGTAGAGGATTTCAGTAGACCACTTTTCAATATAGATTCGAGCCGTTGCTATCTATGTAAAGAATTATCTTATAAGTTCATTCTTCTCATGTGGTATACTTTTGTGACAAACCATCATGAACAACCACACGTATCTAATAAACCAACTAATGTCATTCATTTAAGTCATTCACATTATATCATGTCTATTTTCAGAACTAACATTGTATATCATTTGGGCATTCATTTAAGTCATTAAACCCTTATTTTTATAGATAATTGTAATGTCTTACATTGTATATCATTTTTCTTAACATGTATATAATCAAGTACCTGAGAATAAGATGTTTTCTAGGTTTCATTGGGTCCGTTGATGTTTGCATCAATGTATCATTATCAATTGCCACCACTTGTGCAGGTACATTCTATTTTATATTTGTTTCTTTGCTTTAGAAGCTATGATATGAAACTAACATGTTTTTATAGCCCAAAACATCTTAATCACATTTAGAACAAAATAACATATAAGAAAAAGTTAACAGGTATATGAAACTAACATGTGTTTAATGTTTTTATATTTACAGTTATATGAAACTAACATATAAGAAAAAGTTATTATGTATGTTATGATATCACAGTGTGATTTTAAACTAATGGTTTCTGTTAAGGTATTTTTGCTTCGTAGTTTTTAGTTAAGATTGGCGTATCCTAATAGTAGTTTATACTAACAGATAAATCTGGTGCTATATGAAAACCGAGTTCATTGCCATTTGAGGATGTGGCATAAACACTAACTATTTAGTTCACTAGAATAATATTATGCAAATCCCATTAGCAGATAACAGTGACACAAATTAAAATCATCTCTTCACTTTTAGGAATGCTTTGACCAACTTATTGGTTATCTGATTGGTTTTTTTGATCACTTTCGAATATGAGTTGTGGAGGCAATAACTATTAACAGTGTTTAGATGAACAAGAGTTTACAATGTAAAATAAAGAGCAACGGGTTATATTATTATTAAAATTTTAGTGATAATTTCATAATACAGTACTATTTGGCATGTTTAATATTTAAGTGTTTTACAGAACTTGGATATGTTGATGCTTACAACGATTGAGAATTTAACATGTTATAAATTTAAATAAAGATGAAAGCAGCCAAATTTCATGGAAGTTTTGCATTTGAGTTTCTATTTTATGTAATGCTTATGTTTTCTATCCGGTGTAGTGACTCGAAAGAGTTGACGACTCTTGAAGGGGCTATTAATGTTCATCATAATCCAACCAAGGTATAAATTATTAAAAATGATAATAAATGGACATGTTTAATATGTTTTAGTTTTCTAATTGAAAAGTGATATTTCGCTACCATATTGACATCTCTCTAGAGAATAGAACAAACCAATTTGAAATTTTATTCACAGGTGATACCTGTGGCAGCTCTTAAATAAATAGCTGTTGAATATACTATTTGTTAATGATTTCAAGTTTTAACACCTTTGGTTACTGGATTTAATGCTCGGAAGTTACTAAAAAGTGATATACAAGGGTGCTGATTTTAACACCTTGAAATTACAGACTCTTTTCTTTAGCCTTGCTTTTGTAGTATGACTGTAACTGTACTTCTTCTGCCGATAAAAGTCCAGTTAGAAGTGTTAGTAAGCATGAACATAGAATATCTCTGAGAAGTGCTTACACTCATATTAGTTTTTATCTACCGGGGGTGAAATGATATGGGTTTAGAAAAAATCAATTTGACATGCAAAAAGAAGATAAAAAGGTACAAACTCTCACCCCAAACATGGAGATGACTGAACGATTGGTTTTTATCTACGATAAACAACACATTTCTGTAAAAGGGTAACAAGATGGCTGGAAGAAAATGGGATCTCAAGTTCAAAACTCATCTAATGGTTGCCTTTTGGAATGTTTATCAAATGTTCTTCCGTAAGTAGCTTCAACATTTTGTGTTATAAAACAAAATTACTCAGGAAGGAATTTTTGGATGTTAAAACGAATCCATACGTTAATAAAAAATATTCACGAATTTGTTGGCTAAAGATTATGCGATTGCCTATTGTTTATTGAACTCGAGAGAACCTACAACAAATAGCTGCTCAATTTGGAATTCTTCTTGCATTCAAGCAAGGTTTTGATGAAGTCTCGTCGGGGAAGGATATAGGGTTATTAGTTCAAACAGAGGAGACTAGCCGAATCATGATTTCTTCCCCTTTCAACTTATTGAAGTTTGAAGAATGAGAGAATTTATGCCATAAGGTGGGAAAAGTTGTTAGTTCTCATTAGAATGAAATGAAGTTTACAACACTCTATTTATAGAACTACTGCTTACTTGTACAGTACTACTACTAAAACTAAGGCTTAAGCACTACTACTACTACTACATATATACATTGGCTGATTACATGACTCCACATTTCACTTGAGCCTTCTGATGAAGCTTTAGCTTTGCTGGCTTCTGATTCTGATTCTGCTAAACTGCATTCTTATTCTGCTGAGCTATGTTGTTGATGTGATGACCTCCTTTACCCCCCCCCCCCACAAGTTGGCAATGTGTATGGATCACATATGCCAAACTTGGATAAACATGTATAATGGAGAGCCTTTGGTAAACCTTTGGTGAGAACATCTGCAGCTTGGAGTTTAGAGGGGATGAACATAGTAAGAACTTGGTGATTCTTGATTTTATCTCTGACAAAGTGACAGTCAATTTCAATGTGTTTGGTTCTGGCATGATGTACAGGATTGGAAGCCAATGCTATTGGATTCATTGTCACAAAAGATAGGGATAGGAGTAGGAGTATTAACTTGCAGATCACTGAAGAGACATTGAAGCCAGGTAAGTTCACAAGTACAATCTGCAAGGGCCCTGTATTCAGCTTCTGTAGATGACCTGGAAACCACCAGTTGTTTCTTGGATGACCAGGATATTAAGCAAGGACCAAGAAATGTAGCATAACCTGTAACTGATCTTCTAGTGATGGGACAAGAGGCCCAGTCACTGTCACAATAAGCTGATAATTGAAGATTGTTGGTTCTTGGAAAATGTAGACCTTGACCAGGACAAAGTTTGATATATCTTAAAACTTTGTATAAAGCATCCATATGAGCAGTCCTTGGAGCATGAGAGAATTGGCTGAGGGCTTGAGCTGCAAATGATAGATCAGGTCTAGTAATGGTGAGATAAATAAGCTTGCCAACCAGTTTCCTGTAAAGAGATGGATCAGGAAGAGGTTCTCCATCTGTGAGATTAAGATTCTTGAGAGGATCCAATGGAATAGTAGAAGGTTTATGATGAAGAACATCTGCACATTGTAGGAGATCCAAGGCATATTTCCTCTGGGACATAACAAGGCCTGTTGAATTATGAAGAATCTCTATGCCCAGATAATAATGAAGAGGACCTAAATCTTTTATGCTGAACTGGTTGTGGAGATGTTGTTTGATGGATTGTATCAAGGAATGATCACTTCCAGTGAGAATGATATCATCTACATAGATGAGTAAAGCAGTGAAGGAGTTATCTTTGGTGAGAGTAAAGAGGGAAGTATCTGCATAACTTTGATGAAAGCCCAAGGATAAAAGAAAAGTAGTTAGCTTGGTGAACCATTGTCTGTTTGCCTGCTTGAGGCCATGTAAGGATTTCTTGAGTTTGCAGACCATGTTTGCTGAGGTAGGAGTGATGTATCCTTGGGGAAGAGACATGTAAACTTCCTCATGTAGATCTCCATGGAGAAAAGCATTGTTGATGTCTAGTTGTTCAATAAACCAGTTCTTATGTACAGCCACTGCAAGAAGAGCTCTGACTGAAACCATTTTGGCAACTGGAGCAAAAGTCTCTTTGTAATCTATGCCTTCCTTCTGGGTATAGCCTTTTGCAACAAGCCTGGCCTTGTGCTTGTCTATGGTACCATCTGATTTGAACTTGATTCTATAGACCCATTTACTGCCAATTGGTATCTTTCCTGGTGGTAGAGTGGTGACTTCCCATGTTGAGTTTGTTTCTAAAGCCTCTAATTCCTTTTTCATTGCTTCTACCCACTTTGGATCTTTAGATGCTTGTGAATAATTGTTTGGTTCAGTGGTTGTGTTTATGTTGTGAATTAGATGTCTAGTAGATGGTGTATGAATGTTGATATAATTAATGTAGTGAGTGTAGTGATGTTTTGTGATGTTATGAATAAGTGACTTTGGAAGAGTGCATTGATAGTTTGTTAGTTTGATGGATGGTTGTTTGGTTCTGGTGGATACTCTGTGTGGTAATGGAGGAGTAGTGATAGGAGGAGTTTCAGTGGAAGTAGAAGAGGTGGTAGTATTAGGTGTGGGTAATGGATTAGGTAATGTGGTAGATGGGATATCTGTGTGTGTAGAATTTGATGGATTGGTGAATTGTTGGTGTGGGTGTAAGTGTGAGCTGGTGAGTTGATTGTGGATGTAAGTGGAGATGGATCAGTATCATTGGTGATTGGAGATGAAAAAACAGGGAGATTGGTTGGATCAGATGAAATGGGTAGTGGTGAGTGTGTGATATTTGATGGTGAATGAGCAAAGGGAAATTCAGTTTCATCAAAGAGCACATGTCTGCTAGTGATAAGTTTATGTGTGTTGGGATCATATAAGACATATCCTTTTTGTGTGAATGAATAGCCAACTAGGATGGTGGGAATGGATCTAGGATCAAGTTTGTCTGGACTATGATGATGTACAAAGGCTCTGCATCCAATAACTCTGAGGTGATCAAGTGATGGTGGTTGGTTATGTAAGAGTTCATATGGTGATTTGTGATGAATTGGTTTGGAAGGTAGTCTGTTGATGAGATAGGTGGCTGCAAGGATGCAATATCCCCATAAGTGGTTTGGAAAATGAGCTTGGTGTTTTATTGCTCTTGCAATTTCAAGTAATTGTCTGTGTTTTCTCTCTACTCTAGCATTCTGCTGAGGGGTGTTGGGACATGATGTTTGGTGTAGAATACCATTAATTTCAAAGTAATCTGAGAGAGAGGTATTGGTAAATTCTGTACCATTATCACTTCTAATTGTTTTGATGGTTGTGTGAAAATGAATTTGAACATAAGCACAGAATGTTTTGATATTGGAAGTGGTGTGAGTTTTGTTTGGCATTAAATAAGTCCAAATTGCTCTTGAATGATCATCAACTATGGTGAGGAAATATTTGCATTTGTTAACTGTGGGATGTTTATATGGACCCCAAACATCAATGTGAATAAGATCAAACAAATGGTTTGCATATGAAGTACTTGTGTGAAAAGGTAAAGCATGTTGTTTTGCCAAAGGACATATATCACAAACTGAATTTGAATTACATTTGAACAATGATGAAAGTGATTTTAATTTCTTAAGTACAGTGGTTGAAGAGTGACCAAGTCTGAAATGCCATAAAGTTGGATTGATGTTGGTGTGAAGGATGGTTGATGAGCTGGTATGAGTGGAAGGTGCTGGTGAGATGAAGTACAGACCATCACAGAGGGTGCCATCTGCAATCCTCTTGTTCTAGTCCTGAAAAATGCAATATGAAGCAGTTAAGGTGAGTGAAATAGATGTTCCATGTAATAGTTTGATCACTGAGATGATATTGTATGTGAATGTGGGAATGTAAAAGACATTATGTAATGTTATGTTTGCATTGAGGGTGACTGATCCATAGGTTGTGACTTTGATTGTTTTGCCATCAGGAAGGGATACAAGGACTGGTGTAGTGAGTGTGTGAACATTGTGCATTAGAGTGAGTGTGATTGAGATATGGTCAGTTGCACCACTATCAATTATCCAAGCATCTTTACAATCAGTAATGAGAGTTGTAATAAATTTAGGAATTTTGAGACTAGTGGAGGAAAAGATACCTTGGAAGGGATTTCCTTGGTTGTTTTGAAGCATGAGTAGCACCTGATTGAGCTGGTTTTGCAATTGATCCATTCTTGCTGATACATGATTTTGTGGTGCCTCTTGAGTGTGTGGAGTAGAAAGTTGTGTCTTTGTGTCCTCCTGCCCAGTCACCATGTTTACAGCCCTTGTGGTCTTTGGATTGGTAAATTTTGGTGTCTGTGATGGTTGGTATTTCCCATGAAGAGGATGGCCTGCTGGGTATCCCACAATTTTGTAGCATTCCTCTTGTACATGACCTTCTTTACCACAATTTCCACAGTAGACACCTTTCTTAAAGGTGCTTTTCCTTTCTAAGCTTGAGCTTAGAGTTGAACCATTGGTAGTGTTTGGATGAAAATTGTTTCTTTCTGATTGGTAATTGTTCCTGAGTTGAGAGTTTTGATGTGAGTTTCTTGGATTAGCATAGGTGTTGTATCTTGGAGCAGAGTTGGTTTGTGGTCTTGCATTGGTGGTGTAGGAATTGAGGATGGTAGAGGTCATTGACTTAGGAGCAGTTCCTTCTCTTTGCTTCTCTTCTTGTCTCACCATGGTGTAAGCTTTTGCAGCTGATGGAAGAGGTTGCATCAGAAGAATTTGACCCCTGACATTAGAGTAACCTTCATCCAACCCCATCAAAAACTGAATTAATCTCTTTCTTTGATCCCTTTCACCATTAATCCTTCCATTTTCACAAGTACAACTGCAAATACACATGTAAGGTCCCTCCAGTGCATCATATTCATCCCATAACCCCTTTAATTTGTGATAATACACTTCAACACTGGAATTGCCTTGCTTCAACTGAACCATGTCATTTGTCAGTTGGAAGATTCTATGACCATCAATTTGAGCATAATGTTCTTGCAATTCATTCCATAATTTTGACACATAATTGATGAAATTCAAGTTGTTGCTTATCTGTTCACTATCTGTATTCAAGATCCAAGAAATCAACATATCATTGTTTCTTTCCCAGATTGCTTGGAGATCTGATTCCACTGATGGTTCTGGATACTCTCCTGTGATGATTTTCATTTTATTCTTGGCATTGAGTGCTATGGTGATTGATCTTTTCCAGGAACTGTAGTTATCTGATCCAGTGAGTTTCTTGGAGATGAGAATGAGTCCTGGATGATCTGTTTGATGTAAAAACAGTGGGTGATTTGGTGTGATTTCAGTATCAGTAGTTGTGGTAGTGGTTGCAGTTGTGGTGGTGTTTGTTGTGGTTCCCGCCATTATGAGTTTTGTAAAATTTGACTGATTTGTTGATTAAATGATGATATTGTGATGATTGTAAGAATGTTCCTGGTGTTGAGTAGAGTAGAAAGATGGTGATTTGCTTGAATTTGGTGAAGTGAAAGAAGATGAATGGTGGTTGTTGTGATGGTTTTGGGTTGTTATGGTGGTCGGAGTTTGTTAGAAACGGTGGAGTTAGTTAGAAGTGGCAGAGTTGGATGGTGGTTGACGGTTGTTACGGTTGAGCATGATCATTTGCTCTGATACCATATTGAAGTTTGAAGAATGAGAGAATTTATGCCATAAGGCGGGAAAAGTTGTTAGTTCTCATTAGAATGAAATGAAGTTTACAACACTCTATTTATAGAACTACTGCTTACTTGTACAGTACTACTACTAAAACTAAGGCTTAAGCACTACTACTACTACATATATACATTGGCTGATTACATGACTCCACATTTCACTTGAGCCTTCTGATGAAGCTTTAGCTTTGCTGGCTTCTGATTCTGATTCTGCTGAACTGCATTCTTATTCTGCTGAGCTTGATTTTGCTGAATTGCATTCTGATTCTGCTGAGCTTGATTTTGCTGAATTGCATTCTGATTCTGCTGAGCTATGTTGTTGATGTGATGACCTCCTTTACAACTCCTCTCAAAATGATTCATTTACTTTAACCTTCTCGGAGATAACAGATCCATTGATTTGGTCTGAAGGACCTGAGCCTCTACACTCTTCAATTTTGAGATCGAACAAGAGATGCAAAAGGAAACTGTTGCTACTCAAAAAGAAAATCAAGAACCAGAATTTCGGCTCCCGAACAATTGTGTTCAGACTAGGTTCCAGCGTGGGCATACAAAATTTTGGCTCATTTCATTTAACAAATCTGACTATTAATTACAATTTTATGCAACAGAATGCTTGAACGGTTGCATTTTACGCTTAATCATTAAACAGACGTGTGTAATTAACACTTCTAGACGACTTTGTACCATATTGACATGTTGCAGTTTAACATAAAAGCTGACACTTTTCATTTAACAATCTATGAAAACAAAACATATAGTACATACTACATTTATGGGTTTAATGCAGTTTGTTTAAAGAGGAAAGTACCAAAAAGTGCCAAAATCTTTTTGGTAGTCCCCTTTGTGGTCAATTTTTCACTTAATCTCCAAAATGGTCATGCGCAGCCACTCGACTCCGCAGCTCCACCCAAAATGTGACATGTGTCATAAGGAAAGTACACTTTTTACTTTTTATTCTACCCAAATAACCACCAAAATTGCGCAACCGACGGCTACTCAACCTAATTTTACTTGACTTGCATTTATCCACGTGCAAAAAGTACAAAAAGTAAAAAAAAAAAAAAAAATAAAAAAAATAAAAAAAAAAAGTACAAAACTACTGTAGCGCCAATGTGAGATTAAAAAAAAATTAAAAAAATTTAAAAAAAATTTTTATGTTTTTTTTATAAAATTAAATTTACGTTTTTTAAAAAAAAAATTTTTTAATTTAAAAAAAAAAATTAAAAAAAAATTTACGTTTTTTTTTAAAAAAAAAAATTACGTTTTTTTTAAAATTTTTTTACGTTTTTTTAAAAAAAAAAATTACGTTTTTAAAAAAAAAAATTACGTTATTTTTTAAAAATTTTTAAAAAATTAAATTTTTAAAAAAAGAATCACGTTTTTTTTTTTTAAAAATTTTTTTTTTTTTTTTTTTTTTTACGTTTTTTTTATTAATTACGTTTTTTTTTTTAAATTTAATTTTTAAAAAAGTACAAAAAGCAAAAAGTACAACGTACCTTTATGTCACATCGTGGCCGCCGGTTGCGCAAGCCGCCGGTTGAGTAGCCGGCGGTTGCGCAATAAGAGAGGTTATCTTGTGTATTGGTAGTTGGGACACGTGTCACATTTTGGGTGGAGCTGCGGAGTCGAGTGGTTGCGCATGACCATTTTAGAGATTGAGTGAAAATTTGACCACAAAAAGGACTACCAAAAAGATTTTGGCACTTTTTGGTACTTTCCTCTTGTTTAAATTCAGTAATCTAATATGTGTTGTGGGTCCAACAATGAAGAACAATCTCATACTAATACAACCCCTCACAAGTAAATCCAAAATGTTAGAATGACATATCTTTTATTGTCGTACATATGAGCAAACCCGTAGTTCACCTTATTGTAATATGTTGTGTTATGTAACGAATTTTATTAGGCATCAAATTTATTGATGGCATGAAACAAAATTTATGGAGGTCGGATGTAGTGGCAATGTATGAATCTTTACATTGGTATATCATGACCTCTCTTGTCATTATAAGATGGATGAAGGCATCCAGAAAAGCCAATGATGGATTTAAAAAGGTAATGTATGATTTTCATATTAACGACATGCATTGGTAAATCTTCAATCATGATTATTGTTAACCCAAATGTTGTTTAAATAAGGGCTTGAGGATCCAAATAGGACCAGACACAAGCTTCTTATATTATGTTATCTCTACTACTTATAATGCACCAATGAATCTCTCTCTTATTAAATTTTCAGACTTTCAGACTTGCAACTAATAAAGCATGATGTACAACACATTTATGCACATATTAAATAAAGAACCCACATTAATGCACACAAACTACAATTAATACACAACTTAAAACACCCCTTCACAAAAGAGTATATGTCTCTAATCATGATGTACAACATTTGCTTCACAAAATGACCATGTATAACGATTCTGATACAAGCTTCTTGACCAAGATACCATTTTCAGTTCTTTTCCACACTCCTACATTAAATAGAGAGATCAAGACTTCAAACTATAACTATTCTATCACATCTCCAAACTTCTCAATTGACTCGAAAAAAAAATAAAAAATAAAAAAATAAAAAAATAAACAAGCGATCTCAGATACGTCCCATTTTCTTTGTAATCTTTCTTAGATTTTAGTGGGACTTGTATCATCATTGACCAAACACTTCGTGCTAATATTCGAAATATAAAGAATGACCAAAACCAATCGGTTTCGATCAATCCTTTGGTTCGATTGAAGTCAGAAATAAAAACGAATCACAACACAATAAACCTACCCGAGACCGTTCCACAATCTTAAAGCATAGACGAACCAACAACAGCAATTCTTGTTCGTGGTCTTAATTATATAAAGTAATATGGTTATTGTTTGTGGATCGTATGAACTGAGAAGAGGAAAGGATGTTTAGTGGAAAGATGAAGCTGAGAGGAGATGAGATTTGAGATGAGTTGGGTGAGTGGATGTGCTAAGGTGTAGGAGGGGGCGGATTATCACAGAGTACGTTTTAGGGTTTGGGTGTATTTGATGGGCTTTGGTTCATATTCTCCTACTTTGGGCTGAAATAAGTTTTAACTCACGAATTTTAATGGGCTACTATGGTCATTATCAATTTTATCATGGGCTGAAATGATGAATCCGAAAATTATATCATTAATTGGGGTCGAGCCCGAACGGGCACGGGCTGAAATGATGAATCCGAAAATTATATCATCAAATGGGGTCGAGCCCAAACGGGCACGGGCCAAACGGACTCGAGCCCGAACGGGCGCGGGTTAAACAAAATTTTTGATATCCGTAAATTTATTGTCAAAAAAAATATAATAAACTAAAATACATAATTTACCGGAAACTTTTACTTCAGGGTACCCGCCCCTGCTAGTACAATTATAACTTATTTGTCCCCTTCCGATGGATTTGGAGATGATTATTAATGCAACTTTTGTTGGACTAAGATGGTGTGATAAAAATAATACTGCTAAACCTTTTGGTACACCATTTGCTGGGATGGTGAGCAAAACCAGTTTTAATTAATAACGTGTTGTTCAGTTAAAACTTAAAAGTATTTTGATGCTTTTAGCCTACATTTGTTGTCATTTAATACCTTTTTTGTTGGACCTCTGTTACTTGGACAAGACGGGAACAAGGACAACTGATGAGATGACATGTCATTCACAAATTTGGCTATATTTTTCCCAGTCTCTGATATGTGATACATGTATGTATGCCTTTTTAATCTTCCGGAGTTTTATGGATATGCTGTGTTGAGTGACAATATATATTTAAAAAGCGATTAATAAAAAAGTTACCAACTCGCACTTTGAAACTTCTTGCTTCCTTCCATGCCTCGGGTTTTCTCGACAACAAATACCTCGCACAATTCATGGTGATGAACATCTAAAAGGACTAATTACTTGCCACATACAAACCATTTATGCTCATATAGTCATATAGTATCATGTGAAGCTATTTGGTGACGACTTATAACTTATAGATCAAAAGAATGAAAACTTAAAAACAATTATAATCGTAAGAGTAATTATATTCTTATTTTTGTTTCAATTAAAACCATTTAAGACACAGTAGTTTGTTTGTATTATAATCAACGAGAATACATAATAAAAGATTTTAGAAAAAATCTCGTGCGTGCACGGGTATTATAACTAGTGGTTAATAATAAAGTTATATCTACGGGGTTTTATAATGTCTAACATGATATTGGAACGGGTCTGATCATCAGACCTAGGTGGCTAAGTTAAGCCGTCTCCCCTCAGGGCCGGCTTTAGGGGAGTGCAAAAGGTGCGATTACACAGGGCCACCGCTTGACAAGGGCCACAAATTTCATGCACTTCTATTATATATATGAACACAATATGAGACTCGAGCTTAATTAATTCATGCACTACTATATATAGGTATATTATATGTGTGTTTAATGGCCTCTTTGTAGTAATGGCACGGGGCAATTGAAATCCACGAGACGGCCCTGCTCCCCTAAGCCACCCGTCAAACCCTCACTTCAATAAAACACCATCCTTTAAACCCTAAAATTCTTAACTTTTCGTTCTCACAATTACACAAAACCTGCTCATCAACGAATTCCAAACAATGATGCATCAGATCTAGTTGCAATTGTTATTCTATTATCCTCTAATAAAGAATGACCTCAATGACTTACTTGATACGTGTCCATGATCAGTTACGTGAAGATGCTTTGTGCCTCAATGACCTCATTGACTACTAACGTGTTGGGAATTACGGTAAACTACTGGATCTGCTGAAGTATCTGCCGAAGAGTTTATGCTGAAGAAGAATGGATTCTGCTGAAGTTATACATCAGCTGAAGTGTTAAAGCAGAAATCGTGATTCTGCTGATAGTGCGAATCCACGTAGGAGAGATAAGCGCCGTATGTAGGCCGTATGTAGGAAAAGTCAGCGCCGTATGAAGGATAGGTTGGCGCCGTATTGTTTAGTGTTTACTCAGAATGTGTTTGGAACAAAACATTATGATTAGTAAAACATTATGATTAGTTGCATGCTTGTCTAGGTGCATACGTTGTAAATGCTCGTGAGTGATTAGGGTTTCTTGTCTATAAAAGGAACCATAATAGTTTGTATTAGACATGTTTTTGAAAGTCTTTCAAGTCTTGTAAAATATCCGAAACATAGAGTTTCAATAAACAAAAGATCCATAGAGGATCTAAGAGTTCTTAGTTATTATAACTTGTATTTTCATTTCGCTAAAGAATACGAGTTGTAGAGATCTTCTATTAGTTTGCTTGTGATTACATAGGCAACACTAACGATCTCCGAGTGCTTAAGATCTATCAAGGTCTTTGTGTTTTCTACAAGTGGTATCAGAGCCTCGGAAAAGTCTCTACGATACTAAGAACCATTCTCACCCCCATACAACCAAACATACACTCACCATGCCTGGATCTGATAATGAAACTAAAGTCACCAACACAAACAACACCAACACCACTTCCATGCAACAGCTTAGTCTTTCAAACAGTAATGGTAAATTTCCTTATTTAAAAAGGGAAGAGTATGATCTTTGGACTATGAAGATGGAAAACTGGATTTCCAATATTGATTGGAATCTGTGGGAGGTAGTAAAGAAAGGAAACAGTTTAAAGAAAATGATTCCAGACAGGGATGGGAAGTTTATCATGGCTCCTCCCAAAACTGCTGAAGAGGTGCTGGCTATGCAGAGAGAGCACAAAGTAAAAACTATCCTTCTTCAAGCCATTCCTGAAGATCACCTGTGTGATTTTCACCACATGGATGATGCAAAGGACATATGGATGGCTCTCAAAGCAAGGTTCGGTGGCAATGAAGAATCGAAGAGAATGAGGAAGTCCATGCTGAGACAACAATTTCAAGACTTTAATATCTCCGAAGAAGAAGGTATCCACAAGGGATACGACAGGTTCCATAGGATTTTGAGTCAGCTAAACCAGCTGAATGCAAAAACTGACAATGATGATTGCAATTCAAAGTTCCTACGATCCTTGCCTCCATCATGGTTACACGTAAGTATAGCCCTCAAGGCTAAAGGTGGGTTGGACATGCTCACCTTTGATGAGCTGTACAACAGACTCAGATCTCTTGAACCTGATGTCAGAACTCCCTACCGTGCATCTTCTTCTGGCCATGCAGCTTTTGTTGGGACATCTCACTCCAACATGATGGTACATGCTCCTAGTTCAACCTACTTTCCATCATCATCTTGCACTCCCACTCCACCACATAACACTCGTCCCACTCCACCATGTTCTCAAACTAAGACTAGTAGTGTGATGGAGGATGTTCTTCATTCATTTGTTGCTGATTATGATACTCAGCAGTATCTTGCATATGAAGACTTTGATCAGGTGGACCCACTTGAAATGGAGGAGATGAAACTGAAAATGCAGGTGGCATTGCTGTCAGTGGATATCAAAAGGTTTGAAGAGAAGTCTGGAAGGAAGTTTGCTTTCAAGGGAAAGGAACCAGCTCGCTTTGACAGGAGAACAGTCAAGTGTTTCACTTGCCACCAGATGGGGCATTTCTCAAGGGAATGCAAAGACAGGAAGAGTGGAGATGGAGCTAACTACATTTTCTATCAGCAGAAACAGAAGGAAGCTGGAGCTTCAGCAGCTCTTCTCACCATGGATTAACAGGTCAACTGGAATGCACATGAACCTGTGAATGAGGAAGCTCATGATACTGATAAGCTTGGATTGCTGGCAAGGTGTACTTCGGATGAAAGGCATGATCAGTTTGCCTTGATGGGACTATCTCAGGTACACAACTGTATATTTGGTTGTAGTCTAAGATACAACGAACTTAAAGAAGAGTAAGATGCTATGAAACCTAAGTTCAATGAATGCTATGTTGAAAATGAAGCTCATAAACTAGCAGTGAAAACAGTAGAAAGACAAAAGGTATGGTTTCAAAAGAATCAAATAGCTTATGAAGAAAAGATAAAGGTGTTACAGTTTGATCTAGAAGTTGCAAATAATTACTTAAAACTGTCTGAGAAAGCAAATGCTGAAGCTGTGTCTGAGAACCTAGAGCTTAAAGAAAAACTAGCTGAGGAAATAGCTAGACATAATCAATGGTTAATTTCAGGTGATAATCTGGCTAGAGAAATCTATAACAGTCAATCAGTAACCTCTGGCTTAGGTTTAGGCTTTCAAAAGTATGTAGGATTGGAAGCTAGGAATGATGGTCGTAAATCAACACCAGCAGGGTTAGCTAACTTTGTAAAAGAAGGTAAAATGCATGTTGTCCCTGGACCTATTAGAGGTGAATTTATGCCCATAGACCTATCCACCACTGTTGACTTTGATGGATCACATCATCTATATGGCAAAAAGTCAAAAGACTTGCCAGACCCTGATACCTCATCTAATGACTTTGTCTCTTGCTCTGACAGTGACAATTCATCGGATCAAGGGTCTACTTCCTATGAAAGCTGTGATTCAAATGAGAAGTCTGACCTTCCCAAGCCCTCACCTGAGCCTTCACCCAAGCCTGCACCCCAATCTATTTACAAGCCTTCTAGGGAAGCTGCTGAGGAATCAACTTCCAAGACAGTTTCTTCTGAAGATTTATTTTTTAAATCTTTGCATAATCAGTCTGTTAAAAACAATTCCTTGAATGTTTCTGATTTAAGTACTTCTGCATGTAATCAAACATCTCCCTATTTTAATAAATCTTCCAAGAAGAAGACATGTTTTGTGTGTGGAAGTAAATTTAATTTAATTAAGGATTGTGATTTTTATGAGCAAAGATTGGGTGCATGTGCTACTCACCAGAAACATAAATCAAAGTGGACCAATGTTGATAATATTTCACCTTATGTTCCACAAGCAGCTCATACTAACTCTCTTTGGAGAGGTTCAGTTGCCAGACCTTATGTGCAACCAACTAGCCCATACTTTAATCATGGTTATTGGCCTACATATGTTGACTCTATGTATGCTGGGATGGGATATGGGAGTACTGCTGTGAAGCCCTCAGCAGGTTGTTCTTGGACTATCAAGGGACCCAATCATCAATGGAGGACCAAGAACAATGGTGGATCCTCTAGATCTTCATGGCCTAAACCTGTGATCCACAAGGCAGGTTCAAGTCAGTAATGACTTGAACCTCCATTGAATACTAACCATATGTATATATTTTATTGTTGTTTGTAGGATCATCCCCTTAAGCATAAAGATATTGGTATTGTTGATAGTGGCTGTTCCAGAAGCATGTCTGGGAACAGAGATATGGTGCACAATTTTGTTCCTATAGAAGGAGGAGGCAATGTGACTTTTGGAGGAAGTTATTGAAGTATCACAGGGAAAGGCACCATAAAGACACCTCATCTGGATTTTGAAAATGTGTACTATGTTAAGGAACTTCAGCATTTCAACTTGTTCTCCGTTTCACAAATCTGTGACACCAAGAACAAAGTACTCTTCTCTGAGAATGAATGTCTTGTGCTGTCTAAAGACTTCAAACTCCCAGAAGAAACTTCAATTCTGCTGAAAGTTCCTCGAACTCACAATTTGTACACATTCAACCTTAATGAAGTTCAACCTGCTGGTGACCTCACTTGTTTGGTGGCTAAAGCATCCCTTGATGAGTCTACTAAATGGCATAGGAGGATGGCTCATGTGAATTTCAAGACCATAAACAAACTCTCTAAAATGGGTCTTGTTGAAGGTCTTCCCTCCAAAGTTTTCACCAATGATCATAATTGTGTTGCATGCAACAAAGGAAAAACACAGAGCCTCCTACAAAGCTATCAATGCTATGAGCATCATTTCTGAACCTCTTCAGTTGCTCCACATGGATCTGTTTGGTCCAACTCAAGTCAGAAGCATTGATCATAAGTACTTCTGTTTGGTTATCACTGATGGCTATAGCAGATTTTGTTGGGTTTTCTTTCTAAGAACCAAAGATGAAACATCTCCAGTGCTGACTGACTTCATCACCCTCGTTGAAAATCAGTTGAACAAAAAGGTTAAGGGAATTCGGTGTGATAATGGGACAGAGTTCAAGAATGCTATTCTTATAGAACTCTGTAGGTCAAAAGGTATAAAAAGGGACTATAGTAATCCAAGAACCCCACAACAAAATGGGGTGACTGAAAGAAAGAATAGGACCTTAATAGAGGCTGCAAGATCAATGCTTGCAGACTCTAAACTGCCCACTATGTTCTGGACGGAAGCTGTTGGCACAGCGTGCTATGTGCTAAACAGGGTCTCCATTACTAGACCTCAACTCAAAACACCATATGAACTTCTCTTTGGGAAGGTTCCTGTCATTCACTACCTAAAACCTTTTGGTTGTCAAGTAACCATTCTAAACACCAGTGATCCGTTGAGAAAGTTTGATGAGAAGGCTGATGATGGTTATATTGTGGGTTATTCAGCTCATAGTAAGTGTCACAATTCTCAATTTTTGGTCATTTCTCAAACTCTACATTCATCATATTAGCTCATGCATAGTTTTGCATTTCACATTAAACGCATAATTTCATATTAAATAAACGTTATCGCGTAAACATTATTTTGAACAATTGATCCGTTACTTCCAAAAATTAATCACAATATATTTTTATACTCATATTAAGTCTATAAAAATATTATTATTAGTTTACCCGGTGTTTTAAATTTATTTCGTATATAAATTGTTATGTTTATATAAATTACGGCGGTTTTCTTAAATTCAACTCGATAAATATTTATTCACTCAAATCTTTCAAGAAATGTATTTTTATAATTTTTATGACCTCAATATATTTTATCTTAACCCGTGAAAATTTATTTTTATCTAACGCTACCTTAAATATTCAAATGGGTACACAATTTACCACAAGTCTTCAAGTAACTTACACTTAATTACACATTAATACTTAGTAAAAAAAAAAAAAAAAAAGGTAATTGCATACACTAACACCCCCTTGTCGACACAAGGGGGGCGACTCACACAAATGTTACAAAATATCTTACTTACATATACCTTATTATACAATATACTTCATTTCTTTCATTTGCAAAAAAAAAAAACTAGATCAAAATTTCTATCATCTTTTCTCTCTAAATTTCGGCAGCCAAGGATCAAAAGGAAGAATCATTTCCAAGTTTTCAAGACAAGTTTTAATATACACTAGTATCATTTGTTGCATAGGTTTTGCAATACAAACCTCAATTGATTAGGAAAAACCCTTTTGTCCTTAAACCTCATCAAGTATTCTTGTAAGCATCTCATGGTTATTTTTCATCTTTCATATTCATTTCATCATATTTGAGCAAAAATATGCAAGTCATATGATGTTGTACCACTTTTTCATTTATTTTTCAAGAGTTATATATATATATAAGTCATCCTATAATTATTCCTTGATATATATTAGTTTTGGTGATGTCTAGGAAACCATGACACCCTAAGAAGGTGTATGGTAGGATTAGAATAGCTCCGGAGTTGTTTTGAATGGGTTAGAATAGGTTTGGCGTGAGAAAAACTCATTTCGACACATTTTGAATAAGGTCTGTCCATATTTTTAATTCTGGGAAAATCCGACAGTAGATAAATATTTTTGGGCTAGATAATTAGAAAATACACTTTAAAACAAAAACGTGGCCGCTTGAACGGATTAAAACGGAGCTATAACGAAGAAGTTATGAATTTTTCAAGTTTGACGAGGAAAACTATTAATTTCAGAAATTTCAGCATTGAAAATGTCACTCCTTACGAGTCAAAAATGAGTCTTAAGCTTTATAAATTGTGTCGACTTATCAAAAATATATTAGTATACCTTGACACGAATCTAAGGATGTAGAAAACGTAGAAAACGGACTTGTAACGATTAAATTACACAAGATAAACCAAGTTGCCGTAACTTTATTCTATTAGCAAAATTAATATATTCTTTATTACAAACATACTACGGCAACTAAAGGACCTTGTTGGCGGACGTTTTTAACAACGATGTAGAACTCATTATAACGTGATGTCTTCTAGTAAAAGTAAGTTCGCCTAGCATATTTTCCAAAATGTCCAACCATTTGTTGAGCGGAGTTGTAACGAATAACATATAGTCACTCAAACTTTGCCGAAAACTATATTTTTGGACTAAAGTACAATACTTAACCTATATTTTTATTGGTGATCGAGACCTCTAGGATGGAAACTTAAACACTAAAACTTTGAGATAATGATACAAGCTTCCCAAAACAGTTGAGTTCATTTCCTAACACTCGATGTGCACCATTTTGCGACTATCATAGGAGGTTGTTTCAACATAACTACATGTAGAGTATTTTATTTAAACGACGAGATGTCATAAACATATATTTTGACGATAAACATTATTTCCAAAACGTACAAGTGGTATAGATATCATATGGAGTTGCATGCACGACATTGTATCACACATTCACAACAACATATCATAACTCAAGTCATGACATTCATTTTAGGTCGCGGATAGTTTCCGAGCCTCATTTTTAGTGCACTTCATTTTGTTAGCATATCAATCATACCAGGTGAGTTTTCATAGCCCCACTTTCTATTAATTGTTTACAAACTTTTGGGGGAGATACATGCTCAAACTATTTTCATTTACGTTCACAAGTACTTTAAACTCTTACATATTACTGTGAGTTCATACCCCGCTTTTACTCGTTTAAATTCTTACAAACTATTTGGGGGAGATACATGCTTAAATACTTGTTTTTACTCTTGCGAATACTCAAACCATTTATACAATTGTGTTACACTATACTTCTTATACTCTTTGGACATTATGTGTGGTTTATTGCGATATGTGCCTTAATGTGCTAAACTTGTTTTCAATTATGCTTCAACATACATACTTTAGCAATTGGTTAACTCCTGCGGGAGCCGGCCAAAACATTTAAACTCTTTTGCCAAACAACATTACTTATACTTTACACTTGATTGCGTTATATACTTGATTGGGTTATACTTGATTTCATATGCATACTTGGAACAAACATACAGGAATCAGTGGCTCCAAATTAAGTTGTTGGAAGGCTATTAATTTACAAACATACAAGAATTAGTGGCTCCAAATTAAGTTGTTGGAAGGCTATTAATTTACAAACATACAAGAATTAGTGGCTCCAAATTAAGTTGTTGGAAGGCTATTAATTTACAAACATACAAGAATTAGTGGCTCCAAATTAAGTTGTTGGAAGGCTATTAATTTACAAACATCCCAATATTTATATGTTGGAAGACTCTTGTGGTGACATTTATACTTTTAACTACTATGATACATGCATACATGATTGACATACTATTTTTAGCAGTGGGTTGTAAACACACAGGTTGCAAGTTTTGTATGGGCAGGACTTGGAACTGAGTGGATTTACGATGCCTTTGCTTTGTGAACTATTCTATATGACCAAAAACTTAGACTTTGCTGCACGAACGTTCTTTAAAGGCTTTACATTTCAACACAAACTCTATGAACTCACTCAACCATTGTGTTGACACTTTTAGCATGTTTTATCTCAGGTATCTAAGGCATTCACTTCATGGCATGCATATGGACATATCATAGAGTCGTGGTGACGACGCGTCACACATGGGATTTATGCATTTTAAAACATCGTTTGGCTTGTAACAAACTTATTTCCGCACAAGTTGATTTTCATTTGAGACCTATACTTTGTAAACTCTGATTGTTTTAATAAATTAAACGATATTTTCAAAACGACACTTTAGGTCGTTCAATATAACTGTAACTTTGATGCTATGACAGTCCTCCCCAAGGTATTCCATTCCGCTGCAAAACAGGTAATTTGGGGGTGTGACAGTAAGGCATACAGGGTGTACAATTTGCAAGCCAAGAAGATAGAGGAGACTTTGAACCTGAGATACTTGGAAGATAAGCCTAATGTTCAAGGACAGGGTCATACGTGGCCTTTTGACCTTGACTACTTAACTGATTATTTGGGTTACACTAGACATCTGGCTAACCAAAATGCAGGTCCTCAAGAGTCTCCCACTAACAATGCAGGTACCTTGGATGATGACTATGAAAATGAGTTTGAAGATGATGAACAACCTATACTTGTGCCTTCTTTCTCCCCTAACAATATTGCAGGTACCACCTCCAAGGATATTGCTGATAAGAGTGATGAAGATGAATCACATTATGTTGAGGACCTTGCTAGGCTTCAGACTCAAGAATTTGCAGCTAAACTTGAAGCAGAGAAACTGAATGGAGAGGTTGCTAATGAAGGAGTCAGTAGAAACCATGTTTCTGCTGAAGTTGATTCTGTCACACCTACCATCCACAAATCCGCTGAAGGCTATGCTGTTTCTTCTCATGTTCCTTCTCAAGTGTCTTCAGACTTTGGAGAACCTTATACACGCTTTCCAAGACCCTCAGATCTTGGAAATCATCAACCCAAAGCTGGCATCTTTACCTCACCCTCTTATGATGCTGAGTTTGAGCCAACTATAACTAATCTTGATTCATCCATTGAAGTCAGCCCCACTGCTACTCAGAGGATCAATATTGCTCATCCTCAATCCAACATTATAGGTGATCTTCTGGCACCTGTTAGAACTCGAAAGGCTATAACAAGTCCTCAGTTTGGACAGATTGCTTTTCTCTCTTATGTCTCCAACCAGCAAAGAGACAATCACACAGACTTCAAGCATTGTCTGTTTGCTTGTTTTCTTTCTCAAGTGGAACCAACAAGTGTTTCTCAAGCTCTTGACGATTCAAGCTGGCTAGAAGCAATGCAAGAAGAGATGCAACAATTTCACAATTAGCAGGTTTGGATCTTGGTTCCACTCCTTGATGGCAAATATGCCATTGGGACAAAGTGGATTTTGAAGAATAAGAGAGATGCTCGGGGGGTTGTGATAAAAAACAAAGCAATATTAGTGGCTCAAGGCTTCAGACAAGAGGAGGGGATTGATTATGATGAAGTATTTGCACCTGTTGCAAGAGTTGAAGCCATTCGAATTTTCTTGGCTTATGCTTCTTACATGGGTTTCATGGTGTATCAGATGGATGTTAAAGGTGCTTTTCTGTATGGTGAGATTGAAGAGGAGGTTTATGTCACTCAACCCAAGGGATTTGAAGATCCCAGATCACCCAAATCATGTTTACAAGGTTGTCAAAGCTCTCTATGGCTTACATCAGGCACCTAGAGCTTGGTATGCTATTCTTTCATCCTTTCTACTGAAGCATGGCTATAGGAGAGGTGCTATTGATAAAACTTTGTTCCTAAAGAAGAATTACTCAGACATCATTCTTGTGCAAGTTTATGTGGATGACATTATTTTTGGCTCCACAAACGAAGCTTGGTGCAGGGAATTTGAGGAACTAATGAAGGGAGAATTTCAGATGAGCGCTATGGGTGAGCTTACTTTCTTTTTGGGTCTCCAAGTTCAGCAGAAACAAGATGGTATCTTTATCTGTCAAGATAAATATGTGAGGGACATTTTGAAGAAATTTGGTATGGAAGGTGGTAGGACTGCCACAACACCTTATGAAGCTCCAAAGACAAAAACTAATAATGAACCAGATCTACCTGTGAATGTACATTTGTACAGGTCCATGATTGGTTCATTGATGTATCTAACAGCTTCAAGACCTGATATTACTTTTGCTGTGAGTGTTTGTTCTCGACATCAAGTCACTCCACTTACTTGCCATCTCAATGCTGTCAAGAAGATCTTTAAGTACCTCAAAGGCCAACCTCATTTAGGCCTTTGGTACCCAAAAGAGTCTCCTTTCAAGTTGGAAGCATATAGTGACAGTGATTATGCTGGTGCCAATCTGGATAGAAGATCCACAACTGGAGGCTGCCAATTTCTTGGAAAGAGGTTGATTTCTTGGCAATGCAAGAAACAAACCATTGTGGCTACCTCAACTACTGAAGCAGAGTATGTTGCTGCTGCAAATTACTGTGGACAGGTCCTTTGGATTCAAAACTAATTGCTGGACTATGGGTACAACTTCATGAACACAACAATTTTTATTGATAATCAAAGTACCATCTGCATAGTCAAAAATCCAGTTTTTCACAGTAGAACAAAACACATTGAAATCAGGCACCACTTTATAAGAGATGCATATGAAAAACATTTGATAAAAGTGGCTAAAATTCATACTGATGATAATGTGGCAGATTTGTTAACAAAAGCTTTTGATGGACCAAGGTTTCAACACCTTGTGGTCAATATTGGAATGCTAAACCCTTGACTGCAAAGTTAAAGGGGAGGCATATGCCTCAGGGGAGGATTTGTGCAAACTCTGCATATTTTTGTGTGCTATTTTGTTTACTAACACTAACTTTCTAATAATTCTTTAGTTTGTTTGTCTTTATGTTGTTCTTGTGTGTTTTTGTGTCTGTTTTGCAGTTGTCTGGATTGCAGTTTGTCTATTCCTTGTCTGGATTGCAGTTTGTCTATTCCATGATCAAGATCAAATTCATCAAGTGTGGTTCATTGGTATATGGTCAAGTTAGCTAAAAGATTGTTGCTTGTTTCTTCTGAAATTAAAAGTACTGAAGCAAACAATTTGATTCCACTGAAGTTATAATACTGAAGAAAAGAAATTGAAGTCAAATTGTTCTTTCATTCATTCAAGAAACAGTTTACAGCTTACAGCTTACAAAATTCAACCAACTTCAAATGCATCTTCAAGATACGAGCTATACACTTACTCTAATCCTAATCTAGTACATATCATCTATTCCAACATCTAAGTGAATGTTGGATATGCATGATCGCTCACATCTTTCACACTAGATGCTGGATATGCGTTTGTAGGTCTTGCATAACCACCCATTCCGTCTATCTCGATGGCTGGATATGCATGACCAATACGACGAAGATGCTAAGGATCAAAATGAAGAGGATGGATTGATGCAAACGTTGATGATGACGATGACCACACATGATGATGGAGAAAAATAACGTCTCCTGTGTGCTTCATCTATGTATTTCAACCAAAATGCAATCCATCCACCCTCCTTAAGCCCTTCTCCTATACGATGTGTGTTGATACACCAAAAACTGGCGCAGAGAGACCAAGAACCACCTCTCTATCTTTAGGGAGTGGCGGATTCCTGGCACGAGGCCTTTGTTGAGGCCGAGGTGCTGGAGGTTGGGAGTATGATGTTCCCTCCTTATAGGAGTTATCAGAATCATCAGCAGATTCACTTGGATTCACTACACTATCATCTTCTGAAGAAGGGAGGAAGGGTGATTTACTTGGTCGTGGATAGGGTTGAGGAAAGTAATGTAGCCATGGGTTTGAATCACCACTTGATGATTATGAAGAGGATGATGAAGATGATGTTGTGAGATCTATGATCTCAGGTTTGGTATTCATGGTACAATTTGGTTAATTGTTTTTTTTAAACTAGGGTTTGTGGTAAATATTTGGGGATCTTTGATGAAGAGATAAGTATGCATTGGGATCATTTTATAGACGGGTTCGAGGTTCAATGAGAATTAATGCCAGTGGGTGGCACAGTAACTCTAGAAATTTACCGAAGATATTCTTATGGTATCTGCTGAAGTGTATAACCTCAGCAGATTGACCATATGTTTCTGCTGAAGCGTTATTTTGGCTTTGGTCAAAGTTGCAATACACGTCAGCGACGGTTAACCAAACGGTCTATTTTCTTTGACTATATTTTGGGCAAAAACTACCAATCACTCACCATTCTTTTCCCTTCAGAACAAACCGATTCCCTCTCATCCTGCATCCACAAACACTCACCATTACGAGAAACATAACCCTAAAAACTCATATCCCTCATGGCTCTTGAATTTAAAAATGATCACAACAAAGTTGCATTTCTGGGAAAAGGTAAGGGATATGAATTGTACGAACCAATGGTGGAATTCTTGAGAAGATCCAAGATTTGTTATGCTCTAACACATTCTCCGAATGAGATATATGAATCACTAGTTACTCAGTTTTGGGAATCTGCTGAGAAGAGAAATGAGACAGAGATTATGGCTGTGATTGATGGAACAGAGCACATAGTGACAGAGGACCTAATAAGGAGGAAGCTTCGCTTGGAAGATGCTGATGGAGAATTTCACTCTAATCAGGAGGAAGTGCTTACTGGGCTAAGAGCAATTGGCTATCGCGGTACAAGGACTGATATGTGGCTAAAGAAGGAACTTTGCCCGAAGTGGAGGTTCCTGGTTCACACGTTGCTTCAATGCATAAGTATATTTTTCTAAGTATATTTTTGAAAACATGGTTGAAAATCTTCAAAGGAAAAAGACTAAGTTTTTAATGTACCCAAGGTTTCTGCAAATGGTTTTAAACACCACTACCCAAGCCCAATCCTTTTATCCCATAGGTGTTTTAACTGCTAAATTGTTTGCAACCATGAGAACTCACTTTCAGGGGGAACATCATCCCTTGCTTACAGCCATGTTGCCCCAAGGCAATGAGGTTGCTGATGAGGAGAATGTGACTAATAATCCTCCTTCTTCATCTGTTGCTACTGATGGTAATCCATTAGTTAACATTGAAGAAGGCCCCTCATCAACTGTTGAAGCAACTCATGTTGCTCCAGACCAGCCACCTTGTCCCAGTCCACAGGTTACTCATGATGAGTCTGATCTAAATAGACTGCCCACACCAAGTCCTGTTAGGGATCCTCTCAATGAAGATCTTCCTCACTTTGAGCATGACCATGATTCTACTGAAAGGTCCAATGAAGCTCCCTTTACCACAGAGCAATCTGCTGGTGGAGCTGAGGACCCTATTACACTCTCATCTGTCTATGCTCTTGTCAACAGGTATGCTACTGAGGTGTCTAGTCTGAAAAAGGAGCTTGCAGAGACCAAGTCATCTCTTGGTAGTAAGATTGAAGAACTGCAAAATAAAGTCAAGGATTTAGAGGACAAACTTGAAAGGGGCTCCAAAAGGAAGCTTGTGGTTTCTTCTGATGAAGAACAAGAAGTACCTTAGTTTGGGTCTCTTGATATGTTGGCTGATGTGTCTCTTAATGATCCTTCATCAGTAGTTGCTGCTTCCTCAAAGAAGAAGGAACCTGTTCTTTACAAAAGAAGAAAGAGATCTTATTTAAGTAAGGTTTCTTCTGAAGCTTCAAAGGAACCTGGTGTTGACAAGGCTGCATCTGCTGATGTGCAAATGGAGGATGTATCTTCGGATCATGGTCAATCTTCATCTGTTCAAGAAACAACAGGCCCTTCACCTTCAGCAGATCATTCTGATGATGTAGTCATGACCACTCCAGTTGATAATCTGCATCAACATGTTTCTCCTACAGTTGACTTGGGTATGTCTACTGAGGTTCCTTTCGTTGATATAACTGAAGATGAGTGTGCTAAGAAGCCTGATGATAAAGGGAAAGATGTAATAACTGAAGATGAGATTGGTCCAGACCTGGTAAGTGAGGAGGAAAGACTAGGACAAGCAAGTAGATTGGCTGAGTTTGAGAAGTCAAAGAAAAGTGCATTATTGGCTCAACAACTTGAAACAGAGGACTTTTCAACTTTACCTCCTGAGAGAAGAAGAGAACTGGATGCAATGCTTGTTCAGATGCCTGCTGAATACTGGGATGCTCTAACTCAGCAAGTTATTTCAAGACCTTCTCTTGCTCAAAGTATACTAGGTGGAGATTTCAACAGTGAGAGTTATGTGGATCAAATGATGGCACAGGGAAGACAAAGGAAGCAAGAAGCTATTGCACAAAGGAGAGCCATCAAAGCTCAGAAGGAGAAAGAGAAACCTCCTACTAAATCTCAAATGAGATGGGTGGTGAAAAATCAATGCTCGATGTACAACTCTGGCTTAACAATGAAACAAGTCAAGGCTTTTCCTGATCATGTCCTGGTTCGCAAATATAAACAGATCATGGGGGACAACTCATCATCTTCAGCACATTCTACCAACTTGAAAAGGATTGCTGGGAATGAAGTTGCTCAAGAAGCCAAAAGACTCAAGTCTGATGATGTTCCACCCAAGGCGACTTCTCCAGTCATTTCTGCTGAAGCATCTACTGAAGTTGCTTCCTCTACTGACAAGGGTCCATCTGCTGAACCATCTACCAATTCTCCTGAAGCACCTGATGTATCAGGTCCCACTTCATCTGTGGCAACCGTTGACACACAAGAAGATTCTAAAGTTAAGGAAGCTGATCTCGCTGAAATAAAAACAAAAAGGGCGATAAAGATGATTCACAGGATGAATGCACTACGTGAAGGTGTTCCAACTAAGTCTCCCTCTACCTCTTCAAGTCTTACCACAAATGTTCAAACTGAAAATGCTCCCTCTGGGGAAATCTATAAGCCTGGTAGGAGGAAGAAGAGAATGGCCAAAAGATCTCCCTTAGATCTTGAAGCTGATGACTCAACTTTCATTACAGAGGGTTCTGCTGCTGATTTTCCTGAGGGTGATCAAAATGTGTTGGTCAATTGGAAGCTGAAGGATGATGAGATGAATGTTATTCAGCGAAAGGATGCCACTTCAATGGAATTCACCTTTCTGAAGGAAATTCTACACTTGATTGACAGGGCAGATTTGCTTACTCTGTACACTCTTGTTACCACCCATTACTGCAACAAGGCACCACAAGGTTCTGGGATGTTCTTACTGGGAGATCTTCAAGTCCTGTTAAACTCTCATTCTCCCAATAGTAAAGCACATTCCATTTGGGAGAACTCACATCTGTGGAAGGTTACGTCCTGGTGATTCTATCCTCTCCATCGTGTGCATGTGCTTGAGACTAAGGGTGGAATCACTATCTGCATGCTTGCTGAAAGAAAGTATCCATTGCCCAAGAGACTTATGGAAAGGATGCTTAGTCAGAAATTGGAGATTCCTCCAGAACCAGTGGGCAATGAAAGACTGTCTGCTTCAACATTGGTGGGTTTGATCAAGAATCAACTTCTACAACAGCAACAGGCCTCATCCTCATCCTAATCATGGTACTTGGTACTCTCTGCATTACCTTGTTTTGTTACATTTAGTTTGTGTTATTTATGTTATTTGTCAATTTCTGTGTTATTTTTCAATTTCTTAGTTAAAAAAAAAAAAAAAAAAAAAAAAAAAAAAAAAACAACTTTTATACAGGTTTGTTTGTTGTACAATTCTGATGGTTTTTAACTCACCAGATATACCTTGTGTATGTCAAAGAGCTGGCTAGTCCAAAGGGTACAACTTTGGTAAAGACACAACAAATCTGTTGATAGCTGTAATGGTTTGCTCAAAATCATAGGGTCTACAACCACCCATGCTTAACTGCTGAGGGTTGTATGGTCATCAATTCACCATGGTCTATTCCTTTTTGGAATCCAAGAATTGGCTAGCCCACAAGTATATGGCATGTGGTAAAGGCAACTGAATCCATTATTGGTTCTCAATTCACCAATTCTAAGAATTGACTAGTCCTGAGCAAACGGCTACAGGTAAAGACAAGTCAAATCCGTTTAAATGGTTGCTGGTTTGCCAATAAATCAGATGGTTATCAATGTACCATAGTTTTCGAACTCAAACATATGACTACTCCAGTAGTGATGGCTATTGGTAAAGAGACATCAAACCCATTATTTCCAATGATTCACCTCTCACAGGAGTTAACACACCTGGAAGTGATGAGAATAGTATGAAACTTATATGTTTTGATGTACATGATGTCATATGTTGCTGCAAAGATCTGGTGTATCACAGTTCAGTCATCATAGAGATGTTCTTCTTCTGAATCTTTGTTGCTGATATTCGAATGCAATCCTCTTAATGTGAAGTATTTGTGCTCAAGAAACTGGACCTTCATAGCTCAAAAGTGTTTAAGGAATGGGGATGATATTGTTTGGAAATTTTGTCATAAGATGGTACAATCCTCAAAAGTATTAACGATCTATCAAGGAAACTGGAACTTAACCTAGTCAAATTCCAGTTTAGGGGAGGATTGTTGGGAATTACGGTAAACTACTGGATCTGCTGAAGTATCTGCCGAAGAGTTTATGCTGAAGAAGAATGGATTCTGCTGAAGTTATACATCAGCTGAAGTGTTAAAGCAGAAATCGTGATTTTGCTGATAGTGTGAATCCACGTAGGAGAGATAAGCGCCGTATGTAGGCCGTATGTAGGAAAAGTCAGCGCCGTATGAAGGATAGGTTGGCGCCGTATTGTTTAGTGTTTACTCAGAATGTGTTTGGAACAAAACATTATGATTAGTAAAACATTATGATTAGTTGCATGCTTGTCTAGGTGCATGCGTTGTCTATGTTTGTATTAGGAGCATACGTTGTAAATGCTCGTGAGTGATTAGGGTTTCTTGTCTATAAAAGGAACCATAATAGTTTGTATTAGACATGTTTTTGAAAGTCTTTCAAGTCTTGTAAAATATCCGAAACATAGAGTTTCAATAAACAAAAGATCCATAGAGGATCTAAGAGTTCTTAGTTATTATAACTTGTATTTTCATTCCGCTAAAGAATACGAGTTGTAGAGATCTTCTATTAGTTTGCTTGTGATTACATAGGCAACACTAACGATCTCCGAGTGCTTAAGATCTATCAAGGTCTTTGTGTTTTCTACATAACGGGTTTTTAAGGATTAAGCTTTATTGAGGATTTATTTTTATATTTTTGTTTTATTGTTGAAAAAAAAGAGAAAAAAAATTATAGTTGTTTTATTATTTGTTTGTTAGTTGATTGTTCGTACCACTTTATTACCAGTCGACTAAAGTTGACCGTTGGTATCAGTCCCTAAAGTCGATCGTTGGTACGGTTGTGTTACTAGTCGACATAGCCGACCGTTGGTACCAGTCAACAAAAGTCGACCGTTGGTACAGTTTTGTTACCAGTCGACTAAAGTTATGTTTTTATTATGTTAATGTTTTGTGTTTCTTTCTTTCTAGTTTACTACTCCAGTCCGAAATTTCGCGATTTCTCCGCTCGAACTGCGAGGAAGTATTAGAGAATATATAGGCTCAAGCCCGGTTTATAGGTTGAAGGCATCTAAGGTTTTACCATTTTAATAATAAAGTTATACCTACGGGGTTTTATAATGTCCAACACTTGCTTGCGTATTGTCCTTCTTGAATCACATTTGACCATTTTTTCATGCAAGCAATGAAATAAATTTTAGCCATTCTAGCATTATAACTATGTTGTTTCACAAACATGAATAAAATCCTTGAGTTACTGGTACAACCGAGATGCTAGACCCCAAAGCCAAACCGATTCCTCAAATCTAGCATGTTTGAACTTGGAACTTGTGGTCTCATTTAACAAACCTTGTGTTTTGAGGTTGTCCCACTTTGGTTAGGGATAAAAATTAAAGTGGGTTTGTAAATGTTATTACACATGTAATGTTTGCAAGTGTTATGAATGTTTTTATAAAGTAGCTATGGAAAAATATTAACATTTGTAGCTTTACAATACAAAAAATTATCGAGGCTTGTTTTTTGAAAGTAAAACCAAATACCTTAAAAAAGGTTTTGATGAGAAACTCTTACCACAAAAGGATGTGAATTTAACAAGTCCATTAATATAACCACAACAGTCGGTTTTGCTGTTTGTCAAGACATTTTCTAATCGTCTTTGATAATATGTAAAACGTACACTAATTTAAAATGAAATAATGTTAAGCTTATATCTTTGTTTGGTTATATTTCTATGTAACCAACATTTTGTTTTGGGCCTCATCTCCTAAAACCACATCAAAGCATCCAACAAAACGGAAAAATGCATTTATATAGGCGGCACCACTACTTATGCTGAAGGGTGTAAAACCATCATGTTCTTTTTCCACAACGTGACTAAAACCTGGAAGACGAGACACTAATAATCTTTCAATCGTAAAGCACTTGATCCCCGTCTACTTCACCTCTTATAGCTCTCTCTTTACATTCCACACTAGGTATAAAATGATTTTGTGTGCATGTATCCATCATTCATTTTTTTTTTCCCTCCTTATGGGTAGATAAGCTAAATAATTATATATCGATGGTTGGTAATCGCTATTGTTACTAATCCTATGTTTCGTAAGTAATGGTTTTTGTTCCCCTATTGATCCCAAACCAGAAAATGTTGGTCAAATACTAGTAAAAATAATACTTGAAATATTAAACACGCAATTGACCTTTGTAAGTTGTAACTGTTGTTCTAACTTCGGTTATGTTTTCTGTAACCACTAACCAGCATTTTGTTGGATACTTGGATGTAGGTCTAGATGGGATTAAAAACATTAAAAAAAAATAATAATAAAAAAATAAAAAATTGTCTTAAACTAGAAGTGTCAAATTGTATCTAAAATCAAAAAAATATATTAAATGGACAACTTTTTAAAACATTTGGGCACATTTAACATTTTTTTTTTTAAATAGGCATATATTGCCCATTTAGAAGTTAAATGGGCATAATGGGCACATGTTTTTCTCGAACATTAAATTGTTTTTAATAAAAAACTTATATATATAGTTTATTTAGTTACTCAAATATTAATGATGTGTTACATTTAAGAAATTTTTTGTTGTTGTTTTAGGTCTTTTCTAAACCGATTCGTATAACATGAGCCCGTTTATACCGCGTCAACATTTTGTGTCATTGCTTCCTGTTGGTACTTCTAGTTTCATTTAACCAAAGCTTGTGATTTAATGTTTTCCCACATCAAACAGGGTTAAGAATGAAACCGGCTTTATAATCCTCCTTAGACTTCATTTCCTTTGTTGGCTTTGCATATGGTGTATCTATGAAAACAGGTTAATTATTGTGGCATGTACAACACCAAGGTCTCTAGCAAAGTTTTTCTTTTTTTTTTTTTTTTGAAAAATCAAAACGAAATGTATCTTTCCACTTTAAAACCATCCTCAAACTCAAGTTTTTTTTTCTTTTTTTCTTTTTTCTTAATTATTATTTTTTGTTAAAATAATACTTGAATTATTAAACACGCTATTGACCTTGGTAAGTTGTACATGTTGTTTTTACTTGTGTTATATTTTATGTAACCACTAACCAGCATTTTGTTGGATACTTGGACGACATTCAATACCACTATGACCATTGAAACGGATAGTCGCAAGAACAGGACGACATTCAATACCACTATGTAAAGCATAACGAGGCTATGAGTTTATTCAACATACAATCGTGTGTGTGTATTTTCATAGTTGTTGTATTATATCAATCGTAAAGTTTCATGATTTAATTCATACAAAAATTCAATTTTATGATTTTGTGTCATCGCTTCATTTAGGAACGTGTGGTCTCATTTAACAAAGTTTGTGTTTTGATGCATCCCACATTGGCTTGGGATATAAAGGAAAGTGGGTTTACATAGCACATTACACTTCACTTTAGAATGTTTATTAAATGACATGTATACTTATCACATCTAAAGGAACAAATGACATTTATACTTATCATGCATGGTTGTCAGGATCCCGATTTTGATCTTACGATTTTACGATACTGCAAAGCAAAAACGATCTGGATCCTACATAGGATCTTTGCAAGCTTAAGATCTTATGCTGAAGGGTGTAAAACCATCATGTTCTTTTTCCACAACGTGACTAAAACCTGGAAGACGAGACACTGATAATCTTTCAATCGTAAAGCTCTTGATCCCCGTCTACTTCACCTCTTATAGCTCTCTCTTTACATTCCGGAAAAATGCATTTATATAGGCGGCACCACTACTAGGTATAAAATGATTTTGTGTGCATGTATCCATCATTCATTTGCTTTTTTTTTTTTTTTCCTTATGGGTAGATAAGCTAAATAATTATATATCGATGGTTGGTAATCGCTATTGTTACTAATCCTATGTTTCGTAAGTAATGGTTTTTGTTCCCCCCTAATCGTTCGGAGATAAACCCCCTAATCGTTCGGAGATTTTTGATGATATTGTCCTTAATTCCTTTAATTGGTGCAAATTTCGTTGTCGTTTTTCTTTTTCTTGGAACGATTGGTTGAAAAACCCTCATGTCATCTCTTTGTAATTGGCTTCTAGCGCCTTGCTAGTTTTCTTTATAAATTTGCCGTTCAAAAAAAAAAAAAAAAAAAAAAAAAAAAAAGGTTTTTGTTCCCCTATTGATCCCAAACCAGAAAATGTTGGTCAAATACTGCCTTATCTGCAACCAAACAGTTTCCAATTATCAGAATCCAAAAGTTTTAGTTTTGGGCCATAACTGATCAAGTCGCAACTAAGAGTTTAAAGTATTACTTCATGACACAGATAAAAGATGAAAACATGATTACTGGCTTCTAGCATCCCTAAATTAAATTGAAAGTTCCAACAATGACGATGAAGAATGAGGAAACTAAAGAAACGTGACCTTTGGTATTCGAAACTGACACTACAAAGTCGATTGTATGTTTTAGACAAAATATTTTGAACTAATGAGGAAATATTCAGATTGTGAAATGTACTTAACTAATGTCAAATTAACGGCCAAGAAGTATTTTCCATGTCATATATCTAGTAAAAATCATACTTGAAATATTAAACACGCAATTGACCTTTGTAAGTTGTAACTGTTGTTCTTACTTCGGTTATGTTTTCTGTAACCACTAACCAGCATTTTGTTGGATACTTGGATGTAGGTCTAGATGGGATTAAAAAAAAAAAAAAAAAAAAAAAAAAAAAAAAATTGTCTTAAACTAGAAGTGTCGAATTGTGTCTAAAATAAAAAAAATATATTAAATGGACAACTTTTTAAAATATTTGGGCACATTTAACCCCTTTTTTTTTTTTTTTTTCCTTTTTTTTTTGTTGAAATAGGCATATATTGCCCATTTAGAAGTTAAATGGGCATAATGAACACATGTTTTTCTCGAACATTAAATTGTTTTTAATAAAAAACTTATATATATAGTTTATTTAGTTACTCAAATATTAATGATGTGTTACGTTTAAGGATTTTTTTTTTTTTAGGTCTTTTCTAAACCGATTCGTATAACATGAGCCCGTTTATACCGCGTCAACATTTTGTGTCATTGCTTCCTGTTGGTACTTCTAGTTTCATTTAACCAAAGCTCGTGATTTAATGTTTTATACTTGTAGGGTTGGTTCAGTGGTAAACCCCTTGCCTCTCAACCGAGAGGTCAGGGGTTTGAACCTCACTCCCTACAAAAGGCCGGAGGTCCTTTCTACCTTTGGTAGAATTGGAAGCAGCCTCTCTACCTTCGGTAGGGGTATGGCTGTCTACATCACAACCTCCCCCATACACCGGAAACGGTATTGGGTCCCCATAACCCGTGGAAGACGGCATTGGGCGTTACTTTACTTTTTTTTTTTTTTTTCGTGATTTAATGTTTTCCCACATCAAACAGGGTTAAGAATGAAACCGGCTTTATAATCCTCCTTAGACTTCATTTCCTTTGTTGGATTTGCATAAGGCTTTTGTGGTGTATCTATGAAAACAGGTTAATTATTGTAGCATAAACAATTTTGCTTACAATTACATACTAGTATTTTTTGTTTGGTCAGAAGAGTCCTCCTAGCAAAGCTTTTTTTTTTTTTTTTTTTTTTGAAAAATCAAAACGAAATGTATCTTTCCTTTTTGAAACCATCCTCAAACTCAAGTTTTTTTTTTTTTTTTTTTTTTTTTTTTTTTTCTTAATTATTATTTTTTGTTAAAATAATACTTGAATTATTAAACACGCTATTGACCTTGGTAAGTTGTACATGTTGTTTTTACTTGTGTTATATTTTATGTAACCACTAACCAGCATTTTGTTGGATACTTGGACGACATTCAATACCACTATGACCATTGAAACGGATAGTCGCAAGAACAGGACGACATTCAATACCACTATGTAAAGCATAACGAGGCTATGAGTTTATTCAACATACAATCGTGTGTGTGTATTTTCATAGTTGTTGTATTATATCAATCGTAAAGTTTCATGATTTAATTCATACAAAAATTCAATTTTATGATTTTGTGTCATCGCTTCATTTAGGAACGTGTGGTCTCATTTAACAAAGTTTGTGTTTTGATGCATCCCACATTGGCTTGGGATATAAAGGAAAGTGGGTTTACATAGCACATTACACTTCACTTTAGAATGTTTATTAAATGACATGTATACTTATCACATCTAAAGGAACAAATGACATTTATACTTATCAAGCATGGTTGTCAGGATCCCGATCTTGATCTTACGATTTTACGATACTGCAAAGCAAAAACGATCCGGATCCTACATAGGATCTTTGCAAGCTTAAGATCTTATGCTGAAGGGTGTAAAACCATCATGTTCTTTTTCCACAACGTGACTAAAACCTGGAAGACGAGACACTGATAATCTTTCAATCGTAAAGCTCTTGATCCCCGTCTACTTCACCTCTTATAGCTCTCTCTTTACATTCCGGAAAAATGCATTTATATAGGCGGCACCACTACTAGGTATAAAATGATTTTGTGTGCATGTATCCATCATTCATTTGCTTTTTTTTTTTTTTCCTTATGGGTAGATAAGCTAAATAATTATATATCGATGGTTGGTAATCGCTATTGTTACTAATCCTATGTTTCGTAAGTAATGGTTTTTGTTCCCCCCTAATCGTTCGGAGATAAACCCCCTAATCGTTCGGAGATTTTTGATGATATTGTCCTTAATTCCTTTAATTGGTGCAAATTTCGTTGTCGTTTTTCTTTTTCTTGGAACGATTGGTTGAAAAACCCTCATGTCATCTCTTTGTAATTGGCTTCTAGCGCCTTGCTAGTTTTCTTTATAAATTTGCCGTTCAAAAAAAAAAAAAAAAAAAAAAAAAAAAAAAGGTTTTTGTTCCCCTATTGATCCCAAACCAGAAAATGTTGGTCAAATACTGCCTTATCTGCAACCAAACAGTTTCCAATTATCAGAATCCAAAAGTTTTAGTTTTGGGCCATAACTGATCAAGTCGCAACTAAGAGTTTAAAGTATTACTTCATGACACAGATAAAAGATGAAAACATGATTACTGGCTTCTAGCATCCCTAAATTAAATTGAAAGTTCCAACAATGACGATGAAGAATGAGGAAACTAAAGAAACGTGACCTTGGGTATTCGAAACTGACACTACAAAGTCGATTGTATGTTTTAGACAAAATATTTTGAACTAATGAGGAAATATTCAGATTGTGAAATGTACTTAACTAATGTCAAATTAACGGCCAAGAAGTATTTTCCATGTCATATATCTAGTAAAAATCATACTTGAAATATTAAACACGCAATTGACCTTTGTAAGTTGTAACTGTTGTTCTTACTTCGGTTATGTTTTCTGTAACCACTAACCAGCATTTTGTTGGATACTTGGATGTAGGTCTAGATGGGATTAAAAAAAAAAAAAAAAAAAAAAAAAAAAAAAAAAAAAAAAGTTGTCTTAAACTAGAAGTGTCGAATTGTGTCTAAAATAAAAAAAATATATTAAATGGACAACTTTTTAAAATATTTGGGCACATTTAACCTTTTTTTTTTTTTTTTTTTTTTTTTTTTTCCTTTTTTTTTTGTTGAAATAGGCATATATTGCCCATTTAGAAGTTAAATGGGCATAATGAGCACATGTTTTTCTCGAACATTAAATTGTTTTTAATAAAAAACTTATATATATAGTTTATTTAGTTACTCAAATATTAATGATGTGTTACGTTTAAGGATTTTTTTTTTAGGTCTTTTCTAAACCGATTCGTATAACATGAGCCCGTTTATACCGCGTCAACATTTTGTGTCATTGCTTCCTGTTGGTACTTCTAGTTTCATTTAACCAAAGCTCGTGATTTAATGTTTTCCCACATCAAACAGGGTTAAGAATGAAACCGGCTTTATAATCCTCCTTAGACTTCATTTCCTTTGTTGGCTTTGCATAAGGCTTTTGTGGTGTATCTATGAAAACAGGTTAATTATTGTAGCATAAACAATTTTGCTTACAATTACATATTTTTTGTTTGGTCAGAAGAGTCCTCCTAGCAAAGCTTTTTTTTTTTTTTTTTTTTTTGAAAAATCAAAACGAAATGTATCTTTCCTTTTTGAAACCATCCTCAAACTCAAGTGTTTTTTTTTTTTTTTTTTTTTTTTTTTTTTTTTTTTTTAATTATTATTTTTTGTTAAAATAATACTTTAATTATTAAACACGCCATTGACCTTGGTAAGTTGTATCTGTTGTTTTTACTTCCGTTATATTTTTATGTAACCACTGACCATTATTTTGTGGGATACTTGGATGTAATTTGGATGGGATAAGAAAAACATTGTTTTAGGCCTCACATACTAAAACCATTGAAACGGATAGTCGCAATAACAGGAGGATATCCAATCCCACTATGTAAAGCATATTGAGGCTATGAGTTTATTCAGCATACAATCGTTTGTGTGTATTTTCATAGTTGTTGTATTATATCAATCGTAAAGTTTCATGATTTAATTAATACAAAAGTTCAGTTTTACGATTTTGTTTCATCGCTTCATATTGGAACGTGTGGTCTCATTTCACAAAGTTTGCGTTTAATGCATCCCACATTGGTTTGGGGTGCAAATGAAAGTGGGTTTATATAGCAAATTACACTTCTTTGCATGTGTATCAAATGATGTATATGCTTTGCCACATCTAAAGGAGCAAATATATCATACGTGTGTCTAGTTTTTCAATTACTTAAAAAAAATTCTTCTAATACCATAAAAGTTTTTCTAAACGAGAAATAAAATATATTTTTAATTATTTTAAAAATGAAATCAAATACCATCAAATAATTTTTCCAGAAAAATTAAATATTTTATATAGTCGTTGTTCTTTATTTGTTAAAGGAACTCAAATATTTTATATTGAGTTAATTTAAAAAATAAATCAAACACCATAAAAATAAGTTTTCCTAAACGATAAATTAAATATTTTAGAAAGTCATTGTTCTTCATTTGTTCTATTTACGAAGACCACTGAAACAATTTAGTAGCAGGAAGAATTGCAATCCAACTTAGTCACGCGTTTTGAGGCTAAGAGTTTATTTGTCGTACAATTGTTTTTTTTGGGTAAAGAGTTTATTTGTCGTATAATTGTTTGTGTATGTCTTCATGGCTCTTGTGTTATATTAGTTGGAAGATCCCTAGCTCGCATTTGATTCAAGATATTGGTGCAGTCGGACCAACGATATGTTACTTTCACGATTTTATTGATAATGGGATACCGCCTCAATATTCTTTGTCATTGCTTCTTGTTATGTATTTGTGGTCTCATTTAACAAAGTTTATGTCTTAATGTTGTCGCACATCGAATAGGGTTAAGAGCGAAAGCGGCTTTATAAGCCTCTTTACACTTCATTTTCCTTGTGGGCTTTGGTGAGGTTTTTGGTGGTGTAGCTATGAAAAAGGTTAATTATTGTAGCATCTACAATACCATCACATTCGGCAAAGCCTTTCTTTTGTTTCGAAAAATCAATGTGAAATGTATGTTTAGTTTTTGAAATCATCCTCAAACTCGTTTTTTAATTTTTGAAAAAGGTTTTGGTGGTGTAGCTATGAAAAAGGTTGATTATTGTAGCATATACAACACCATCCCTTTCGGCAAAACTCATTTTTTGTTTCGAAAAAATCAATGTGAAATGTATGTTTAGCTTTTGAAAAATCAAAAATGTATGTCTAATTTTTTATGTGTTTGATTGTGTGTTCACAAAGTTGAATTGGTAACTCAACTCCACGTGATCGAGACTTCCTGCATGCTTTCATAAATCACTCGATGTCTTATTAAACATAATTCAAGCTTCATTGACAAAGATATAACATATAAGATGCAATTCAACATATGACCAGGTAGTTCCAACATCCCAAAATTACACCAAAAAGTTCCAAGAATGACGATGAAATTAAAATGCGGAAACTAAAGAGACGTTACATTGGGTATAAAGTTGAACCGGAACTATTCGAAATTGACACTCCAAAATCCGATTGTGATGCTTTAGACAAAATATTTTGAACGAATGAAGAAATTTTAAATTGTGAAGTAAGCTTAGATGTCAAATAAACCGTCAATAAGAACTTTTCATGTGATATTTGTTGTACACATTTATCCTTTTTTAATACCTTTTTAAAATTATAACCGCCGCCATCCGTCTTTTTCGCACCTTCGTTTTTCACCGGAATAACGTGTGGGGGAGGGGGATCTAATGGTCGGGAATAAATCTACAATCAGAGATTCCAATGGATGGCATTGGAAATTCAGAAACAACAAACATGATACTCTATATCCGATTCAAAATCCATTTCAAAAAGACGTGGAGAGAATCGCAACCTCATTCTTCATAACGAATTTCCCAGAATACATTGATGCTAAGAAATTGTGGCAGATATGTGAAAAATATGGACGTATTGTGGATGCTTTCATCACCAACAAAAGATCAAAAGCGGGAAAAAGGTTCGGTTTCGTTCGATTCATTGGCATCGAGAATAAGGAAGAGTTTGCAAAAACACTAGCAAACATTTGGATCGGGAGCTTCCATATGTTTGCATTGTCGCTCGTTTTCAAAGACATGAAAAGTCAGAATCAAAAAACATGGAAGGAATGGGAAAAGTAACTAGTCACATACCTGCTAATAAATTCGAAAGGGTGGAAGAAGTCTCTTCTCAAAACAAGCAATCTTATGCATCGTGTCTTCATGGAGATGGGGGGAGCAGGCTGAAAGGAGGACAAGATGTGGCTAGCAAACCTATCACACTAACTGATGATGATTTGGTTAAGGTCACTAACTCAATGGAGGTAGCTTTGGTGAAGGTAAAAGATATTGAAACAATGAGCATTATTTACCTTTTAAGTGAAGAAGGATTCGATAGGGTTATGATTCTTCGTATTGGTGGTTTGTGGCTATGGTTACACTTCTAGTCTATTAAGTCTTGCAGTGCTTTTAAAAGTAACATAAACTTGAAGTCGTTCTTCACAACTATCAAACCGGTTTCTAAGAACTTTTATGTGGATGAAAGAATGGTGTGGGTAGAAATATCGGGATTACCATTATGTGCATGGGGGTCAAAGGCATTCCAAAAAAAAACTTCGTCGGTGGGAAAGTTTATGTTTTTCGAAAATGATAATACCGCAGCAATGAGTATAGGAAGAGTATGTGTTGCTACCAAACCTACGAAGTTTATTTCTGAGGTAGTGAAAGTGATTATTCATGGGGAGGAATATGATGTGGACATACATGAACTGGGCACTTAGGAGTATAGATATTGATGATCAAAATACATACAGTTTTGAAACAGACTCTAAAGTGGATGATGATGTTGACAATGAAAAGGGGTCCGAAAGTGAAGATGATATAGGCGAGGCACAACAGGAGGAAAAAAGGAATGAAGTAGTAGAAGATAAGATGATCGATCACAAGGAAGAGAGTTTTTATAGTAACATAGGAAATGAGAATAAGGAAGAAAAAGGAAACAAATATTGAAAAGGAAGACAAGGAGGAAGCAGGATCAGATTTGAGCCGTCCCCCAGGCTTTGAACACTTCAATAAATCAGGGCATTGTCCATCAGAAAGCTCTCTTCTATCCAAGTCAAGTAAGTGCTCAACCTCTTTTGGTAAATTCAGAAAGAAAAATATTAGGGGTATCTCGGTTATTCATGAAATGTCTAGGCTCATTGAGGTTAGAGAAAAATTGGGATATAATGTAAAAGGGTGCCATAAGTCATTGGATAGATTAATAGACAGAATTGGAGTATCGATTGTGGATAGATGAAGGTGATTTCTGTTAATATTCGGGGTTCTAAGAAAAGGAGAAAACAAGTGTGGATCAAGAAAATGAGTTACAAGTAGGGGTGTTCATGGGTCGGGTAATATCCGAATAAACCGAAAACCGAAACCGAACCGAACCGAAAATAACTGAACCGAACTCGTAACCGAACCGAAATTGTCAAAACCGAACCGAACCGAAATAAAAGTTCGGTTTTCGGTTCGGTTATGGTTTTAGCAATCCAAACCGAAAACCGAACCGAAAACTAAAATTAAATAAATAAATATATTTTTTTATATATTTATATTAAAAAAATATATTAAATCTCTTTTTCAATATATATATATATAATATTTTTAAGCTTGAAAATTATTTTTTTTTGAAAAAATATATATAAATAAATGAATAAATTATTAAATTTAGGTAATTCGGTTATTCGGTTCGGTTTTCGGTTATTGGAGGTTTGGTTTTCGGTTTTCGGTTCGGTTTAGTTAAATTTGAATTCGGTTCGGTTCGGTTCTCGGTTATACCCAGAAAAAAAATTAACCGAACAAACCGAACCGAACAAACCGATAACCGAACCGATGAACACCCCTAGTTACAAGAACAATGTTCAACTCTTAGCTGTTCAAGAATCCAAAATGACTCGTCTAGAATTGTTCCGTATAAAGACCATGCGGGGTAACTATGTTTTTGATTATGCATGTAGTACGTCTCGAGGCAGATCGGGGGGGGGGGGGGGGGGGGGGTGGGGTTAATTTCTGTTTGGGACCCAAATGCTTTTGTTAACGTTCAAATCTGGTGTGAAGATTGTTTCATTATTGTTCAAGGTAAATGGGTAAATTCCAACAAGGTGTTTTACATGATAAACACATATGGTCCTTAAGATCCGTCTGAGAAAACATCTTTATGGAATGGATTTCTAGATTTTGTCACAAATCATGAAGGAAACTTCGTTCTTTTTGGTGACTTAAATGAAGTTCGGGACGAAGGTGAAAGATACGGTACAAAATTCTCTCATACTCAAGCTCACATTTTTAACTCGTTTATAGATGATGCAGGTTTAGTCGATATCCCTTTGGGAGGACGCACCTTCACTTGGATGAATAAGGGGTACGAAGATGAGTAAACTAAATCGCTTTCTAGTGTCCCATTCTATCATGGATGCAATCCCTGATCTTAAAGTGACTGCCCTTCCTCATGGGTGGTCGGATCATACTCCGTTACTGCTTCACTATGAAAAGGCTGATTATGGTCCAATCCCTTTTAAATTTTTTCACTCGTGGTTACAACGTGACGGGTTTAGGGAGTGTATGGAGAATGCATACGCCGAATGCTCACAAGGTAATTCTCGTATGACTTTTTATGATAAGCTGAAAGTTTTTAAACAAAAAATTAATGCTTGGAATCTTCTAGTAAAAAATAGAGAGGCTACTCGTTTACGGGAGGTGCAGTTGAAATTAACAGATATAGACGGAAAGTTAGACAACGGTACAGCCTCGGAGGAAGAAAAACATGATCGTTTGAATTTGATAAAAGAATGGGACGACACTTAAAAACTAGAGGAAATGGATACGGTTCAAATCCAGAATCAAATGGGATATTGACGGGGATGAAAACTCGAAATTCTTTCATTGAATTTTGAAACAAAAACGACACCAACAGATGGTTAAAGGAATTAAGCAAGAGTTTGGGTCACCAATCCACAACAAATGAAAAAAGCCTTCTATTCCTTTTATAAAAATCTATCTTTTCAAACATTTTTTTTTAAATGCAAATCAAATATTCTAAAAGGTCATTCTTCCGAATCATTAAAAAATTTGTTAAGGCACCTTATTACCGATGTTATTAGCACTCAATATAAATATACTTTTATTAACACATGATCATGAAGTTGTAGCATCTAAAATTTACACTAGTGATGATAAATGCAATACTAAAGAAGAGAGAATTGCCAAAAAAAGAATCATAGTGTCTTTTCTTAATCAAATTTTGACACGTGATAATCGAAATCAATATCACCGAAAAAAATCTTAGTAAACTTAAATAGAAACCAAAAACTATGGTAGCATCTGCAACATCTATTCGATGCTACACAATATTTGGAAAAAAAGTACAAAATTACACGTGCCAACTTTTCATTTGTTACCCATGTTATACGTGGTGAGTGACAGAGGGTATGACCATTTCTCGGAAAAAATTAAAATACGTATTTGGTATAAAGAAAATGGCAAAATACAGACTATTTTCCTAATTTAACCATTAAAGATTATTACCTTCACTCTTAAGTCAAAACAAAATTAATTGCAAAGTGACACTCTAAAATCGACTGTGACGTTTTTGACAAAAGCTTTTGAAGAAATGGTTAACTTTTAAAGTGAGCTTAGATGGAAATAAATGGTCACAAAGTATTTTTCATGTGATTTATGTTGGAGAGAATATTTTTATTTTATTATTTTTTTTTTTCATACAATGACACTTGACTTTAAAAATAAAAAATAAAAAATTACCTTCACTATAAAGTCAAAACAAAATTAATTGCAAAGTGAACTTGGATGGAAACAAATGGTCATGAAGTATTTTCCATGGGGCTTGTGGTCTTGTGGTTGAAGCTTAAGCAATTAAGTGAGCCACAAGTGAGAGTAGTACTGGATGGGCGACTTTTCGGGAAGTCCTCACTTGTGGACCACAAGCTCTGTTGATATTAGGTAATGAAGAGGAGAGCCTGCCTGTATGCCACTAGTTGCGCAGGTTCAAATCCAAGCTGGCCCCGGTTTTCTTCCAGCCGTTACTCTAACGATTTATAATCGTGTGGAGGCGGTATGGTTTCCGGGCGGACGCCGTTAAAAATCCCCTCTACGCCAGCGTGGAACCGGTTATGACAACATAGTCTGGGTATGTGGTGGATGAGGGCCTATTGTTTGGTGGGTGCGACTCTAATCCAAAAAATGAAAGTCACCGTTCAAAAAATAAATAAAAAAAATATTTTCCAGGTGATTTATGTTGGAGACTGGAGAGTATATTTTTTGAAAATTTTTTCTTACAATTGAACAATGTAAGTTGTTGCAACTAGCTGTTATATTTTCAACTTGGGCTTATGTTTAGAGCATTGGGTTCAGTTTTGTGTTTACATGCCAACCAAATAAAATATCCAAAACAAAATAATAGGTATGTTTGGTTTACAACGATTGTTAACCATATTTATACTTCTGAATTCAGAAAAGAAAAAAACAAAAAGAAGGAATAAAGTGGATACCATGAAGATAATGAGTAAAGTGGTGCTAAAGGAACCGAGTTTTGGAGTTGAAAGTTTAAAAAAGTCTTCAAACGATATAATTGAAGAAAAAGAAAAATATAATTGTTACTAGAAGAATTTTAAAATTTTAAAGTGAAGTTAGAGGGAATAAATGGTAAATAAATGATTTTTCATGTGATTTATGTTGTAGATAATTTTTTTTTTTTACTTATATATTATCCATTATTTGTAATGTAATATGAAACCTTTTCAAATATGTTTTGATAATTTTGTTTTTACTCATATATTATCCATTATATTAATTGTAATGTGATATGAAACCTTTTCAAAAAATAAGTACGGAATGTATTTTGGTAATAGAGCAGTGCCACATTTGTTTAAAGCTTTTTCGTTAGCACTTAAGTAACCAATGTGGTAGCTTGGCTAGTACAAAATTCATTTTTTCTAAGCTAACCTTATTTCATATGAGTCAATATATATATACCCACTTTTGGTTACAACCTCCTCCAATGTGGGACATTTTGCTCCTCTTAGAATTAAAGTACGTAGCTTTTGTGTCAAGCGAGAGATCACTACGACAAATGTATTATTTGCTAGTTTCCTTTATATTTTTCACCCTTGCAAACATGTTGTAAAGTTATTACACTTAATAGACTGTGATTATCACACTTCCATACAATGGTGCCAAAATATACTTGCTTTAGTTTCACTGGTACATAGGGTGTGTTTGGTAGCGAGCATAAATGGAGCAATTAGCATTTAGCGTTTTTGAAAAAAGCTTGTTTGGAATGATTAGCAATTAGCATTTATAAGTAAAAAAAATGCTAAATGCTAAATGCTCTTTGAATAAGCATTTAGCATTTAGCATTATGCCATTTTACACAATAAAATTATGGCTACAGCTATTTTACCAAACACTTTTATAAATTAAACTGCTACTGCTACTGCTAACTGCCAACTGCTTACGGTCATGTTTGGCAACAAGCATTTGGAAGCGTTTAGGAGCGACAAGCGGTAAGCATTATAGATGAAAAGCTTGTTTGGCAACACCTCAACAAGCGTTAGAATATTCTCTAACCGCTCTAATCTAAATGCTTCTGGATTAAGCATTTCACAGTTGCTTCAAGCGTTTAGTTTATGAAATTACATATATACCCTCATTTGTTAAATCATTTATTTTATTTTAATATGTATATGATCTTTTTCGTAATTTTACAATTTATAATTACTGCTACAGCTACGTTACCAAACACATTTTTTAAACAAACAACTACAACTTACTGCTTATTGCTTACTGCTACTGCTTACTGTTTACTACTTACTGCTACTGCTACATGTCGCCAAACATAGCCTACTACTAACTGCTTACTGCTAGTTTCACCAAACACACCCATAATAGACTAAAATAGTACAAGTCTTCTTAGTGGAATCATGTGAAATGAATTAAGTTTTGTTGGAAGTTAACCATACAAAAGGTATATCTTGCAATATTCTTTTTAAGATCCGGAAATTATATACGGTTACTTGTACGAAGAAAAATTGACTTCAATCCAACACCAGTTTTGTATAACTCGAACACATCCGGCATAAATATGGGCGCTAGGGCTACAATAGTGATCCATGTAGGATGTGTTCCGGTTATTATAAAGCGTCACTATATATATTAGTTAGTTGAACACGAACATATAAAACCACACATAGTATACAAAAACTGCACTCCAACAATATAGATAGAACTAATGGTACAAACTTGATAGAGACGTGAAACTAGTTGTCGGTTTACATGTAAGTTGTTGCAACTAAATAGTGTTCTTCAAGGATTTAAACTTCTTAAGATTTATTTATCAAATATTATCATAGTAAGTGGTTTAAGGATCTACACTACCATTATAACTATAAGCAACTAATGGGAATAAAAATATTCTTCCTTATTATAGAATGAAGGATAGAAAATGAGAAAATTTGCCATCTATAAATGATTTCACATAAGCAACAAGCCTCGAACCCATAACTTGCCTGTTAACGAGCATTCTAAACAACCGAATTCATAGTCCTAGCCTATATATGCGAGCCCTTTTTGAGCTCAACCACGGGTTTCAGTACCCGATTGAGTCGATTCATTCTCTATAAACTTGTCAAAGTCAATGTCCGGAATCCCATTTTCATCATGTATAGGTGCTCAACTCGTTAAGGTAATGATTTGTCGACTTGATATTGACACCAACCATGGTTCTCTTTATTTCATCATATCCCACCATATGTTCCTTTTCAGCATTATCGGTCAAGTTGTCTAAAACCATGGTTGAGTCAACTCGGCGAGTTAGCTCCAGCGGTTTGACTCGCACTTTTAGTCCAAGCATGTTGGAAATATTCTCATGAGTTAATTACATAAATCGTCCTTGTGGTTTGGTCAAAATTACGGATCTTGTCCCTATACTTTTTTTTCAGTGCGTTTCGTCCCTGTGGTTTACAAATCTTACGGATCTTGTCCCTGATCCGACCCGGTCCCAAAAAAAGGACCTCCCTTGCAAATACTCTCTAACGTGAGGGACTAACATCATAGTTTGGTTTTAACGATCGGAGTTAATTACATAAATCGTCCTTGTGGTTTGGAAAAAGTTACGCATCTTGTCCCTGTGGTTTATTATAATATTTTTTTTTTAAAAAAAAACTGTTTTTTCCTTTAAAAAAATTAATTTTATTAAAAAAATTAAAATAAAATTACAAAAAAAACAAAAAAAAAACTTTTTTTTTAATTTTATTATAAAACGGATGAAGGCGTATAAAAAACGTTTTTATACGGTTTTCTCTATTTTTACGTTTCATTTGTTTTTATACGGTTTCGTTCGTTTTTGTATGAAAATGTATGAAAACATTTTTGTACAAAAATGTACTTTTTTGTACAAAAATGTACGTTTTTGTACAAAAATGTACGTTTTTGTACAAAAATGTACGTTTTTGTATGAAAATGTATGAAAACATTTTTCATACAAAAACGAACGAAACCGTATAAAAACAAATGAAACGTAAAAATAGAGAAAACCGTATAAAAATGTTTTTTTATACGCCTTCATCCGTTTTATAATAAAATTAAAAAAAGTTTTTTTTTGTTTTTTTTTTTAATTTTATTTTAATTTTTTTAATAAAATTAATTTTTTTAAAAGAAAAAACAGTTTTTTTAAAAAAAATATATTATAATAAACCACAGGGACAAGATGCGTAACTTTTTCCAAACCACAAGGGCGATTTATGTAATTAACTCCGATCGTTAAAACCAAAATATGATGTTAGTCCCTCACGTTAGAGAGTATTTGCAAGGGAGGTCCTTTTTTTGGGACCGGGTCGGATCAGGGACAAGATTCGTAAGATTTGTAAACCACAGGGACGAAACGCACTGAAAAAAAGTATAGGGACAAGATCCATAATTTTGAACAAACCACAAGGACGATTTATGTAATTAACTCTATTCTCATTGTTGAGACGAATTATAAAACTTTCACCATTCACAATTATCTTTATGTATGATTGCCAAATTTGATACACTAACCAAAGGCCGAAAACCCCAAACAATGCATAACGAAACGTATATCTAATTTTTGATGATATGGATTGAGTGTTCACAAATTTGAATTGGTAACTCGTCATTATCAACCACTTATCGATTCAGACTTCCTGCTTAGCTCATACTTCATAGTTTAAATGCAATATAAACACATGATCATGAAGTTCAAACATCATCAAATTACACTAAAAGTTCGAAAAAATGCAAATGAAAATTAAAGAAACGTTACCTCTAATATAAGTCTGAAGCTATTCACAAAGGGACACTCCAAAATCAATTGTGACGTTTTAGACAAAAAATTTGAATGAATGAAGAATGTTTAAATTGTGAAGTGAACTTAGATGGCATATAAAACGTTCAACAAGTATTTTACATAAGTTGTACAAAATACAAATTATCTTCTTTTTTTTTAAAAAAATCTTTCTTAAAATATCATTCATGTGAGTGTGACTTATGCCACTGGGCTCACGTTTAAAGCATTGGGCCTATTTATTTTGGATCTTTTTTATCAGTGCGTATGGGATTATAAATTTTAGGGTAACAAACTCTTAAAAGTATTACATGTATTTGTATATAGTAGACATTTTATAGCTTTGTAAAACATTGTTATGGCACAAGTTTGTAGGTGATGTGCAATTTGTCACAAGTACGCTATAATTAGTTACAGAAATATGTTGTGTCATTGCTTGTTATCGGTACTTTTGGTCTCAGAAAGTTTGTGCATTAATGTTATCCCACATCAGATAGGGTTAAGTATGAAAGGGGCTTTATAAACCTTTTTACACTCCATGGTACTTGTAATGTTATGCCGAAGATTTTTGTGGTGTAGCATATGCAATATCAAAACTATCTGTATAAGTTTTTTTTTTTTTTTTTTTTTTTTTTTTTTTTTTAATTTTGAAAAATCAAAGCATAATGTATGTTTAGTTTTGATCCATCCTCAAATCCTAGTTTAAAAAAATCAAAGCCAAATGTATGTTTGGTTTTTGTTTTTTAGGGTAAAAACTACAAAATAGCCACGTACTTTCAAATTTATGCCGACTTAAAACACTTAATTTTTTTACTCAATAACTTCAACAACGTACTTTCCAATTTGTTCCAACTTCACCAATATGACCTGAAATGACTATATTGCCCTTGCCTTCTTTAGGGTTATATTTGTGAAGTCGGAACAAAATTTGAAAATACGTTGTTGAAGTCATTGAATAAAAAAGAGTAATATAGCCATTTTAGGGGTCATATCGGTGAAGTCGGAACAAACTTTGAAAATACATTGTTGAAGTCATTGAATAAAGAGCAAGTGTTTCACTTCGGCATAAAATTAAAAATACGTGACTATTTTGTAGCTTTTATCTTTCTTTTTTTTTTATTGTGTCTTCACAAAGTTGAATTGGTAACTCATCATAACAACCACTTAACAAATGGTTATATTTTTAAAGTGAAGTTAGATGGAAATAAGTTATATTGTAAAGCTTTTCATGTGATTTATGTTGTAGAGAATATTCTGTTTTTAAATTTTCTTAGAATGATATACTTGAATATAAAGGGCATTGAGCATTGTAAGTTGTTGCAACTAAATATTGATCTTCAAGTATAAACTTCTTAAGATTTAGTTATCAGATGGATGCTACGATAGTACACTACCAATCTAAACTATTGAGTATCAAAAGGAGCAACTGATGAAAATAAAAATATTCTTTCCTTATTATCAAATGAACGTTAGAAATTGAGAAAATTTGCCATCTATATATGATTTCACATATACAACAAGTCTTGAACCCATGACTCGCTTGTTAACTAGCATTCTAAACATTCCGGATAAACTTATCAAGATCGATGTCCGGAATCCCATTTTCGTCAAGAAATGTGTAGGTGCCCAACTCGTTAAGGTCATGATTCGTCGACTTGATATTGACACCAAAAAAGGTTGTTTTTTTCTCATCATATCCCACCATATGTTCTTTTTCATCATTATCGGTCAAGTTGTCTAAAACCATGGTTGAGTCAACTCGGCGAGTTAACTCCAACGGTTTGACTCGCCCTTTTAGTCCAAGCATGTTGGAAATATTCTCATTGTTTAGACGATTTATAAAACTTTCACCATTCACATTTATCTTCGTGTATGATTGCCAGATTTGGTACACTAACCAAAGGCCAAAAACCACAAACAATGCATAACGAAATGTATGTTTAGTTTTTGATGGTGTGGATTGTGTGTTCACAAATTTGAATTGATAACTCGTCATAATCAACCACTTATGGATTCGGACTTCCTGCAAAACTCAAAATATATAGTTTCGATGCAATATAAACACATGATCATGTAGATTAAACATCGAAAAAAGGCAAATGAAAAATATGGAAACTAAAGAAACATTACCTCTAGTATAAGTCCGAAACTATTCGCAAAGGAACACTCTTGAATCGATTATTACGTTTTAGACAAAATATTTTTAACGAATGAAGAATGTTAGAATTGTGAAGTGAACTTAGATGGCATATAAAACGGTCAACAAGTATTTTACATGTGATTTAAGTTGTACAAGAATACAAATTATACTTTTATAAAAAATTTTCTAAAATACTTTTCATGTGACTTATGCCATCGGGCTCACGTTTAGGGCATTGGGCCAGTTATTCTTTTTATATAATTGGTTTATTACTTTATTAGGCCCAAATGTTAGAAACTTTCTTCAAATTTGTCACATGACTCACATCACTATTTTACAGAATGCCACTGATATAAATTGTTAATAGTGCAAGAGTTTGTTACTTAAGGTAAGAAAAAACATTTATCAAAGAGTGTCATTTTCTGAATAATTTCAACTTTGAAACCATGTTGATTTTGATGTCAATAATAAATTTAACACCTTGCCATGCCAATCCTCATGATTTTAAGTCTTTTTCTTCACTCAAACTTAAATTATATGTTGTTAGAAAATTCATTACTTGTTTGTTTGTTATTCTTTTTATTGTCATTTTCACTAGTTACCATCAAAACTTGTATGTGATTCAATCACGCAATATGCTCACATGATGTGTCGCATATAACTCGAACCAATCAAATAACGACGACGAATATGCTATAAAGTGTGGCTCTATCTAATTAGTTCAAGACTATATGACACAACACACAAGCTATGTATGTCGATCATTCACGTAGACTTATTTCATGCCTCATTGTAATCAAGATCCCTTTATTCTTCTGTACTACGTAAAGCGGCTGTCACAATTAGTTTGTGTTGTTGGTTTTTGTTGTTTTCTGGTTCTTTGAAATTTTTTAAAGGTGATGGCAAAGTTAGGTTTGGAGTGTCTGAATCTTAAAATGAGGCTTAGAGTATGATTGTGGACATTGGCGGAGGATATAGAGGGCTAGAAGGGGTGCTGGCCCCCCCTATATTGTAGCTCACAACTAGTAATTTGTATGGACATTAAAATCTAATAGTATACTTTATTACATTTTGGCCTCCTTATATTTGGTAACAACTAACAAGTATGAAGAGTAGGCTGATGAGGAATAGTCAAACACATCAAAAAGAAACTTATGTAATTTGTTCACAAATTTTCTTTGTATTTAGTTTGCTATTCGTTACTCTAGTACAAATTAGTTTCGTTTATAGTATATAATACTATAATGAGTAGAAATGAATGCAGTTTTCAAAGAGTTTAAGAAAATTGTTGGTACTTCATGTAATAAGTTGTGGTAGTTTACTAGTTATACCTTTTGTTTTCTATATGACTATACAAATAGTCATTTATATAAGAATGTTACAATCAGTTTTCGAAATGTTTTGGCCCCCCAATCAAGACGTTCAAGCTCCGCCACTGATTGTGGATATATATGATTTATAGTATAGATTATTTGATCGTGACGAAAAGTGTCAAAGTATCAAAAAGATATCGAAGAAACTACGAGATGAAACAATATTCCGAAGATTAAAGGTCAAAAGTAGGTACCCAAACTAAAAAAAAGTGGACAGTTAAACAAAACAAATTATAACTTTAATCATTCACTAATTACTTAATAATATATATAAAGCCTTCACTTGTCTTGAATTATTAATAGAGGATTGATGTTTACCTTAATGATGTTGATCATTGCTTTACTTTTCACGATGGGGTTTTTGTATAGTTTTCTAATATAGCTTTTTATTTGTAAATAATACCAAGTGGTGATTCTTATATATTACAAGAGCAAATTCAGCCTCCAAAGTATCCTTCTTCCACACAAAGCCATACAAACATGTACGCATAAAGTTATACAAATAGATTTTGTGTGAATTTTCTAAATGTAATCACCAAATTGCTTTACTATTTAATAGTATGTGACTTAAAAAAATATACATAATAAAAACACTTTTTGAATGGTTGTTTTCGATTAACTTTCAATGTTAAATGATAGGTTAAGGCCCAGATCTAATTGTGGGCCTGGGGTCCATTAGTTTAAGATTAGTATTGTTTGTTCCGTAAGCTATGTTATCACTATAATTGTGTTTTTGTCATTAAAGAGGGCATTACATGTGTAATTATAGTCATAACATAGCTTACCGAACATGCAATCTTAACCGTAAATCTAATGGACCTCAAACACACAATTAATCTTAGGCCTAAACCTATCAACTAACATTCAAATGACTAGTTTAGAATAGATGTCACATTTTGTTGTCATCTCTTAGTACTTTTATTCCAACAAGAAGAAAACAAACACAATAGTACTTTAAGGAAAATGTTAAATCTTTCAATTTCAATGAGATATTATTATCCATTTAATTGTCAAACACATATACTAGTAATAGTAGGCTAGTGGCATATTGACCAATGACAACAATGAACATTTTTATATCTTATATACCATGTTTGGTCGATTAATCTATCAATTTTGAGATTATCATCACAAATCAAGTAATGTCATCTCTTTTTGAAAATGTTGGCGTGACACATAAAGGTTGTCTATGACTTTATGCCAAGCATGAATTGATTTGAGACATGTCACATGTTACTTATGATAGTTACAACTCACGAGCCTTTTTACCATCAACAACTATCTTTTTTTCAAACTGCAACTAAACTAATTTACAATATCCATACTACAGACTACCTCACATGTCCTAAACAAGACTTGAACCCACAATAATTTTGTGAAGTTTCTCACATAACAAACAGTACCATCAAAATTTTCTGAGTAATATTTAAAAGTCTAAATGAAAATTGCAATAATATATAGTATCCATGAAAGCTGTGACAACTAAGAATGTAATCAATCTTTGCCAAAGAGTACATACACAAGTTTGATACTCGTGTGTTAGGAGACAAGTGGAATATTAGTTGATACTTTTTTTGGTCTTTTTCTATTGACCAAATGTGTGCATACCATGAATAGATAATTAAGAAGAGAAAACACTTGAAGAGTTTGTATGGTGTTCTATTTTTGTTTCAGATTAATTATTTGTGTATCAACATGCATCAATAAACAAAATTATAGACAGGATTGGCAAACTAGATATATGAAATATTTTAAATTGAACATTCAAAAAGACATCAACTTATAAAAAAAACAATATTATCGTTCATATATAATATGGTCTACTTTTATCTTATCTCCTCGACAGATGACTTTATGGAAAATTAGAAATCTCAAATGAAGGATCACATTTCTGAGGAGCTAATATATTCCCCTTAAAAAATTATACATAATAAAAACACTTTTTGAATGGTTGTTTTCGATTACTTTTCAATGTTAAATAATAGGTTAAAGCCCAAATCTAATTGTGGGCATGGGGTCCATTAGTTTAAGATTATTATTGTTTGTTCGGTAAGCTATGTTATCACATTAATTGTGTTTTTGTCATTAAAGAGGATAACATTACATGTGTTATTATAGTCATAACATAGCTTACCGAACATGCAATCAACCATAAATTTAATGGACATCAAACTCACAATTAATCTTGGGCCTAAACCTATCAATTAACAATCAAATGACTAGTTTAGAATATATGTCACATTTTTTGGTCATCTCTTAGTACTTTTATTCCAACAACAAGAAAACAAACAAAAGAGTACTTTGAGGAAAATGTTAAGGGCCCGTTTGGTAGAGGGTATTGGAGGGTTTTGACTGAAAAAAATTTCATAACATGTGTTTGGTTCATATTTCATTCCTTGACAAGTAGTAGGGTCCCACTTAAAGGTGGCAAAACAGGCAGGCTGGGCGGGCACGGGCTACGGGCTAAACAGGCACTATCCCAACGGGCACTGGCTTAAACGGGCACGGGCCAAACGGGCGCATGTTATACGAACCGCTTTAGAATAGACCTAGAACGACAAAAAAAATTCTCAAATGTAACACTTCCTTTATATTTGAGTAACTGAATATACTATATCTATAAGTTTTTCATTAAAAACAATTTAATCTTCGAGAAAAACATATGTCCATTATGCCCATTTAACTTCTAAATGAGAAAAAAATGCTTATTTAAAAAATAATAATAAAAAATAAAAGGGCTAAATGTGCCTACATCTTTTAAAAAATTGACCATTTAACTCATTTTATTTTAACTTTGGTCACAAATTGCCACCTTTAGTCCCACTCTTCAATCATAGATCTCATACCAAATCGTATAGTAAGGAATGATACCAAGTTTTTTTGAAGAGTCCCACATGTGTATTAATATTAACTACAAAATCTTTTTTTAATATTTTTTTATCTCTTTTATTATTAACGAATAATAATTTAAAATATCATATTAGTTTATAAATTATATATACCACACATTTCCTTCTCCTCAATTTTTTTCAAAATCCAAATCCAATTTTAAGTCTTTCGATTTCAATGAGAATTTATTATCCATTTACTGGTCAAATACATATAGTAGTTGTAGTAGGCTAGTGGCATATTGACGAAGGGTCCTACTATCGGAACCCTCTCTATGGAGTCACATCCATAGGGAATATTCCCTTTGTCCCCTTATTTTTTCAGCACAACGCAGTTTTTTGTCAGTTTCTGTTCCGTATTTCTGACAGTTTTAAGCGTTTGGCTTATTAAACTTTATATTTACAGTTCCGCATTTTCAGGTTTATAGCTTTTTGATATAAACAAAATTATAAAAAAAAAAATAAAAAAAAAAAAAATAAAAAAAAAACAAACTAGTGGAGGTCTTAATAAAAAAGTAGGCACCGTTCTAATAACTCAACCCATTGACGATGACAACACTGTTTTACATTGGTTTACTTGGCCTAAATGTTAGAAACTTTCTTCAAATTTGTCACATCACTGTTTTTGTCACTAATATTAATTGTTTATAGAGTAAGAGTTTGTTACTTAAGGTAAGAAAAAACATTTATCAAAGAGTGTCATTTTCTAAATAATTTCAACTTTGAAACCATGTTGATTTTGATGTCAATAATAAATTTCACACCTTGCCATGCCAATGGATCCTCATGATTTTAAGTCATTTTGTTCACTCAAACTTATATTATATGCTGTTAGAAAACTCATTACTTGTTTGGTTGATATTTTTATTATTGTCATTTTCACTAGTTACCATCAAAACTTGTATGTGATTCAATCACGCAATATGCTCACATGATGTGTCGCATATAACTCGAACCAATCAAATAACGACGACGAATATACCAAGTGGTGATTCTTATAAGACTAGTGGTGATTCTTATACTCATTTCATTTCAAATTAATAATCCACATTTCCTTTTTGAGACGTCTCATAAAAATTGTTTACTTTTTATTTTAAGTAAAAAAAAAATAATAATTTACAGTAAGAATATTTTATTTGAATAATTGAAATTTATAATAGTCTTACTTTTATTAAACTTGGTAATTTTTGTGTTTTGACAATAATTTTGAAACAAACGGAGCATATTGCGAGAGCAAATTCAGCCTCCAAATATCCTTTTCCCACATATAGCCATACAAACATGTACGCCTAAAGTTTGCACAAAAATATCTGTAGGAATTTTTAAATGTAATCACCAAATTGCTATACTATTTAATAGTTTCTGAGTTAAAATATTATACATAATAAACACACTTTTTGAAGGTTGTTTTCGGTTACCTTTCAATGTTAGATGATAAGTTAAGGCTCAAGACTAATTGTAGGCTTGGGATCCATTAAGTTTAGGTTTAGGATTGCTTGTACGGTAAGCTACATTATCACTATAATTGTGTTTGTTTTTATTACACAAGTAACATTACATGTGTATTTATAGTGATAACTTACCGAACAAACAATCATAACCCTAAACCTAATGAACCTAAATCTCACGATTAAATTTAGGCCTTGACCTATCATGTGACACTCAAATGACTAGTTTAGAATAGATGTCACATTTTTTGGTCATCTCTTAGTACTTTTTTTTTTTGAACGGTGGATTGCAATTAAAACTAGCAAAAGCTAGAAAGGAAGATTACATAGTTTTTATACTAGCTATCGGGTTTTGTAACCAACCTATCCAACTAACTTTACATTTGGGATTTCTAGAAGAAAACCACAAAAAGGATTGAAAAACAATAAAATCCCAAAGAGTAGCCTTCTTGGGGGGGGGGGGGGGGGGGGGATTAGTGAAGATAAGCTTATTCCAAAAACTCCAAATAGCCCACATAAGAGTCCCCCCCCCCCCCCCCCCCCACTCCTTCAAGAATCGGCCGAATTTTAGAAGGAACACAAACATCGTCAATCCAACCATACCATTCCGAAATGTTAGAGCAAAAAGGAATATCCAACTCCTACCACTTAGCCAAAAGAGACCAAAGATCTCTTGCCATCTCGCAATTGAAAAAAATATGGTTAACCGTTTCGACATCAATTTGGCACGTAGGGCATAATAAAGAATTAACCTCGATGCCTTTCCGATCTAAGTTCACCCTAGACGGAAGTTTATTAAGCTTTAATCTCCAAAGAAACACACTGACTTTAATAGGGATATGCCGAATCCATCTAGTGGCCTCAAGACTTGAAGGTAATAATTTTTCATCCACTAGAACACGAGAAGAAGCAACAGAATATCCAGCAGCAACATCAATAGACCAGGACCAAGAATCACTTTGATCCGAGAGAGTAATGTTCCCAATAGCTTCTTTAAGGGCCACGAATTGGATCAATTCAGCACCTCCCCTAGGAGGGCGTCTAAGAACCGAATTCCAGTCTAGCTTTTGCTAGTACTTTTATTCCAACAAGAAGAAAACAAACACAATAGTACTTTAAGGAAAATGTTAAATCTTTCTATTTCAATGAGAGATTATTATCCATTTAATTGTCAAACACATATAGTAGTAATAGAGGCTAGTGGCATATTGACTAATGACAACATTGAACATTTTTATATCATATCAACATTTTTCTTTATTTATACTTTATATCTTTTTGATCGACTAATAATTTATAATGTTTGAAGCCATCACCACGCAATCACAAATTAGGTAAAACATCTTTCCTTTTAAGTAGGGCTGAGCATCAAAGGTCCAAAACCGAACCGGACCGACAAAACCGACCGAACCGACAAAAACCGAGCCGACCTGACGGCTTGTCGGTTCGGTTTCGGTCGTCGGGTCGGCTCGGTTTCATGTTTTACATGTTTTCGGTTTCGGGTCGGTTCGGTTCGGCCCAAAACCGACAAAAACATACCTAAATACATCTAAACCGAACCGAACCGACGGCCCGACACAAAACCGAACCGACCCGACGGCCCGTCGGTTCGGTTTAGGTTTTTCATGAATTTCGGTTTTCGGTTTTGTCGGTTCGGGTCGGTTTTGGACCGACGCTCAGCCCTACTTTTAAGTGTTGGTGTGACACATCAGAGTTGTTTATATCAAGTATGAATTAATTTGACACTTATCACATTAAACTGATTAGAGTCACAACTCACAAGCATCTTACCATTAAAAACTACTAGAGAGGTACCCGAGCAATGAGGCGACGGGTACCCGGTGACTAGTTTTGTGGTGAACAAATATTTTTCATATATATGTTTTTCTAACAATAATTTTACGTATTTTAATTTCCGGTGAACTACGTATTTTAATTTATTATTTTTTTTACATGTCTTCATATGGTTTAAATGATATGCATCAATATTGGAGATGTTACAAGTATAAGAATTTAGGACATAAATTATTTTTTTACATGTCTTCATATGGTTTAAATATTATGCATCAATATTGAAGGATGTTACAAGTATGAGAATTTAAGACATTGATTTTTTTTTTTTTAATTTATGTGTATGCTGAATTATTATGCTTAACAAAAGTAACTTTCTTTTGATGGAAATATTTTTTGTCTTAAAAATTTTAAGACTACTATATTTAAAATGTCCTAAACACTTTATAAAAGAGTATGCATATCGATAGCGTTATATAAGTCTTCAATTAAACATTTTTCTGAAAACCCATGATCCTAAAATCTTAGCCAGTCTTCAATCACAGTGCATTTTCTAGAGGCTGTAATTCCTCTTTCATTGCTCTTATTCCGAAAACCCATGATCCTAAGTTCGTCAATGATTATCGTCCAATTAGCTTGATCGGGAGTCTTTACAAGGTTATCACCAAAATCTTAGCCAGTCGCCTTTCGCCTGTCATCTCTGATCTCATATCGGATGTTCAAACTACGTTTCTTCCTAACAGACAAATCCTTGATGGTCCGTTTATCATAAATGAATTACTTTCCTGGTGCAAGCATAAGAAACAACAAGCCATGGTGTTTAAAGTCGACTTTGCCAAAGCTTATGATTCCGTAAGGTGGGACTTTTTAGAAGATGTTCTTAGAGCTTTTGGCTTTGGTTATAAATGGTGCTCGTGGATTCGTGGTACATTACAATCTGGTATGGCTTCGATCCTTCTTAATAGAAGCCCAACATCTGAATTCCAATTTCATTGTGGATTGAAGCAAGGAGATCCTCTAGCTCCATATCTCTTTATCCTTATAATGGAGTCTCTCCATCTTTCGCTTTCTAGGGCCATTGAAGCGGGGATATTCAAGGGTATCACAATTGGCTCGGCTCTTACTATTTCCCATCTTTTTTATGCGGACGACGCGGTTTTTATTGGAGAATGGTCTATTGCAAACCTTTCTGGTATTACACACATTCTTCATTGCTTTTCTTTGTTGTCCGGCCTTACGATCAATCTTAAGAAAAGCCATCTTCTTGGAGTCGGGATTTCAATGGAGTCTGTTAATGCTGCAGCTTTGAATCTTGGTTGTTCGACTATGAAAACCCCTTTTAAATACTTAGGGGTAATGGTTGGAGGTAATAGGTTAACTTCTCAGGCGTGGGACGACATGATAGATAAAGTTAAGGCTCGCCTATCTAATTGGAAGCTTAAAACTATATCTGTTGGAGGAAGACTTACACTTCTAAATTCGGTCCTTTGGTCGACACCTATTTATAACATGTCCATATATAAGGTGCCTAAGTCGGTGTTATATATGTTATAGTCTATTCGTAGGAATTTTTTCAACGGTGTTCAAGGTGACGAGAGGAAAATAACGTGGATCAAATGGACTAAGGTTCTCGCGTCCAAGAAGTATAGAGGCCTAGGGGTTTCAAGTTTTTATGCCTTGAATAGGGCACTTCTTTTCAAGTGGGTGTGGAGGTTCATCTCGAGTGACAATTCCTTGTGGTGCCGTTTCATCAAGTCCATGCATGGCTCCACGTTATCTAAATTGTCTCCGTTTCGTTTCTCGTCTTGGAATTCCATCATTCGGGAAATTTATTTGCTTAAAGATCGTGGAGTCGATTTGATTTCCCACTGTCATATTCGTGTGGGTAATGGTTTATGCACACAATTCTGGAACGAGGTTTGGATTGGTGATACTTCTCTACGTGTTTTGTTTCCTCGTGTCTATGCCTTGGAGATTAATAAAGATTGTACGGTGGCCGATAAACTACAGTACTCGGTTACCTCTTCTCTTCGTCGTACTGTTAGAGGAGGGGTCGAAGCTTTTCAATTAGACCTTCTTCAAAAGACTATTGAAAAACTATGTTGTCCAATATGAAAGATAGATGGGTTTGGGATTTGAATGGGGAAGGTCTTTTTCGGGTTAAAGATGTGCGCACCCTCATTGACGAATGTTTCATGCCGAAAGATCCTACCGCTACAAGATGGGTTAAATACGTTCCGATAAAAATTAATGTTTTCGCTTGGAAGGTCTTCCTGGATCGGTTACCAACTCGATCCAATTTGCAGCATCGTGGCGTCCAGGTTTCAGATTCATTGTGTCCGATTTGTTCCTCAGCTCAGGAAGACTCGTCACATCTATTTTTCAGCTGTAGTTTGGTTACGGATGTCGTCAGGCTCGTATGTCGATGGTGGAACCTGTCTTAGACGCCCTTTTATTCATATTCTGACTGGCTATTTGGTTCAATTCCAACAGGCTAAGTTCTAAAGTTAAAGGTTTGCTGGAAGGGGTTTTCTATGTATCTTGGTGGAGTGTATGGATGTTTCGGAATCAGTTGCTCTTCTCGACGCAAGTCCCTCGTAAAGATGTTATTTTCGACGATATTGTTTCGCGCTCTTTCACTTGGTGCCACTCTAGATGTAATTATATTTTTAGCTGAGACAGTTGGTTGCAACACCCCTATTTGATTTCTTTGTAATTTCGTTCTAGCTTCTTGCTAGTTCGTTTTAATAAAAGTTGCCGTTCAAAAAAAAATTAAACATTTTTATGTGTAATTTAAGAAAAGTCTAAATGAAAATTGCAATAATATATAGTATCCATGAAAGCTGTGACAACTAAGAATGTAATCAATCTTAGCCAAAGAGTACATACACGAGTTTGATACTCGTGTGTTAGGAGACAAGTGGAATATTAGTTGATACTTTTTTTGGTCTTTTTCTATTGACCAAATGTGTGCATACCATGAATAGATAATTAAGAAGAGAAAACACTTGAAGAGTTTGTATCGTGTTCTATTTTTGTTTCAGATTAATTATTTGTGTATCAACATGCATCAATAAACACAGGGGCGGAGCCAGGATTTAAAGTTAAAGGGTGCCGATATTTTTTGTAAAACAGTCGCGATATTATATGCAAATTGAATTACCATGCCCCGTGTCACGGTTGTACGCTCTGATTGTAATTGTGGTGTTATGAACAACATAATCTCTTTGTCTATAAAATCAACTTGATTTTTTTCCTTATATTGTCCATAATTTAACTTAGATGCTATGTAAGAGTAAAAACTCTTGTATACTTGTAACTAATACCATATAAATTTATCTATGTGCCAAAAGTTAAAAATACCAAGATCTTACAATTAATACAAAAGCATGCAATGTCACATTACAGGTAAAATTTTAAGCTAATTCCGTTATTTTGGAAGCTAGATTTTATACTATAAACTCAATAAGTTATATGATACTGTACTAGACTACTAGTTTAATACTTAGAACAATAATATTTGAAAAACAAACATAAAGAAGAACATAGAATTATTAAAGAATGAGCCGTGAAAAGTTAATTATACACGTTGAAGACTAAAGAAACTAGGAACAAAAGATGTAATATTTAAGCTTGAAAACGGATTCATACTAGTATAGTCAAGTAGGGGTGTTCATCGGTTCGGTTTTCGGTTTCATGGGTTGTATGGTTCGGGTTAATCGGTTTGAAAATTTTAAAACCCTAAACCAAAACCAAACCAAACCAATTTTAAAACGGATAAAACCAAACCATACACCAAATTGGAATTCGGTTTGGTTTCGGTTAAAACCAAGAAAACCAAATTCAAGTAAACTTCAAAATATAATCTAAAAGTTACATATAAAATTATCAAATCAAAAGGTCTCACAAAATGCTTAAGTAAATCAACAAAACAAAAGTTTAAGAAACCAAAAGGTTTCATAACTTAACGGAAATAAATGAAAGCGAAATACGGGAGGAGAGGATACGATATATGTGAATTTATAGGAATCAAGTAGGTTAATTTCTTCTGGAGTCCTAGATATGCATCAATCCTTGATTTAAGGAGTGGTTAGTTTATAAGATATTTTAAATTATTATGATTTTTTGTTAGGAAGATAAACATATAAAATTTGTATATATATACTTTAAACGTTTTTTTTGTGGATAGATATATATTCGGTTTTTTCGGTTTGGTTTGGTTTTGTATTTGTCAAACCCAAAACCAAACCAAACACCAATTAAATACTTCGGTTTGGTTTTAAACCAAACCATACACCAATTAAAACTTTCGGTCCGGTTTTATTCGGTTTCGGTCCGGTTTATATTTCGGTTTGTTCGGTGACAAACCAAATACTGAACACCCCTATAGTCAAGGAGTATCGGCATTCGGGAAAGTCATGTTTCAGTTATACTAGGTATTTCTATATTCATGATCGAGTAAAAAGGAGGCCCATTGATCAAGTGTATAAAATATAGGCTTTAACCCACAAAAATATTGTAGTTGGACACGTTAGGGGAGGCCCAGCACCCACCTGTCCCTCTACTCCCTCCGCCCCTGAATAAACAAAATTATAGACAGGATTGGCAAACTAGATATATGAAATATTTTAAATTGAACATTCAAAAAGACATCAACTTATAAAAAAAACAATATTATCGTTCATATATAATATGGTCTACTTTTTTCTTATCTCCTCGACATATGACTTTATGGAAAATTAGAAATCTCAAACGGAGGATCACATTTTTGATTAGCTTAGAGCGCTTTTGATTCCTGGTTTGTGACAGACTCTGAACGGTAAAACTTACCATGTATTTGGCGAACTATATCTTTGTCCCTTAAAAATTTTTACTAACACATAATTTTATATTTATTTGCTATCTTAAAATGGAAAATGATTGGCATGCCTAAATGCATGACTAATTTTATGCCTAATCCACTCAACATATGACAAGTGTAGTATGATGTTTCTCTTTCTTTATGATAGCCTTTGATCACTCAAGTGTTGTAATCTAATAGTTAGGCATGAAATTAGGCATGTCAATCACTCCAAGTGTTATATTTATTTGCTATCTTAAAATATAGTTGTTGCGAATGTGACCTTAAGAGGGTCCAATAGTAAGGTACAAAATGGGACAAAGAAGGCCATCTACCTTTTTCATTTGATTAATATATATGTTCCTAGTGTACTAAATAAAGAATATGAAGTGGATATGTAGCCAACTATGCAAATCAACAATAGGTGAGTTAATATCAATTCAATCATGTTGATAACAATATGAAAACTCAAAATATATATAAGCCACCACATAGAAATATGATACACGTCTCAAGTACTTGTGTGGCTATTAAGCTTGACAATTACCACAAAATTTAATGATTGAATCGACACTTAAACTGCTTTGACACATCCACCAATTGTTTATTGGGGAAATTATCAAACTAAGCCAAAAAAACATCTATGATCTAATACTTATCATTTTTCTATTTGATAATGCTCAATTGCTTGACTGCTCGACTTCACTTATTTAGTGTCATGTTCTTGCCTTGTACTTTTTTTTGCCCATTATAAGTGAAGTCGAGCAGTTGAACAGTTGAGCATGACATGTGTCATTAAAATAGGTAGAGTCGGGCAGTTGAGCATGACCAAAATAAGAAAAAAATGTGTAAAAAGAGACAAGTCTTGGATCAATGGTGTTTTCTTTTTTTTTTCTTTTTTTTTTTGCTTAGTTTGGTCATTTTCTCTTGTTTATTTCCAATGATTAGTTATTCAATCATTGTTTCTTTATTTTGTGATAGTTTAATCACCGTCTTAGTAAATCATGATGAAAATGTTTATTACGTTTGTAAAACAAATGTGCTTATCAATTAGTTCAACTTATAATGTTTTTCTTATACAAAGTTTTAATTACAATAATTATCGACACTAGTATTCATTTCCTTTCAATGTGGGGGTACAGAATAGTACGAAGTCAGCAAAAGTCATTGTCAAATTATACTTTGTTTTTGTATCCACTTTTGTTATATAATTTTTAGAGTAAATTACACCGTTCGTCCTTGTGGTTTGCGTTGACCGCAGGGTTTGATCCTTTGACCAAAAAAGTTGCACCGTTCGTCCTTAAGTGTGAAACGTTATGCGTCGTTCGTCCCTTGACCAAACGACGTTAAGTTTGACTGGTAAACTCGGGTAAAAATACTAAAATACCCTCACTATCTTCTTCTCTTAACCATTACCACCATCATTTCAACGCAAGGTTTCTTGTCTATCCTCACCACCATTTTTCTCCGGTCACCATCTCTGGAATCTTTCTCCGGTCACCATCTCTGGCGACTATTCCGGCCACGCGCCACCACCAAATCTCACCACCCTTCTAAAGTGGTAGATCAGGTCCTTGTGCAGACGGAAAACACATAAACCACCATGAACTAAATTTCCTAAAATTCAAAAAGTTCGAGATCAAGTACGTTTTCAAAGTATTTGTTGGGCGAACATTTAAACCGCTTGGAAATTTAAGTCAATCAAAACTCAGGAAAAAAAAAGAAAAAAGAAAAAAAAAGGCAAAAGTTGAAATAAATTAAAAGTATTTTTTGATTGACCATGTCTGTTGAGTGTTGCTTAACATCTAAACAACATATGTTTGACTTTGTTATGCAACCAAAACAGTGTTCGACGACTTTTAGACCATTGCTACCTGTATCGTAAAAGATAGATTTTAGATCTGATCACCAGATACAAGTAACTCATTACTCATGTGTATTATGGTGTACATAAAGGTTAAATCAGTTTGAACAAACTTCATCTCGCCAACAATCCAACAACAAAATCCATTTCCTAACTCATCTCCATTTATTTCACTACATCTCCTCAACTCCAAACTTATATCAAGAACGAAAACTTGATCTCAGATTGTTTGGTATATAGTATCTCGAATGAGATATCTAAGATTTTTAGATCTATACCAACATACATCATCATTGATCTTTCATGAGGAATAACTTTCTTAATATCCGAATGTTATAAGGAAATAATCAAACAATTATGTTTAACTATTTCCTTCAATTCGTTTACTGATAAAACAAAAACACAAAAACATCAAGAAACCTACCGTGACCCACAAGTGGATCTTGAAGTTATTTTAAAAGGCCTTCTTGAATTGGATCGTGCTGAAACTGAAGACATCAAGGTTGTGTGTTTGTGTTTGATTAAGATCGTTTGATGATAATGAATTGATGAGATCAGTTTGAGTGATAAGATTTGAGTTTGATGATGATGAAGAGATGAGATAGGTTTGATTGATGAAAGGTAATAATATTGGTGATTGGCAGATTACTTTAGGAGGCGGATTGATGAAAGGTAATAATATTGGGTTTGTCTCGAAGGTGGTGGCGGTGACGGGTCCATTTTATGTTGATGTTTGCAACTGTGTTGGAGTTTATGTTGTTTGTGTGTGTCTTTTTAATGTTGGTGTGTGTGTTTATGTGCAGAGGATAGATGATGGATTAGGTGAGTATATTATGTTTGTGTGTGTGTTTTTTTTTTTTTTTTTTTTTTTTTTTTTTTTTAATTTGTTTGTATGGTGTTGAAATGACGGATATGCCCTCATGGGTTAAGTGAGTTAACTGACGTTAGTGGGAATTTGTGGGCCCAGTTGGATGGAGGGACGAACGGCGCATAACGTTTCACACTTAAGGACGAACGGTGCAACTTTTTTGGTCAAAGGACGAAACCCTGCGGTCAACACAAACCACAAGGACGAACGGTGTAATTTACTCTAATTTTTATTTCTACCACTAGGGCAAATGACATATTAGAGCATGAATAATGGTAACGCCATAACGGCGTTGAAGACCCCATTAACGGCGTTAAGCCGTTATTCCCATTAGACCACCGGCGTTATTGCAGCGTTAGTCACTGTCCGTTAGTGGCATAACGCTCGTTATTTGTTTTTTTTTTGTTTGTTTTTTTTTTTTTTTTTTTTTCTTTTCTCTTTTCATTTATGCCCCTAAATGAGGGGTTGTTTTTGTAAATTGTTGGGAATGTTATTGATGTTATTGGATGTTATTGTTGTGGGTGTTTTTTGGGATGTTAAGGTGAAATATTAAAGCTGATGTGGCGTTGACGTTGACGGTGTTATTGATGTTATGGTGTTATTGTTGGGAATGCTCTTAGTGTCACTTTGTTACCGTAAATGTTCGATTGACCGACCTTAAAGACTTTAAAAGATATTAACATCTGATTAAAAGTCATTAGAATAGATTAATTCTAAGCTCAAGGTTTAACCGCCAATTAAAAAAACTTTTTGAGAACATAATTTATAAACAATCTGTCATGTTCTCATGATAGAACGTTTAAAAGAAACTAGAAATAAGCAAACAATTTATATATCTTTCTCAAAAGTTTTGAAGATCAGGCAATGAAAGGAGAAAGAGATTCAAAGTTCTTCGTGATCATTCTTTGGAGATAATTAAAGGGAAAAAGATCTAATTTAATATGTTGTTTATAGTATAAAACTTGCTAAGTAGTTTCCATTGTTTTAAAATAATAAAGTCTTAAACAACATATTAAATCAAACAAGTAATTCCATGGAAAAGAATGTGTGGGTTCTATAACAAAGCAATGCATCTTCTAGTTTTGCTTATGGAAGAGGCAAAGTACAGTTCTAACCTTTATAAAATTTTAGGTATTTAAAACATTATGTCGAGTTTACATGTATATGTTTTTGCTTTTTTTATTAGAAAAAGAAATAAAATTGTTTAGAGAAGAGAATTTCGCAATTTAATAGTCAAGTTTCCAAAACGAGCATACACTCTTTTAAATGAGGAATGATACAACAACATAAAAACATTCACAAAATCTTTTACAAAATAACGTGTCAAACAGTGATTGACTTAATCAGAAAGAAGTGAAATAAACTATAATAAAAACCATCAATCACTGCCTGACACGTCATTTTGTGAATATTTTTATGTAATTGTATCATTCTTCCTTCTAAATAGACCGCAAAATCATCGTGAAGAGTATCTTCTCATAGTGTCTTTAAAACGAGCCATATAAGCCGATCTAAGTTACTAGTTCGATCTCAACATTTTACAAGAAGTAAACTTTGGGGGAGACATGAAATACATGTACTAAAAAAAGTAGTTACTCAAAAAGCACATACATAAATTTTCTTGTTGCTAATTGTACCCTCAAAATCAAGATACATTTTTGTCGTGTTGACCAAGTCTTATATTGAATTGTACGTAGCTACAAAAAGTTTGCAAAGATTTATGACCATCCAGAATAATAACTACTTAAGTTCAAAAAAAAGAATAATAACTACTAAAATCAGAGCTAGCTAGCAATTGTGGCATAGCGACTTGTATGCTGCCAGTAAACCTAACATGCAATTGTACCATTATTAAGAACACTATTTTGAATTATTCAACTACCAAAACGCATAAAGTATGAACCTGCTGTACGTACGTAGTCAATGCGTACAATATCGTTCGTCTCGTACTACTATCTTAACAACATTTTTACCCATGGTAAATATACACATTTTGCATATTAAAAATGTCTACCATAGGTCTTAATTTCAAGAAGCGTATTTTTACGTTCGAGTAGAAATATGACTATCTATTTCATAGCTACTCCACTCGTATCCTGAGACGTATCCAAAACTTTGAGACGTATCCAAAACTTTAAGTCATCAGATGCACAATTTTTTTTTACAAGTATAAATGAGATAAAAATAAATTAAATGTTACAATTTCATTAAGACTAGTCGACAAATAAATAAGACATGTATTTCTATTGATATATCAAGGTGACTAAATAAACAAGACATGTATTTATGTGACATAAAATTTCGGGATCGTGTTCATTTTGGAGAAATCGGGTTTACACTATGCGGCAACATCCATGAGGTCCCGTAAACCCCATGCCCGCCTCTGTTCATATCCATCCCGTTTTAACGAGACTGAGTATTTTTACTGTTGTTCCAAGCATGTCATTAGATATTTTACGTCTAACAAAACCTTGAATAAAGTCTAGATGAACATTGGCCATTGCCCATTGAGATGTTAAGAATTGCAAAACAATGGACTTTGTAACAATAAATTAGGGTCTAAGTAATTAATAATGAATCCAATATATAATTTTTGTGAAATTGACATTTCACCTGTTTTAATTTTTCGCTAGTGCACTTTCTATTATTAAGTTGTGTGGAGTAATTTGAGGGGAGTTATCATAAACCAAAACACTAGTTGAAAAGCTAATGCACTTAATGACTTCTTACGTTAAGTAGATGAATAGATTCAACTGTTTTGAACTAAATTTTCGACAAATATAATTAGGTAAATGGCCACTTGAAGCAAGTAGGATTGATACAATATTTCTAGTTTCTAAAGAGCCGGAATCGAATTTCATCAAGTTTAGGTGCAAAATAAACTCAAGAAACCGTAACGAGACAGAGTTTGAACTTGTCATACATAGTATCGAAAAACATACTCCCTAAGTCCCCAAAATAAGTCTTCAGTTTGACTTTTCAGAATCAAACTGGTTTAATTTTGACCTTAAATATATATATTTTTTGTGTTATACAATACTTGATGAAAGTTATACCTATGAAAAATATATTTAAAACCCAATTCATTCATATATTTTGCATCAAGTATTATATAACACCCGCAAAAATATATAAAGTCAAAATTGAACCAGTTTGATTCTGAAAAGTCAAATTGGACATTTATTTTGAAACGGAGGTAGTAATTAACTTTGAAGAAAGACAATGGTTTTAAAAACTAAACACTACAATGGATTTGAACCAACCTAATTTATGATGATCAAAGTGTAACGGATGCCATAAATCAACATTGTTTCAAATGTACATAAATGTACCAAACTGTCTAAATGCCAATTCAAACTTACCGAATCCAATGTCTAGTTTATTTTTTTAAACTAATGTTTTATTTTTGTCCATAAAATATTTGCTTTCATAACTCACCTAAATTAACTATAGCATTAATGAATCTTTTATGTTTCATTTCCTCCCAAACAACCTTTATATAAACGTACAAAACCCTCTCAATATCCATTTCCTACCCAACACTCTCTCTTCTTTCTCTCTCTCAAAAACACACACTAAAAACACACACAAAAATGGAGATAGAACATAGAACACCATTGATATCCAAGAAACTATGGTCCATAATCCGAACACTTGTCTACATGATGAAAAAAAACATATCGAAAAACATCCCTTGGTTCGAACTCCACATGCTCCTTAAAAAAACCACAAAAATCGCGACAAAGCTACTTCTCGAACACCAAACCTTAACAAACACACTTACATGCCGACCGAACAACATCCACGACACTTTCATCCCACCGCGTGACTACCAATTCAGTTGTAGTAGCACACCTGGTTTTAACTTTAACCCTAAACGAAAAAGTTACTATCGACGTAAAAGTGTGCATGATCATGACCATGCACATGCACATGCATTAACGGTAACTAATGTTAAAAGGGTGTTTGATATATTGAATGAATATGAAACAGTGTCATTTGATCATAATCATCATCATCATCATCATGAGGTTGAACAGTCTCCGCTGACTTGGCTAGGGTTTGGTGAGAGAAATAAAAATGTTAGGCAACTTAGGGTTACCGATTCACCGTTTCCTGAACCTGTTCAGGAAACGATGGATGAAAATGGTGTCCAGGTGGATAAGAAGGCGGATGAGTTTATTAAGAACTTTTATAAGGAGTTGAAGATGCAAAAGAAACGAGCCGCCGTTGAACCGCCCACGCCTTCGCCGTCACGGTATCAATGGTGGAGTGAAGTACGATGAGTTAAATTAGTTGATTGTGTTTATTCTAGTTTAGTTTAATGTTTTTATGTTTTGCTACACTTTTTAGTTTCTTAATGTTGATGCTAAGAATAAGATGGATTGGGGTACAAGTTTTGTTTTGTTTTTTTTATGTGTGCAAGTTTTGATTCATAGAATCATAGGCTATAATCCATGTTATTATATTCTTAATTACTTTATGTTACAATTTTGATGACTAGTAGTGTAATCTGTAAATTGGGTATTGATATATGTATTTGGAATTATGTAAGTGGCAAAATTTATAATAAATAATAGGCGAGTACTCGCGTCTGACGACAACGGTTCTTAGCGGTAGACAATTAATGATGAAAAATAGAACGTGAAAAGATCAAAATGTAATTGCAAACGATTGTAACATCCTATAATTGAACTCTAAAAAAAATTCTTAACTTGGTTTGATAAACGTTTGTTCAGTGATTTTGACATAAATGTTTTATTAGTTATAGTTACGTTATAACTATTTGGCAGAAGAGAATCAATGGGACCAATGGGAAAAATGTAGATAATCATTACTGTGGTTTGGTACTTTGGTCTTTAAGATGGTTGTTTAACTTTTCTTGGTGGTTATAGACTTATTTATAGTTGTCAAAGTTGTTGGGATTCATTTTCTTACCAATTGGCAATTGCTATTTGCCTTGGTTGTTTTTAACTTTTTATCTTTAATTTATACCCACTTACTTATATTTTCTTTTTATAAAAATGAAACCATGAACATAAACAAAGATCATGTATGACAACTGGTAGGTGACTATTTACTATTTAGAGACCGAGGATATCAGTGTACATTAATTTTTTTTTTTTTTTTTTTAAACAATTCTATAATCAACTTTTAGTGTAATAAGAAAATCAAGGATATCACAAAAAAAAACCAATGTTTTGAAAACCGGGTTTTTAATCAACCCGGTTAAGTCATTGGGTTACTAAGTTATCAGTTCAATCGCCGGATCAACCCGGTTTCCTAATAAAAAAAACTATTTATTTCAAGCGATTCGACCATCGGTTTGACAACCAGCTCAACCCGGTTCAACCACCGGGTCAACCCAGTCGGGTTTCGATAACCAGGTTGACCATGGTCACTTAACCGGTGGGTCTAACCGGTTAACCCGATTTTATAAACCGGTTTTTTTTACCCGTTGTTTTTGCCAAACTAGTCAAACCGGGTTTCAAAACACCGCAAAAAACATACCCAAATAAATAATTAGTAAACACCCACAAACACAAGCTACCGATTCATTGGATTCCTTTTGTCCATCTCCGACGCATCCTTTTGATGGGCGCGTAATAGTGACCGACACATCGACCAAGGCGACCGACCGACTTGTCAACCAACCATGACACCCAGTCTTATTTTCTCTCGAACTTACCAAATAGTGCATTATGTAAGAAATGTTGATGTCATACACGCAAAATAATTTGAAATGGCAATACCAAAAATGAAACTTAATGAGTAAGTACTAAAGGAGTAAGGAAAAAGTGTTGCCTTTTATAGCAAATATGGATTTGGCTTAGCCAACAATATTGTGATGGCTGTTTTTTTATGCTAACTAGCTACAGCTGGTCGTGATTTACTGATTACGGTGTGATGATGTTATGCTTTGAATCACCTTAAAATTGGGCAAATTTCAACTGTCCCTTTGCAGCTAGTCAAAAGTCATTAGTGCCACTGCCATCATTTAGTTACGAGGATAAAGTGTGTTCCACTTCCATGTCGGGTTTCAAGTTGGCAAAAGTTCGTTAGCCGTAGGTTTGTTACCTAGAAGTTTTCAAAAGATATAAATCGGCGGGAAACTCTGACCCATACAATTGTTTTGAGTGTCGACTGACCTTTTCTTAAACACGACTTACCATATAAATAGTCGATTTCTTACTCGATTTTGAAGTTGACACATGTCATCGTCTAATAGTAATGTCAAGATTAATCAATAATGATCTTATACATGATACAACTCCATAGTACTGGGAACACGACATGTCATTGTACAAGTATATGTATCGATTAATTAGCTAGCTGTCTAATATTGATTACAATTATTTAACTTCACGTAACTTTCTAATTTTCTTTAAGTCGTCTCGGATTAAGACAAGTGTCCCACGAGTTTAATGCATATCTTGTTGACAGTAATGAGTAGAGAGAAACACACAGTTCACACAGTGAAAATGATTCTCCTTGTTACTTCAAAATGAAAGATACAAAGGTTTTATACAGCAGAAACAGATGGGAGGAAGGAGAAAAAGAATAACAGAAAAGTTACAAAACAAACCCTACACTATTTCAATGTTCCAATATGAGTCCTTCAACTATTAACCAACCCCTCTTTTACACTCCCCCTCAAGTTGAGAGGTGGAAGGACTGCAAGCTCCCAACTTGGACATTAATTTAGAATGCTGATCTGCTGGAAGAACTTTAGTAAACACATCAGCCAGCTGGTCTTTAGTGGAAACATGAGAAGGTAGGACTTCCCCATTCTTGACTTGATCCCTTACATAATGGCAATCCACTTCTATATGCTTTGTTCTGGCATGGAAGACCGGATTGGCAGCTATATAAATGGCAGCTTGATTATCACATTTCAAATCTACAGGACCAAGATCTTTGAGCCCCAAATCTTTCAACAATGTCACCAGCCAAGTAACTTCACAACATGTTAGGGCCATAGCTCTGTATTCAGCTTCAGCTGATGATCTAGACACCACTTGTTGCTTCTTAGATTTCCATGAAATAGGTGATTGACCCAGCAAAATACAATAGCCAGTGGTGGATCTTCTTGTCATAGGACAACTAGCCCAATCACTGTCACAATAGGCAGTCAAATGAACAGCTGAATCATTAGCTAATAATATACCTTGACCTGGTGAATTCAACAAATATCTCATCAAATGTTTCACTGCTTGCATATGCACTGATGTAGGATTTTGCATAAACTGGCTCAACAACTGCACAGTATAGCAAATATCAGGTCTTGTTATTGTGAGATATATGAGTTTGCCTATGTATCTTCTGTATACTTCTGGATCAGGTAAAGGAGTTCCCATGTCTGCTTGCAACTTGATATGAGAATCCATAGGCAACTTGTATGGTCTTGCATTAGTCAAACCAGCTTCTTGAAGTAAATCATTAGTGTACTTCTTTTGAGAGATGAAAATGCCTTGGTCACTTTTGCACACCTCCAGTCCTAAGAAATAATTCATCTGACCCAAATCCTTCATGTGAAAATGAGTACTTAATTGTGTTTTAAGAGCTTGAATCTGAGTGTTGCTAGAACCAGTGATTAGAAGATCATCGACATAAACAAGGACTGCTGTAAAGGATTCAGCATCTGTCTTGATGAACAATGAGTAATCAGCCTTAGATTGAGTATAGCCAAAGGACAACAATGCTGAAGAGAGTTTGGCAAACCACTGTCTAGGTGCTTGTTTGAGGCCATACAAGGACTTCTTGAGTTTGCATACTAAACTTGAATCAGCAGGAACATTTTGCACACTCTCCCCCTTTCCAATATACCCTTGAGGCATTTGCATATACACTTCTTCAAAGAGATCACCATGGAGAAAGGCATTAGACACATCCATTTGACAAATTTCCCAACCTTTCATGGCTGCCACTGCAAGTAAAGCTCTAACAGTCACCATTTTTGCCACTGGAGCAAAAGTTTCTTCATAGTCAACACATTTTCTTTGCCTATTCCCATTCACTACAAGTCTAGCTTTCTTCTTGTCAAGAGTACCATCAGCTTTGAGTTTGATTTTGTAGATCCAATGACAAGCAATAGCTTTCTTCCCTTTAGGTAGAACAGTCACTTCCCATGTATCATTCTCCTCTAATGCTCTTAGCTCCAAATTCATTGCATTACACCAATCTTCTTCTTTAACTGCTTCTTTGAAGTAAGTAGGTGCTGACTGAGCCACCAAAGCACATAGAAAAGCATGAAATTGAGACTGAAGAGGAGTAACTGACACTTGATTAGCCTTTGGTTGATGAATTGGTGTTACATAATCTTTTAGCCAGCTTGGAGCACTTGACACTCTAGTGGATCTTCTGATTCTTGTATCTTGAACACTAGTGGTTGGAATGAAAGATGGTGCATTGTGAACAACATCAGCAGATTCATGAACAACATCAGCAGAATCATGAACAACATCAGCAGATTCATGAACAACTTCAGCAGAATCATGAACAACTTCAGCAGTAACAAAGGGCTCATGAACAGGTTGTGTTGTGGATACAAAATCTTCATACCACAATGGTGAAGAAATGGGTGCAGGTACAGGTTGAAGAACTTGCAACATACTTGTTTTAGAGTAGGGAAATATATGTTCATAGAAGACAACATCTCTTGACACAAACCTTGTATGATTCAGCAAATTTAGAAGTTTGTACCCTTTTTGATGTTGTGGATAACCCAGAAATAAACAAGGTACACCTCTGGAATCAAATTTGTCAGCAACTCTGGAAGGATTACTAGCCATTGCTAAACAACCAAACACCCTTAGATGACTATACTCAGGTTTAGATTGCAACAAAACTTCATAAGGTGTCTTAAATTTCAACACAGCAGTGGGAAATCTGTTAATGAGATATGTTGCAGTGATAACACAGTCACCCCAATAATGTACAGGCAAATGAGCATGCAATCTTAGGGCTCTAGCTATCTCCAATATGTTTCTATGTTTCCTTTCTACCCTCCCATTTTGCTGAGGTCTATCAACACATGAAGTTTGATGCTCTATTCCCAGTGAGTCCATAAAAGGGCCTATAGATCCTTTGAGAAATTCTAAGGCATTGTCTGATCTCACCACTTTTATATCTTTTTCAAACTGCTTCTTCACAAAAGTAACAAATGACTTGAAAGTGGCAAAGGCATCTGACTTTCTGACTAGTAAATATGTCCAAACAGCTCTACTACAATCATCAACTATAGTGAGAAAATACTTATGATTCCCTATGGTTGGAACTTTATAGGGTCCCCAAATGTCTATATGAATGAGCTGAAATGGAACTTTGGAATGAGATTTACTAGCAGAATATGGAAGTTTTGTGAATTTTGCCATTGGACAAGTCAAACAAGAATTCTCATTAGAATGAGATACACTTTCAGGAACAGAAGTAATATGTTTGAAAGTAGAATCAGAAATGTGACCAAGTCTATGATGCCACAAACTGTAAGAATTATTGAAAACACTAAAAGCATAGTTTGTTGGAACAGAACAGTTTGAGAAAAATGAAAATAGACTACAATCTTCAAGGGCAGACACAACCATTGAAGAAAGTTGAGAATGAATTTGATCCAGAGGAAGATTGAGTAGATGATAGAGGCCAGCTTGCTTTTTACCCAAGCCCAACACCTTCCTGGTTTTCAAGTCCTGGATAACACAGAATTTCTCATAAAATGTAACAAAGCAATGAGAATCTTTTGTTAGTTTAGAGACTGACAAAAGCTTGAATTTGAAGGAAGGAACTATGAGAACATTGTTCAGCTTAAGTCCATTTTGTAAAGCAACATTGCCTACTTTAGAAATGACTGAAGTATGTCCATTTGGCAAATTAATAACCTGTTTACACTTAAAAGCCTCAACATCATTCAAATCAGTGCTATCTGGTGACATATGATCACTTGCCCCTGTATCAATTATCCATCCTTCTATAACCCCATTAACACAAGAAAAACAGTAGAGTGTACCTTCTCCAAAAGGATGTTCCAATGTATTAGTCTCATCAGTAGTCTGATTGAAATGAGGAATACTCTTCATGAGTTGTTCAAACTGCTTTGAAGTAAAGACCACATGACCACCAGTTTCAACCAATGCAGCTGTCTTTTTCACATTCCCTGAACCAGCCTTCTGAGGAGCTTTACCTTTCTGTGACTGCTTATACTTGTAATGCCATGTGGGGTAACCAACTTTCTCCCAACACTTGTCTGGTGGATGCCACTTGTAGCCACATATGTTACACTTCTCTTTGACCTCACATTTGCTATAGAGAGCTGTAGATTCAACAAATGATTGTCCTGATCCAAATACCCCCCTTTGAGACTCTTCTTGTTGAAGCAAAGCACAAGCAGTCTCAACACTTGGCAAAGGAGAATTTAACAACAACTGACTCCTTTGATGAGAAAATTTGTCATCCAAACCATTCAAGAACTGAAACAATCTTTGCTCTTCTTTCTGAGTACTCAAAACAGTTAGAAAAACAGCAATTTCTGGGGTGATATTGACTATTCATGGCAATTCATTCATTGAATCCAATTCTTCCCAAACACACTTCATACTTGTATAGTACTCACTCACAGATCTTCCTGATTGCATGGTCTCATAAGTCTCTCTGTTCAACTTGTACTTATGTGACCCATTGCTGAGAGCAAATCTTTTCTCAAGTTGAATCCAAATTGCATAAGCAGTGCCAATGAACATAATGGATTTTGCAATGGATTCAGATACTGAGTTCATTAACCAACTAATCACCAGATTATTACATGTATCCCACTGTTCTTGTAAATTCACATCATCTTGTGATCTTGGAACTGTTCCTCTGATGAAACCTAACTTTCTTTTGGTAGAAAGAGCAATTTCAACTGATCGTCTCCAAGAACGATAGTTTTGTGCTCCTAACAATTTCTCATTCACCACAAGAGTACCAGGGCCATCAGAAGGATGCAAATACAGTGGATTTTGAAACAAAAGAGATTGACTGTTTTGGCTAGTAGCATCAGTTGAAGAAGATGATGCTGCCATTGTTAACACGTTGCGGAAGCTTCAACAATCTTGAAAGAACCGTTACAACAACCAAATGACTCAACAAACTCAGCCTTGAACAATACACCAGAACTCAATCTTGAAAGAACATAGATGAAAGAATGATAGAAATGATGAAAGAATTGTGAATAGAATGATAGGAATGATGGAGAAATGATGATCGGAAAAAGTTAGTTACGGTGGTTTATGGTGATCGGAAAAGTTAGTTATGGTCGTTACGGTTGAGTCGGTTGTAACTGATCAAGAACTCATTACTGAGCTCTGATACCATGTTGACAGTAATGAGTAGAGAGAAACACACAGTTCACACAGTGAAAATGATTCTCCTTGTTACTTCAAAATGAAAGATACAAAGGTTTTATACAGCAGAAACAGATGGGAGGAAGGAGAAAAAGAATAACAGAAAAGTTACAAAACAAACCCTACACTATTTCAATGTTCCAATATGAGTCCTTCAACTATTAACCAGCCCCTCTTTTACATATCTTAACTTAAGTTTTATATTAAGACTTATACGTAATTACTTAGAATGATTTGTATAAGTCAATTGCGTTCACAAATTTAGTTGTCTACGTTTTTTATACTCCATAAGTCGTACCTAGCCATATATATACTTACTCTGAAAATTACACTAGCTTCTTTTAATTAATGTATAATGTCAAGCTAATAAGTATTTCGTGTTACACACAACAGAAACAATGATAAACTAAAACGATGAATGTCGATATTTAACCATATAACGGGATTATTATATAAGTCGTATCCGTTCATTTAGCCAAAGAGTGCAGACGTGCACGTATGGCACATATAACATGTGTTTTTGTTGACATTTTTTACTATCAAAGTTGGAAAATAATACAACAGATGAACATTATGATAACTATAACAACACACAACATATGTTAGAACAACTTGAGGTTTATTTTAGTGTTTTTAAGGATGTTATAGGTTATCAAAATAAAATGAATGTGTGCACGAGTCTTTACATTTTTTTTTTTTTTTTTGTACTAGTAAAGAGTACTATAAGTAAAACAAAGACCAAGTTCAAAAATATGGAGTGCTATATTATATACGTTAAGACAAGAATTATTTTTCTCCATATTTATATTGGATTTGACGATTGATCATTGTTGTAGCCAACAACTATATATGTTTGGTTGGTAGAATGATTTTATATTTATACCAAACATCTTTATGATTTGTTATTTGGGAATGATTACCAAAAACTTAGGTGAACCCGTTAGTTATGGATGTCTGATTGACTTATGGATAAGAAAAGTGGTTATAGTCGCAAACCACGTGGTTAAGAGGGTAACTTGATTAATAATGAGGTGTTCATGCTAGATACAAATTCGTAATTAATATGTCTATCTTGGATAAACCGGTCACTTGTCTTTGTTTAAACGGACGCAGTTTTACTTGTTAAGGTTGCTAAGAAGAAGCCGAGTCATTTATTCAGATGTACGCGGTCTAATTGGTTTATCGTCGTGGCCTTTTCCGACCCGTTTTTAGCTACCTCCGGTGTGCACTTAATAAAGTTTGAACGCTTGACCTTTTGTGAGGAGATCAAATGTCTTACCATCAGACCTTTTGATCAAGGTTTGATCTTTTCTTGTTTTGTTTATTAGAATGCTACCTTTAATCCAATTTATTGATTTGAATAATTGATTCTGAAACTTATATAATTAAGGGTGTGTTTTTTGTTTGGTGTCAACTTTAGGTTTTCAATGTGAAAGTATAGAAAGATGTTTTGTTAGAAGTTTAGGATTTGAAACCAGACACACTCTCGTATGAACTGCAGCTTAGTGGGGTTTCTACTTTTAATGGGCTTCAATTTCATATTTGTGTGTATCTCTCTTTATATTATACTAAAAATAAACAATTTAATTAAAAATAATATTTTCATTTCTAATAAAAAAAATAATTCATTTAAAAAATATATTTTCTCACTCATTTTTTTCTTTCGCACCAATAACAAACCCTAACCCTATTCCAAACCCACTAACAAAACAAACGGCACCTAAAACGTTCTGAAACTACATTTCAAATTTGAACTTTGTCCTACACGCAGACTACCAACAACACATTTTGGAGGGAGTGTTGTTAAGTCCATCGGAGGATAGGTGGTCGTGGGATTTAAATGGGTCGGGAGATTTTTCAGTTGCTTCGACGCGAAGGTATATTGACAATAATAAATTACCAGATATTTCTTCCAAAACAAGATGGATTAAAGAAGTGCCTATTAAAGTAAATGTTCTCTCTTGGAAGGTGCGTATAGATGGTTTACCGACTCGTTGGAACATTTCACGCAGAGGTATAAATATCCCTTCTATTCTATGTCCTCTATGCGAGACGGGTGTTGAGTCTTCGAAACACTTGTTCTTTAATTGTAGTGTTGTTAGAGCTATTTTTCGGAGGGTTTGTATTTGGTGGGATGTGAGTTATATGGAGCTTGATTCTTTCGATGAGTGGATTTCTTGGATAACTAATTTACGGCTGCCTTCTAAGCATAAAAAATTATTAGAAGGCGTGTGTTATGGTCTATGGTGGTTCATTTGGGATTTTCGGAATAAGAAGATTTTTGGCGTTGTTCCTTCTTTCAAGGCGAATATATTTGATGACCTAGTGCTTTCATCTTTTTTTTTGGTGTCGTTATAGATGTAAAGTTACGTTTAGTTGGGTGGATTGGTTAAAAAATCCTCACCTTGTGTCCTTGTAATGTTCTAGCTTCTTGCTAGTGTTTTCTTCTATAAAATTCGCCGTTCAAAAAAAAAACCAACAACACATATAGAAAGTTTAATATATTAGTGTGATCTTCACGAGAATCCATCATGTTTTCCTTATTTAACAAAGTAAGATTTCCCGTGTTGTTTATCGGAAAAACACGCATATACAATGATTGCATATCCAAGATACCCAAATTATTAATGTAGAAAAACAAAGTTCAACTAAAACGCCAACAGTTCTTTCAAGCGGTTGGACTAAACCACATGTATAGATTCATTCACCAACTCAATACACTACTACATGACATGAAATGTGACTTATACGAAATACTTATGGACATTTTTAATCAAACACATATATTTATATGAATCAATTAGTGTTGTGTAAATCCATTTTGAAGTTAACTTATTCGCTCGGCCAATCGTCAGATCGTTTATTGCAAAACCTAATAAACATTTTTTTTTTAAATTAAAGTTTGTACACCGTATACAACCCTAGGCCTATACACCATATAATCTGTACAACAGACTATATTAAAGCAAAAGCTGCACTTAACCATTTTCATAAAACATAAAAACTCTAAACTACAGTATAAACTGGCATCAACATGTGCCTAGACATCCAATGATTATACACTTGAAAATCTATTGTGTTTATGGTAATAAACATTCGAAGGGATAATTGATAAATAAGTTATTTTTAATTTTTATTCTTTTAACAAGCTTTTGGATTATTTTTTTACTCAAAATGTGTGATTAACAAGTTTAAAACAACGGTTTACACAATTTTCGTCAATAAAACTTTGTAAGCTCTAAACGTTTATGTCAACCTTTTATTTTGTTCATCAAATTTTGTCTTCATCAAAGTTTCTCCCGGTTTATTGTGTTCATCAAGTGTCGAACTCATGATGAACAAATGTTTATTGATGAATAAATTTTTGATTATTAGCAAACTAAGTAAGAAAATGCATAACACATCTAGAAACATTGTTCATCGCATTTAGTCATGTTGTTCAACAAATTCTAAAATATTGTTCATCAAAGCTAAAAGTTTTACTTATCACAATTACATTGTTTATCAAAATAAGAGAACATTGTTCATCAAACATTTACCTTGTTCAACAAAGCAAATCTTTTGTGCGTCGAAAGCTTGCGACGAGTAATTCTGGCGGTCAGAATTGTTGTTGTTGAGTGTAAGTGATGAGAAACCATAAGTTAGGGTTTGATCGACGTCAATTGACGGCGGTAAGTTGTAACTTGACGAAAGGCGTTTGATTACTCATTGGAGAAAAAAATAGTAACAAAATTTTTAAAGTGGATTGAATTCTAGTTTGCATCTTCTGTGATGTTTTTGTATGTTTGAGATGAGGACAGAAGCATGTTTGTTAATCCTCTTTGAATTCATTGTAATATTTATTAGTTGATGATTAATATATTCTTCACATTTTTAAAAGGAAAAAAATGTTTTGTTCATTATAGTTTTAGTATGTGACTTTGTGTTCATCACAAAAGCATTATTTTATTAGGGCTCCTAATATACTATCGTTCGGAGAAAATGAGAATAGTTTACCTCATACATAGGGGTGCTCATCGGTCGAAAACCGGACTGGACCGAGACTGAATCCGGCAAAAACCCTAGACCGAGACCGAGACCAAATGTGGTCGGTCCGGTCTCGGTCGGTCCATTGGTCGGTCAGATCCAACAATGCTAAATTTCGGGTTTGTGGTCCGGACCGGACCGGACCGAAACCGAATCCGGCAAAAACCCTAGACCGAGACCGGACCGCCGGTCCATCGGTCCGGTCGGTTTCGGTTCGGTCCGGTCGGTTTTGTCGGTCGGTCCGGTCCACCCGGTCCGTTTGCTCACCCCTACTCATACGTGCCAAGAGGTTTATGGCATTAATGTAAATTGAGTTTAAAATAGTAATACAAATATTAATTAAAAAAATAAAAGTATTAAGCGACTAATAAATAATTATACCAATTGCTATCGAGATATATATTATAATAACGAGGAGCAGGAGCCCGCCGCGTTGCGGCGGGGGTGTTTGTTATATTTTCCGATTATTATAAGTGCGAAGTCAGATGGTACTATCGTATGAAAGTAGGCTCTATTCTGTTAAGCATATGAACATTGTTACCAGGACACAATGATTCAAAGATTTGAAGCAACCATCAACTGAATAAAAACACATAAAGTTCATATTCTCAACACTTCCCCTGTGAACTTTGACATTCAAAGAGTGTGCAACTTAAAATTCTTTACCTATCATCTTATTAGTTCCAATTTGTTTAGCAACACATAATGGCCTACTTTTCTGCTTGTTCCCGAGGTTTCTGATAATATGTTTCCTTGTACATTGGCGGCCTGCGTCTTCGCTCCTTGATTAGCTGCTGAAGCATAAACAGTACTTCAATAATTAATAACGGTCACTCAAAATCGTTTCAAAATTGCTTATCATGTATCAGTATATCCACACATCAAGAATTTGCAAAAACACAAACGACTTCATATCCAACTACCATGGTCTATGCAACATACCTTATTCCAAACACAATATAAGTAACAGCACGAAAATATAAGTAATGGCAAGAAAACTTACATCGTTAGGAAGTTGGTACGCAGATAAAGCTGGCATGTACGGTTTTGAGAATTACTTACAACATCTTATTAGGATGCACATACTCGAGTTTAGATCCGAGATCTTCCTGCAAAAAAATGGATTAAAAAAATGAAGAATCTTAACCACAATCGCAGACGATAGTTTAAGGTTAATATACAATTTTAATTCATATATAAATTGGCATACAGAAATGACCAATGGTCCTATGACATATGATACAATCGATCACACCTCATTCGTTGCAACGGAAAAGTTATATTAGCAAAGAAATATGCAGTCATTGTTGAATATATGGTAAATATACATCATATATTAGCTGTATAATTAGAATATTATGAGTATCCCGATGATATAGCCTAATTCTTCTCTTATTCCTTTTTCACCCTGTAATGTTGTATCTATAAATAGGGTCTCCTCCTTATTGTAAGATATACAGAAAATAATAAAATCATTGTTCCTCTTGAATCTCTCTTGTTCTGTACCAATTTATTCTACATGGTTTCAGAGCAGGTTCGAGAATTGAACCTGGTTGCTTGAATCAAATTGAAATCGGTTGCAAAACCTAATCGAAATCGAAGATGACTTCCGGAAAGGAATCATCAAATCAAAATCCCCACATAGTTCATAATCACATCGATGCACCCTTCCCAACCAGCAATACTCTGAATGAAAACAATTATATTTTGTGGTCGAAAGTCATGAAGATGCGCATCAATGGGCGGAAGATGTGGGGATACATCAGCGGTGCAAAAACAAAACCTGCAGAAGAAAGTGAAGATTATGAAAATTGGTGCTCAGAAAACGACAAGGTAAAAGGATGGTTATGTGATTCAATGTCCACAACCCTAATGAATCGATATGTTTGTTTGGAAACAGCAAAGGAAGTTTGGGACTCACTCGAAGCTATGTATACCGACACTTCTGATGAAACTCAAATCTTTGAGTTACATAGGAAGTGTTTTTCAACAAAACAATCTGGGAGATCGATTGCAACGTATTATGATGAACTAGCATCACTGTTTCAAGAAATTGACCAGCGTAACACGATGAAAGGAGAAAGTACCAGTTCCATAGCCCCCTCTTACAAAAATATGTAGGGCGACTTAGGGTTCATATGTTCCTTTCTGGATTGGACAACGTGTATGATCAAGTGCGTGGTGAAATTCTTCGAAAAGATCCACCACTCACCTTGGAACAATCCTACCAGATGGTGCGAAGATGTTCGGTTCACAAACAAGTAATGGGAACCCAAACACCTATATCTGAATCTTCAGTTATGGCACTAAACTATAAAAGAAACCAAGGGAAAGAGACTCGAACTCCTCGCCTTGATCTTGAATGTACTCATTGTGGTGAAAAAGGACACACGGAACAAAGATGTTATGAAGTTATTGGATATCCAGAATGGTGGGACTTTACAAAACGTCCAAGGAAGAACATAGCAAAAAGGAATGATGCTGGAAAAGGTCCTTCAGTCAACACTGTTCAATCAGGTATGAAATTTAAAAGTAATGTTTTTCTTGCAAATTCTTTGAATAATACTTGGTTAATTGACACTGGTGCATCAGATCACATGGTAAACGACTCTAATCTACTATATTCTGTTTTACCTTCAACTCATACCAATATATACACAGCCAATGGTGGGTCATCCCCTGTGATCGGAGAGGGGTCCACTGATCTATCTAAATCTTTGTCATTAAACTCAGTTCTTATTGTACCAGCCCTCGAATACAATATCTTATCCGTTAGCAAAATTACAGTTGCACTTAAATGTACCGTGACTTTTTGGCCCCAATTTTGCACTTTCCAGGACATAGTGACCCGACAAGTTCTTGGTTGTGGTGTTAGAAAAGGCAATCTATACTATTTGGACCTGACAGATAGTGGAGAAGAAAGAATTCATCAGGTGAATAAAGTAGGAGGGATTGAAGAAATGAAAGCAAATGTGTGGTTGTGGCATCGACGATTGGGTCACCTCTCATTCGGATATCTTCAAAAATTAAATTCTTCCTTATTTTCAAATTGTAGTGTTTCAGATTTTAAGTGTGATGTTTGTGAACTTGCTAAAAGTCATCGTATTACGTATTCACCCAGTTTTAATAAAAGTTCGGAACCTTTTAGCATTATTCACTCGGACGTATGGGGTCCTGCACGTATTCCTTCTTTTTCTGGAGCCCGTTATTTTGTAACATTTATTGATGAATGTACCCGTATGTTATGGGTCTCCTTGATTACTCACAAAAGTGAAGTATTTGGAGTTTTCAAAAATTTCTACCAGATGAGTTTAACTCAATTTAAAAGACGGATACAAGTATTTCAATCTGATAATGGAGGAGAGTTTACAAGTAATGAAATGTTAGAATTCTTAACAAATAATGGTGTTCGACATCAAACCTCTAATGCATATACCCCACAACAAAATGGGTTAGCTGAACGTATGAATAGAAAACTATTAGAAGTTGTCCGTGCATCTCTCTTTGGAATGAATATGCCATTAACGTATTGGGGAGAAGCATTAAAATCTGCTGCATATTTGATAAATCGTACACCGTCTAGAGTCATTGACTTTAAAACCCCCTTCCAAACACTTCATGACCTCATCGTTGTTCCGGCTATGCCAAATCTAGAACCTCGTGTTTTTGGATGTGTCGTATTTGTTCACATACCTAAACATCAACGGGGGAAGTTAGATCATTATGCTCGAAAGTGTGTGTTTCTTGGATATGCGGATTATAAAAAGGGTTATCGGTGTTATGACCCTCTTGAGAAAAAGGTTTATATATCCCTGGATGTCTCATTTAGAGAACTCGATGCATACTTTACGGGGTCTTCCCTTCAGGGGGAGAAATATAATGACAATGAAGGAAAGTTCCATACTGGGGATTTGTTTCAGGAACTAGAAAATAACATGCCTAACCATTCAGCTATTGACGAGGAAAGATCAGGAACAGAGGCGGATGAGGGAATTTACCATGAAAGTGAACTTCACACGGATGAGGAAGATATGAATGAGGAAAGGACACGTACGGATCAAGTTGGAGAAGTAGAAACCGAAGAACTGCCACATAATTTAGAACCTTTAACAGAAGAACTGCCACATAATTCAGAACCTTTAGCGGAAGAGCTGGTACAAAATTCCGAACCTATTGTACCACCTAATCCTAATAATGCTGATAGTCAACCTAGACGATCAAACAGGTCCACTAAAGGCATCCCGAAACCCAGTTATGAACCTAACTTCAACTCTAAATCTAAATATCCAATCTCTGATTACGTCTCAACATGTAGATTATCTAAGTCGTTTACATGTACTGTGAATCAATTATCCTCTGTATCTATTCCTAGAAATTTGCAGGAGGCACTTTTGGATCAACAATGGAAGAAAGCTATGGATGAAGAAATGGATGCATTGCAAAGAAACTCCACTTGGGAGTTGGTTGATAAATCGCATGGATATCGTATCGTTGGATGTCGGTGGGTCTTCACAATAAAAATGAATTCTGATGGCAGCATTGACAGATATAAAGCCAGACTAGTCGCTAAAGGGTATACACAAACGTATGGAATAGATTATGAAGAGACGTTTGCTCCCGTTGCAAAGATAAACACCATTCGTATACTCATTTCCCTTGCAGCTAATCAAGAGTGGCCATTGCATCAGTTTGACGTAAAAAATGCATTCCTAAATGGAAATCTTGAAGAGGAAGTATACATGGAACTTCCACCCGGAGTGATGGATTCTGAAAAAGGGAAAGTATGCAAGCTAAAAAAGGCATTGTATGGACTAAAACAGTCACCACGAGCCTGGTTTGGAAGATTTACGAAGAGCATGAAAGCTTTTGGATATAGACAAAGTAACTCGGATCATACATTGTTTATAAAACGAAAGGCAAGCAAGCTTACAGCTCTCATTGTTTATGTTGATGATATGGTGGTTACCGGAAGTGATACAGAAGAGATTGAGGCCTTAAAGAAGTATTTGTCACAGGAATTCGAAATGAAGGATTTAGGACAACTGAAATACTTCTTAGGAATTGAAGTTGCAAGATCAATCCAAGGTATTTCGATGTCCCAACGAAAGTATACATTGGATCTCCTTGCGGAAACCGGGATGCTTGATTGCAAACCGGTAGATACACCGATTGAAGCAAACCATCAGTTGGGTATGTTCCCTAACCAAAGCCCATGTGACAAAGGAAGGTACCAACGTTTGGTGGGAAGATTAATTTACCTTTCTCACACTCGACCAGACATTGCATACGCAATTAGTGTTGTGAGCCAATTTATGCATAATCCTAGTAAAGATCATATGAAGGCTGTCCTACGAATACTAAGATACTTAAAGAAATCTCCAGGAAAAGGTTTATTATTCAAAAAAGGCGGTAACATGGAAGTAATGGGGTACACAGATGCAGATTGGGCAGGAAATGCGATGAACATGAGGTCCACCTCAGGTTATTTTATGTTTGTATGTGGGAATCTAGTAACATTCCGATCAAAGAAGCAAAAGGTTGTTGCTAGATCAAGTGCAGAATCAGAATTTCGGGGTATGGCTCATGGAGTTTGTGAGCTCTTATGGATACGAAACATATTGAAGGACCTCGGTTTTATAATCATAAAAGCCATGAATCTCCATTGTGACAATAAAGCAGCAATCATGATTGGGCATAACCCAATTCAGCATGATCGCATGAAGCATGTGGAAGTGGACCGGTTCTTTATAAGAGAAAATATTGACAAAGGGTATATTTGTTTTCCATTTGTGAAGTCTGAAGATCAACTTGCAGATATACTGACAAAGGGCGTGTGTGGACGAATATTCAACCAAGCAATTGACAAGCTGGGCATGATTGATATCTATGCTCCAACTTGAGGGGGAGTGTTGAATATATGGTAAATATACATCATATATTAGCTGTATAATTAGAATATTATGAGTATCCCGATGATATAGCCTAATTCTTCTCTTATTCCTTTTTCACCCTGTAATGTTGTATCTATAAATAGGGTCTCCTCCTTATTGTAAGATATACAGAAAATAATAAAATCATTGTTCCTCTTGAATCTCTCTTGTTCTGTACCAATTTATTCTACAGTCATAAATAGACACAGAAGATGAATGCATGAATTGTTTCGCAAATCACCTGTAACAAAATTTTTAAAGAGCAGTTGTTTTTGTCACGTGTTAAACACCCCCACATTCATGTTGTTAATCACATGTGACGTAGTAAAATGTGAATAGCAAAGAAGATGATACTCCATGTGATCAACTAATTACTATGTTTGAGAGTTTGAATAAATGTGATGGTTTGGTATCTTTCTTTACGGGTAGAAATCAATTTTAAGGGTAGAAATCAAGTCTCATTAATTATTCAAAAACTAACCTTTAAGATTTTTGCAAATCCATGACCTGTTATAAATGTAAAATGTTTCCAGGTTGTTCATCTTGAATGGTGACATTAAACGATCATCAATAACACTAGCAGGGTACCCGCGCGTTGCGGCGGCGGGTACCCTGTGACAATTAATCGAAGAAATAAATTCTGATGAGGCATGATTCACCCGTTTGTATCGGTTCCAACGGGTCCCCTTTGATTCGTTTTCGGAAAAATAAATTCCGATGTGCTTTATAAGATAGATTAGATTAGAATATTAGATAGTATAGTATAGTATAGATATGAGAAAGCATTGTCTACTATTTATATATCACGCCTAATTTCAAATTTTCAGATCCAAAAGGCCCAATTTGGTATTAAATTCGGGCAACCCAACAATAAGTCCAACTATGAACCACTTATAATACAAACTAACACTATCCTACTTTCTTAACCCTAATCACTCTCACACTAAAAAAGACGCAGCCACTAAACTTATCCTCTCTTTTTCATTTGCAAAAACCAACTTCAACCGCAACTTCATAACGCATAAATAAATACACTTCGTCCTTTACTTTTTCTTTTCTTTGATCTTTACCGAACCCAAACACAACACTACAACCCTTAGTAGCTGATTTCAAGCCCATGAAAAATCACCACCCTTTTTAGTTCTTTCTACCTAAAATAACCGAGCACTAAACCAAACTAACTTTGGTATCTTTCTGAGAAGAGGGCTTAAAGATCTTTAACCGGGTCTCAGGTAGGTTTGTTTTTGTGTTTGTTTGAACGAAAGTGAGTATGAATGAAACCAGTGTGTTTTGTTCTTGCCTTTTAATTTCGGATAGTCAAAAGAAGTGTATCTTCTAAAAGATCTGTGATGAGTATCTTTTTCTTTAGTTTAAAGATCTGTGATGAATATGTTTTTCTTTTGTTTAAAAAACAAGTTTGTGAGTATCTTTCTGAAAAGACTGGTGTGTTTCGTTCTTTTTTTTTTTCTGTTTCGAGTTTTGGTGTTATTAATGTGGTTTCTATTTCTATTTCTATATTTAACAAGTCTGAATTTTTAGGCTTTAATGTCTTGTACATCATGCTTAACCACTTACAAGTCTGAAAAGTCTGAAATTTAATGAAGAGAGAGAGTGCTTTGTGTATTATAAGTAGTATAGATAAAAAAAAACCACAACTACCCTATTTTTGCTAACATTCACTAAAGCATTTGAAGTTGTAGAAGAATATATCTTTAAACCAATAGTACCAGAGAACACAAATAGCAAACATAGACAATTATATAATTTCTTACATGATTACCAAGATAAATAGCCTCTAAAAAAGGTGCTTCCAAACAGATCCATAGAAAAGCATGTTGCTTCACAACTCATCCATCTTGCCACTAAAGCTCCTCCCGATTTATTTATCAAATGTCAACCTGCATAAAAAAAATTGAATAATGAAATTTTGACACCAAATACCATATAAGTTGAACAACGTTTCTGTTAATTCTTTTAACAAACACATAATATACGAAACTTAGATGTACACTTACCTCACAGGCGCACTTCCTAATTCACCTTCAACAACTTCAGGAAAATAAACCCCAACCTGTAAAATTAAAAAAATTGTTTAACAATTTTTGCAAATTCACACACAAAAGCCCTTATGTCAGTGTTTCTACATAGGTAACCCAAAACTGAACCCTTCTGGCCTCCAATAAGGAAAAAGCAAACCGCATGATTAGATGTAAATTTGATATATTTCATCAATTTATTATCCTTCAATCACCCGAAAAGAAAAAGAAAATAAATTAAGTAGCTATTAATAAAGATGAAAAATAAAAACCACATGTTTGAGACCAAGGATAGTGTACCGCTTTAAAAGCTTCTTTCGAAGAATAACACACACGTCATGTTTCATTAAAATCAAGAATATTGGCTGATGCTGTAAAAATATAACTTGATAAACAAAATAACAGAAATAACTTACAGCGGGGTTGTAGATACTGTTCTTCCTCCGCAACAGTGAATCAAATATTCAAGCCAGATGAATCTGGATTTTTTTTTGGAGGTTTTCTATGTGGGTTCATGTTTGTGTGGATTAAAACTGAAAGAGAGATAGGCGGTGGCTGGGATGCATATGTGTCGTATGATATGAACGTCCACATGTTTTGTTACAGTCGTTCAACAACAACATTGGAATTGGACCTAAAAATGGATGATAACGGGCTAAAGGAATTAGCCTTGTAGAAAACGCATTGTTGGGCTTACTATTTTATTCTCGAAAATGAATAAAATATTATAGTTAGTGATGTCCTTGTGCTATAGTATCATATATAAATGATATTATAAATTAATTAATAATAAATTTTATATAAAAAATACTATCATAAACTATGTTTGATTGCTTTTGAGAGATATATAATAATAATATTATAAAGTAATTACTTGTTTGAGAGGTGTTGTTATACTATGTTCTTTCTACTTGTTTGATTGTCCAATAAATAAAAATATAATAAATTACAATAGTAATTATTAATGTTGTTTATGAAAAACAAATACAGAGTTTATGATGTATTCGTTATATAAAATTTATTATTAAATACTTTATAGTATTTTGGGCTTAATATAAATTTTATTAACCAAGCTCGATATAACGTTATTTCAAATTTAACTTTTAAGTTTAATAAATTACCTCATCATTTCTATAAAGTTTTTTTTTTTTTTTTTTTTTTTTTTTTTTTTTTTTTTAATATCCAGCAATTCTTTATAGATTGTTTTTTACATTAAATTACGGGATCGAATTTATTAATATTTAAACTTAACCACTCAATTTTGTAGAACAACCCACCCCCCCCCCCCCCCCCCCCCAACACACATTTTTTTTTTAGTTTTTTCATTTTACAAATTTGGCACATGTACTTTTATACGTTTTTTTAAGGGTTATGGTACACAAAAGTTACTAAAGTTTACAAAAAATTTGTCCTAAGGTAATATAGTTTCATTTTGTTCATCCAGGTTACTGAACTTTGAAACTTTGTTCACTCAGGTAACTAAACTTATAAAAGTGAATGTTCATGTTATTGAACTTTGAATTTTGTTCACTCAGGTTACTGAACTTATCAAAAAATATACATCCAGGTTACTCAGACTAACACTAAATTTTCGAAGTGTATGCTTACCGAAAGTTTAGTAACCTAACTGAACAAAATGAAACTATATTACCTTAGAACAAATTTTTTGTAAACTTTAGTAACTTTTCTGTACAATAACCTTTTTTTTAACTAAAAGAAAAAGTTAAACAACATTGACCATCTATTTTTATTTTTTTATTTTTTTATTTTTTTTACAAAGCCTTTACGTACTTGTGAAATTTGTTGAGTAGGTTTTGAGAATTTCGTTATTGACGATGTAAAATCTCAAGAACTTATATGTTACAGATCGTCGTGATCGACGATGTGGATTCACCAAACATATTGTAAGAAAAAAATCCATAACATTCAAGAGTTTTCAAAAATAAATACTCTAGCATTCTTCTAAATAGTTATAGATACTTTAGGGCAATCCTTGAGATATTGTAACCAATTTTTAAGTTAAAAAATAAACTTTATTTGACCTTTTATAGTAAAACTATAATCCACGCCTTTTTATAATATAATTTTAATGATATAATCTATGCATCATTTTTTCAACAAGGTTTGAAAATTTTGTGTTCCTTAAAAGTTTATTTGTGCTTGTAAAAATCTGCCTAAAGTAACATGTATAAGTAGCTTTATATAAAATCGTGCAAAAAGGATATTCTCTGTAAATTTTAAAGACATCCACATTTACGAAGGTTTTTTAGTTTTTAAGATATAAAATGTGTCCTGTAAATGTTTTGAGATCAACTCGTGACAATGAATAAGCCTTTTGACGTATCATATCGAATACGGTAGCTCCACATTACTATGGTTAATAAACTGTGTACGACGTATACTAATTAAAACACCTATTCAACAGGATCGTTTTATGAATCGGCGAAATTTTGAGGGCCATGTACGAAATTGTATAATGAGGCGCAATATTTAATATAAAGTGTTACCATTTATAAGAAATAATGCAATTAGTTATCTAAACGTTCTAACATATTATTCATTTAAGATATTTTCCATCTAAATGCATTTTTCTTCGTGAAAAATATATCTACACATGCATATAGTTATTAATTGGATAAATTTTTGGCCCTAAAATTCATAGTCCCCGAACGGTCGCTCACTTTACAGACCCTCAAAGAAGGCCCTGCTATTCCACGATTTTGAAATAAATGTTACATTAGTTACGTTATAATTATTTGGCCTAAGAGAATGAATGGGATAAAAGTTAAATGTTGGATAATCATTACTACGGTTTGGTACTTTGGTCTTTAAGATGGTTGTTAACTTTTTCTTGGTGCCTTGGTGGGTATAGATTATAGTTATTTTCTTACCAATTGGCAATTGTTATTACCTTAGACCAGAAGTAATAGTCAAATCGGCTGACCTTAAACAACGATCATCTATGACAACCGGTAGTAAGGCTAGATAGGGCTGCTCAAACGGACCGGACCGACCGGACCGACCGACAAAACCGACCGGACCGGACCGAAACCGACCGGACCGATGGACCGGCGGTCCGGTCTCGGTCTAGGATTTTTGCCGGATTCGGTCTCGGTCCGGTCCGGTCCGGTCCGGACCCAAAACCGACGAAAACCCGAAATTTAGCCTTGTGGACCGGACCGACCGACAAAACCGACCGGACCGGACCGGACCGGACCGACCTCATTCGGTCTCGGTCTCGGTCCGGAGTTTTTGCCGGATTCGGTCTCGGTCCGGTCCGGTTTTAGACCGATGAGCACCCTTAAGGCTAGATGTAATGATGACCACCAAAAAATCTAGCGAAGACACCACTGTCATATCAACTTTTTCTCTTCATGATAACTACAGGACAAATTTAATGTAATAAAAAGACCTAAGACACAACAAAAAATGTACCATATAAAAATCAATTACTAATAAACACCAATACACACAAACATTCGTCCATTTTGCCTTTTAACTCGGTCGCTTATTCGCCCCTTTTGTCTATCTCTGACGCGTCCCATTGATGGGTGTATGATGGTGGCCGACACGTCAGCCAAGGCGACCGACCGACTTGTCAACCAACCATGACACCCAGTCTTATTTTCTCTCGAACTTACCAAATAGTGCATTATGTAAGAAATGCTGATGTCATACACGCAAAATAATTTGAAATGGCAATACCAAAAATGAAACTTAATGAGTACTAAAGGAGTAAGGAAAAAGTGTTGCCATTTATAGCAAATATGGATTTGGCTTAGCCAACAATATTGTGATGGCTGTTTTTTTTATGCTAACTAGCTACAGCTGGTTGTGATTATGGTGTGATGATGTTATGCTTTGAATCACCTTAAAATTGGCAAATTTCAACTGTACCTTTGTAGCTAGTCAAGAGTCATTAGTGCCACTACCATCATTTAGTTACGAGGATAAAGTGTGTTCCGCTTCTGTTTTGAGACTTTGAGTGTCGACTGACCTTTTCTTAAACACGAATTACCATATAAATAGTCGATTTGCTTACTCAATTTTGAAGTCGACACATGTCGTCGTCAAATAGTAATGACAGGATTAATCAATAACGATCTATACATGATACAACTCCATAGTACTGGGAACACGACAAGTCATTGTACAAGTATATGTATCGATTACATAACAGTGGAACTAGGTTTCTCCGCACTCCTCCGATGGCGATTTTTAATCTTAATCCCACCGTTTTCAATCCTATTATCCTCATTTTTTAATCCATTATATTATCCTTTTTCAATCCAATTGCTGTTCTTTCACTTTTTAAAACCTTGATCTCCCTTCAATCCAAACGAGTATATTTTTCTTTCATGGCGGCTCGTAGTAATAACGATCACACCCGGTTGATCTCTAAATCTATTTTTGTTACGAATTTCCCAGATAACACTACATCTAAAGATCTTTGGGAGGTATGTCAGGGTTATGGGACTGTTGTTGATGTTTACATCCCTAATCGTAAATCGAAAGTTGGGAAACGGTTTGCTTTCGTTCGCTTTATCAAGGTCGATAATGTTGATCGACTTGTGGGTAACCTGTGCACCTTATGGATTGGAAGTATGCACTTGCACGCAAACGTTGTTCGGTTTGAACGTCCTCCAATCCACTCCTCTCGGCCAATTAATACAACAAGACCTGCTGTTAATGGGGCTTCTTCTTTTGCTTCGGTGTTGAAAGGTAATCCTAATATTTCCAATCATATCTCCTCATCTCCTGCCATGGTTTTGGATGATGAATGTGTGGTGAAACGAGACCTTGATAATTTTGTTATGGGGGAAGTCAAGGATTTTTCTTCTATTAACAATTTACGCGTTCTATTATCGAATGAGGGATTTCAACAAGTGAATCTTGCATATTTGGGTGGCTTGTGGGTTATGATCGAGCTGGCATCAGTCAAGACCAAAATGAGATTCATGAAACATGTTGGTATTGCATCTTGGTTTAGCCAATTTTGCAATGCCCAGCCGGATTTTGTATCTAGGGAGCGGATTGTTTGGATTGATATAGAGGGAGTCCCTCTACATGCTTGGTCGCGTCCTACTTTCATTAAGATTGGGTCTCGTTGGGGAGAGGTTATAGAACTTGAAGATAACAAGGAGGATTGTTTCGCTCGTAAACGCATTTGTATTAAGACGAAACATGAGGACAATATTCTCGAGAAATTTAAGATTATTGTTCGTGGTAAAGTCTTTGTTTTAAGAGCTAAGGAGTTATTCGTCTGGTCTCCGACGTTCATAGTCAATAAGGATATTGAGTACTGTTCTGAGGATGACTCTGTTAAGGGTGCTGAAGAGAATAATGGTGACACTAGTGAGCAGGTGAACATGGATGACGATAGTGATGACGATGGTGTGTCAGAAACATATTTTGGTGATCAGGTTGATTCTTCGGGGCACGACCAACCACAGAATCTGTCACCAAATGAGAAGGAGATTTCTAGTGATCCTTTTAATCTTTACGATTTACTTAACAAACATGGTAAAGGTGAGGCAAAATCTGGGTTGGACTCAAGTATTCCTTTCCCACCTGGTTTTACACCCGACAACAAAGATGTACAGGAGGCTCAAGGTATGAATAACTCTATGTCACAATGTCGCTCAGAAGGTCTCAGTTCACGTGTCTTGGAGGATGCTCAACCTATTAATGATCATGTTTCTCCTGGCGTCGATTATAAATACAAAAAAGGCGGTTCAATCTTGGAGGTTTTAGACAATATGATTAAGGTTGGTCAAACTATGGGGTTTGCTATGGAAGGATGTATGAATGACATGGAGAGAATTATCGGATTACAAGGAGTTCATGATGGTTTCCAATGAATTGTTTGTCTTTAAACATTCAAGGCCTAGGATCCAAGGCTAAGAAAGATTGGATTAAGGAGTTAAATAATAAACATAAGGTGAATTTTCTCTCTATTCAAGAAACTCAGCTGGACCAAATTTCTGATTTTGATGTTAAAATGTTATGGGGTAATTATAATTTTGAGCATATTATTAGCGAAGCAGTTGGTAATTCAGGTGGCATTTTATGTGCATGGGACCCAAGTGTTTTCCGTAAAGAGGAACATGTTATCTCGGATAATTTTGTTGCTTTGTACGGATCATGGGTTTATAATCAGGCGAAGTTACTAATGATCTCCATATATGCTCCTCAGTCTATCACTAGCAAACATATGTTATGGAGCTATATTTCGTCTCTTATCAGTCGTTGGGATGGTCATTGCATGGTCATGGGCGATTTTAATGAAGTTAGATGTATGGAAGATCGTTTGGGGTCGGTGTTCAATGTGCAAGGTGCTAATGAGTTCAATAGTTTTATATCAAACTCAGGGCTCGTTGAAATCCAATTGGAAGGGTACTCATTTACATGGTCTCATCAGTCGGCTAAGAAAATGAGTAAATTAGATCGCTTTTTTGTTACAGATGGTTTACTTTCTTTATTCCCTCACCTCTCGGGTATTTGTCTTGATAGACATCTCTCGGATCATAGGCCAATCTTACTTCGGGAAGTGGTTACTGATTATGGGCCTTCTCCTTTTCGGGTATACCACTCCTGGTTTAATTTACCGGGTTTCAATCAAATGGTGTCGGAAACTTGGAACAATATCGCTCTCAATGATAGTAATAAGATGGTTCGGTTCAAGAAGAAATTACAAATTCTGAAAAAGGAAATACGGGCATGGGTTAATGATTACAAAAATAAACAATCTGGTCGATTAATGGATCTTCGTTCCAAGCTGTGTGATATTGACAAAGTTTTAGAGCAAGGGGGCGTTAATGATGATATTCTTCTGTCGCGCTTAGATGTTTTAAAAAATTTGCACGAACTTAAGTCTTCTGATGCTCGTGATTATATGCAAAAAGCTAAGGTTCAGTGGGCTATTGAGGGCGACGAAAACTCTAAGTTTTTTCATGGAATCATCAATCGTAAACGTGCAAATTTGGCTATTAAAGGTGTTATGATTGATGGAGAATGGGTAGATGATCCTTGTCGTGTCAAAGAAGAATTTCGCTTGCATTTTGCTAATCTTTTTCGACCCCCGGCTGACAATCGTTTTAAGCTTAATTATACCTTTCCTAATAGATTGAATTCTGACCAGGTTGATATGTTGGAGAGTCCGATAACTAGAGATGAAGTGCGTACTGCTGTGTGGGGTTGTGGAGAGAACAAATCTCATGGACCAGACGGTTATACTTTTGAGTTTTTCCGTAAGTACTGGGACATCTTAGGTTCTGATTTGTGTGCTGCGGTGGAGTGGTTCTTCGATCATAGTGCATTTTCTAGAGGCTGTAATTCCTCCTTCATTGCTCTTATTCCGAAAACCCATGATCCTAAGTTTGTCAATGATTATCGTCCAATTAGCTTGATCGGGAGTCTTTACAAGGTTGTCACCAAAATCTTAGCCAGTCGCCTTTCGCCGGTCATCTCTGATCTCATATCGGATGTTCAAACTGCGTTTCTTCCTAACAGACAAATCCTTGATGGTCCGTTTATCATAAATGAATTACTTTCCTGGTGCAAGCATAAGAAACAACAAGCCATGGTGTTTAAAGTCGACTTTGCCAAAGCTTATGATTCCATAAGGTGGGACTTTTTAGAAGATGTTCTTAGAGCTTTTGGCTTTGGTTCTAAATGGTGTTCGTGGATTCGTGGTATCTTACAATCTGGTATGGCTTCGATCCTCCTTAATGGAAGCCCAACCTCTGAATTCCAATTTCATTGTGGATTGAAGCAAGGAGATCCTCTAGCTCCATATCTCTTTATCCTTATAATGGAGTCTCTCCATCTTTCGATATCTAGGGCCATCGAAGCGAGGATATTCAAGGGTATCACAATTGGCTCGGCTCTTACTATTTCCCACATTTTTTATGCGGACGACGCGGTTTTTATTGGAGAATGGTCTATTGCAAACCTTTCTGGTATTACACACATTCTTCATTGCTTTTCTTTGTTGTCCGGCCTTACGATCAATCTTAAGAAAAGCCATCTTCTTGGAGTCGGGATTTCAATGGAGTCTGTTAATGCTGCAGCTTTGAATCTTGGTTGTTCGACTATGAAAACCCCTTTTAAATACTTAGGGGTAATGGTTGGAGGTAATAGGTTGACTTCTCAGGCGTGGGACGACACGATAGATAAAGTTAAGGCACGCCTATCTAATTGGAAGCTTAAAACTCTATCTGTTGGAGGAAGACTTACACTTCTAAAGTCGGTCCTTGGGTCGACACCTATATATAACATGTCCATATATAAGGTGCCTAAGTCGGTGTTATATATGTTGGAGGCTATTCGTAGGAATTTTTTCAACGGTGTTCAAGGTGACGAGAGGAAAATAACGTGGATCAAATGGACTAAGGTTCTCGCGTCCAAGAAGTATGGAGGCCTAGGGGTTTCAAGTTTTTATGCCTTGAATAGGGCACTTCTTTTCAAGTGGGTGTGGAGGTTCATCTCGAGTGACAATTCCTTGTGGTGCCGTTTCATCAAGTCCATGCATGGCTCCACGTTATCTAAATTGTCTCCGTTTCGTTTCTCGTCTTGGAATTCCATCATTCGGGAAATTTATTTGCTTAAAGATCGTGGAGTCGATTTGATTTCCCACTGTCATATTCGTGTGGGTAATGGTTTATGCACACAATTCTGGAACGAGGTTTGGATTGGTGATACTCCTCTACGTGTTTTGTTTCCTCGTGTCTATGCCTTGGAGATTAATAAAGATTGTACGGTGGCCGATAAACTACAGTACTCGGTTACCTCTTCTCTTCGTCGTACTGTTAGAGGAGGGGTCGAAGCTTTTCAATTAGACCTTCTTCAAAAGACTATTGAAAAAACGATGTTGTCCAATATGGAAGATAGATGGGTTTGGGATTTGAATGGGGAAGGTGCTTTTCGGGTTAAAGATGTGCGCACCCTCATTGACGAATGTTTCCTGCCGAAAGATCATACCGCTACAAGATGGGTTAAATACGTTCCGATAAAAATTAATGTTTTCGCTTGGAAGGTCTTCCTGGATCGGTTACCAACACGATCCAATTTGCAACATCGTGGCGTCCAGGTTTCAGATTCATTGTGTCCGATTTGTTCCTCAGCTCAGGAAGACTCGTCACATCTATTTTTCAGTTGTAGTTTGGTTACGGATGTCGTCAGGCTCGTATGTCGATGGTGGAACCTGTCTTGGACGCCCCTTGGTTCGTATTCTGACTGGCTTAGTTGGTTCATTTCCATCAGGTTAAGTTCTAAAGTTAAAGGTTTGCTGGAAGGGGTTTTTTATGTATCTTGGTGGAGTGTATGGATGTTTCGGAATCAGCTGCTCTTCTCGAAGCAAGTCCCTCGAAAAGATGTTATTTTCGACGATATTGTTTCGCGCTCTTTCACTTGGTGCCACTCTAGATGTAATTGTATTTTTAGCTGGGACAGTTGGTTGCAACACCCCTATTTGATTTCTTTGTAATTTCGTTCTAGCTTCTTGCTAGTTTTTTTTAATAAAAGTTGCCGTTCAAAAAAAAAAAAAGTATATGTATCGATTAATTAGCTAGCTGTCTAATATTGATTACAATTATTTAACTTCGCGTAACTTTCTAATTTTCTTTAAGTCGTCTCGGATTAAGACAAGTGTCCCACGAATTTAATGCATATATTAACTTAAATTGTATATTAAGACTTATACGTAATTACTTCGAATTATTTGTATAAGTCAATTGCGTTCACAAATTTAGTTGTCTACGTTTTTTATACTCCATAAGTCATACCTAGCCATATATACTTACTCTGAAACTGACATTTTTTTATTTATTTATGTATAATTTCAAGCTAATAATGTATTTCGTGTTACACACAACAGAAACAATGATAAACTAAAACGATGTCCATATTTAAACATATAACGGGATTATTATATAAGTCGTATCCATTCATTTAGCCAAAGAGTGCATACGTGCACGTATCGCACATATAACACGTGTTTTTGTCGACATTTTTTACTATCAAAGTTGGAAAATAATACAACAGATTATTATGAGGTTTTTTGAAGTGTTTTTAAGGATGTTATAGGTTATCAAAATAACGTGAATGTGTGCATGAGTCTTTACACATTTTTTTTTTTTTTTTTTTTTTTTAATTTTTTTTTGAAATTTATAAAATATGCTTGTTCCGACGTTCCGTATATAAATGTGTACTAGTAAAAAGTACTATAAATAAAACAAAGACCAAGTTCAAAAATATGGAGTACTATATTATACGACAAGAATTATCTTTCTCCATATTTATATTGGATTTGACGACTGATCATTGTTGTAGCAACAATTATATATGTTTGGTTGGTAGAAGGATTTTATATTTATACCATACATCTTTATGATTTATTATTTGGGAATGATTACCAAAAACTTAGATAAACCCGTTAGTTATGGATGTCCGATTGACTTAGGGATAAGAAAAGTGGTTATAGTCGCAAACCACGTGGTTAAGAGGGTAACTTGATTAATAATGAGGTGTTCATGCTAGCTACAAATTCTTAATTAATATGTCTATCTTAGATAAACCGGTTACGTGTCTTTGTTTAAACGAGCGCGATTTTACTTGTTAAAGTTACTAAGAAGAAGCTTGATCATTTATTCAGATGTACGCGGTTTAATTGGTTTATCTTCGTGGCCTTTTCCAACCCGTTTTTAGCTACCTCCGGTGTGCCCTTAATAAAGTTTGAACGATTAACCTTTTGTGAGGAGATCAAATGTCTTACTATCAGACCTTTTTATCAAGGTTTGATCATTTCTTGTTTTGTTTATTAGAATGCTACCTTTAATCCAATTTATTTATTTGAATAATTGATTCTGAAACATATATAATGGGCGTGTTTTTTGTGTGGTGTCAGCTTTAGGTTTTCGATGTGAAAGTATAGAAAGATGTTTGGTTAGAAGTTTAGGATTTGAAACCAGACACACTCTCGTATCAACTGCAGCTTAGTGGGGTTTCTACTTTTAATGGGCTTCAATTTCATATTTGTGTGTATCTCTCTTTATATTATACTAAAAATAAACAATTTAATTAAAAATAATATTTTCATTTCTAAAATTAAAAAAAAAAATTCATTTAAAAAATATATTTTCTCACTCATTTTTTTCTTTCGCACCAATAACAAACCCTAACCCTATTCCAAACCCACTAACAAAACAAACGGCACCTAAAACGTTCTGAAACTACATTTCAGATTTGAACTTTGTCCTACACGCAGACTACCAACAACACGTATATAAAGTTTAATATATTAGTGTGATCTTAACGAGAATCCATCATGTTTTTCTTATTTAACAAAGTAAGATTCCCCGTGTTGTTTATCGGAAAAACACACATATACAATGATTGCATATCCAAGATACCCAAATTATTAATGTAGAAAAACAAAGTTCAACTAAAACGCCAACAGTTCTTTCAAGCGGCTGGACTAAACCACATGTATATATTCATTCACCAACTCAATACACTACTACATAACATGAAATGTGACTTATATGAAATACTTATGGACATTTTTAATCAAACACATATATTTATATGAATCAATTAGTGTTGTGTAAATCCATTTTGAAGTTGACTTATTCGCTCGGCCAATCGTCATATCGTTTATTGCAAAACCTAATAAACATTTTTTTTTTTTAAATTGAAGTTTGTACACCGTATACAACCCTAGGCCTATACACCATATAATCTGTACAACAGACTATATTAAAGAAAAAGCTGCACTTAACCATTTTCATAAAACATAAAAACTCTAAACTACAATATAAACTGGCATCAACATGTGCCTAGACATCCAATGATTATACACTTGAAAATCTATTGTGTTTATGGTAATAAACATTCGAAGGGATAATTGATAAATAAGTTCTTTTTAATTTTTATTCTTTTAACAAGCTTTTGGATTATTTTTTTACTCAAAATGTGTGATTAACAAGTTTAAAACTACGGTTTACACAATTTTCGTCAATAAAACTTTGTAAGCTCTAAACGTTTATATCAACCTTTTATTTTGTTCATCAAATTTTGTCTTCATCAAAGTTTCTCTCGGTTTTTTGTGTTCATCAAGTGTCGAACTCATGATGAATAAATTTTTGATTATTAGCAAACTAATTAAGAAAATGCATAACACATCTAGAAACATTGTTCATCGCATTTAGTCATGTTGTTCAACAAACTCTAAAATATTGTTCATCAAAGCTAAAAGTTTTTACTTATCACAATTACATTGTTTATCAAAATAAGATAACATTGTTCATCAAACATTTACCTTGTTCAACAAAGCAAATCTTTTGTGCGTCAAAAGCTTGCGACGAGTAATTCTGGAGGTTAGAATTGTTGTTGTTGAGTGTAAGTGATGAGAAACCATAAGTTAGGGTTTGATTGACTCAATCGACGGTGGTAAGTTGTAACTTGACGGAGATAAAGGCGTTTGATTACTCATTGGAGAAAAAATAATAACAAGATTTTTAGAGAAGACTGAATTCTAATTTGTATCTTTTATTATGTTTTTGTATGTTTGAGATGAGGTGAGAATGTTTCTTAATCCTTTTTGAATTCATTGTAATAGTTATTAGTTGATGATTAATATATTCTTAACCTTCTAAAAAAACATGTTTCGTTCGTCATAGTTTTAGGCTGTGTTTGTTTTTTTTTTTTTTTTGCCTCTTAACGCGTCTGAACGGGCAAAATGTCTGAATCGGTCAGACATTTTGCCGTTCAGACCGTTTGTTTTTTTTTTCCGTTCAAACGTCTGAACGACGTCTGAACGGAAAAAATGTCTGAATCTGTCAAGACCTGAGAGGGGTGTCTTAACGCGTCTGAATGCTTCTTGTAGACACAAAATAACCAAAAAAAAAAAAAAAAAAAAAAAAAAAAAAAAAAAAAAAAAAAATTCCGTTCAAACATGCGTTTTTTTTCTTCGTTCAGATGCGTTCAGATTCAGACATTTACGCATCAGATTCAGATTCAGACGTGCAGTTCAGATTCAGATTCAGACCCTCTTAAAAAACAAACACCACCTTAGTCTATAACTCTGTGTTCATCACTCTAAAAGCATTATTTATAAGAGCTTCTAATATATTGTTGTTCTAGAAAAATGAGAATAATTTACCTCATACGTACCCAGAGGTTTATGGCATTAATTTCAATTCAGTTTAAAAATAATAACACAAATATTAATTAGAAAAATAAAAAGAATTAAGTGGCTAATATTTAATTATATCAACTGCTTTTGAAAAATATATATAATAATAGTAATAATATTATAAAGTATTTAATAATATATTTTAAATAACGTTGTCATACTATTTTCGATCTACTTTCTGATTGTCTTATGAATAACAATATTATAAATTACAACAACAATTATAAATATTGTTTTAAAAAAACAAATATATGGTTTATGATGTATTTGTTATATAAAATTTATTATTAAATACTTTATAATATTTTGGGCTTAAATATAATTTAATAAGCAATCACATTATAACGTTAGTTCAAATTTAACCTTTAAGTTTAATAAATTACCTCATTATTTTTTAAAAGTTTTATACATTAAACGAGTATGGAAACCCGCGCGTTGCAGTGGGCTTTTTGGCTTTCATTTTTTTTTATACATCACCATAAGAAAACTATATATTGAATTAAAGGAGGTATTGTAGGTAATTAACTATTCTTCATGGCAAAAGATAAGTTGAAACATCAAAAAGTTACATTTTCATGTAATTACCCTAACTCATATTATGTCTTGTGAGTACATTTTATACGCAGACAGTCCATAATTGTTATAGGGTCATGCTATTGCAACCCTCCTTACCCCCTAGCTGCCACCTTGTCCCCCCTTTGTCCCCCCGTTTTTTCCAGTACAACACAGTTTTTTGTCAGTTTCTGTTCCGTATTTCTGACAGTTTTAAGCGTTTGGCTTATTAAACTTTATATTTACAGTTCCGTATTTTCAGGTTTATAGCTTTTTGATATAAACAAAATTATAAAAATAAAAAAAAAATAAAAAATAATAAAAAAAAAACAAAAAAAGGGGGGGGGGGTCTTAATAACCAAATAGGGGGGGGTGGTAATAACTCAACCCTTGTTATAATGTGTAGTTTCATATGCAATCCCAAAAAGCCACTATTCCACTAATGTGCAAATTACAATTACCATGAGCCCTGATGATTACTTTATTGCTTTGGACCTGAAGCTTTTTTCCATGCTCCCTTATCTTATAGGTAAGGTCGCATAAACACATCACCCGTTATCCTGCATCATATGAATCAAACTAATTATGTAAATCTCTATTAGCAGACCTTCCCGGTAAATAAAAGGCAAACACACCAGGCTGGGCCACGGGGTGGAGGAAAATCCAGCAGAAACTACTTAACATGTTTCTGAAAGAGTAAGCCTACAGCTGTCATCTGTATCTGTCTTGAGCAAGCAATGGGCCAAACATTCTTTGTTGAAGGATATATTTAATGTAAATTATTTTAACCCAAACCGCATTTCACCTCGTTGCATCAAGTAATAATTTGGAATGATATATTTCAGATTTGGGTAACGGGTGAAATGGGGTTTGGGTTAAAATACTCAATTTGTAAACAGGGTCATACGGTTCCAGGTTTAAACGGGTACACACACTTTTCCCTGTTTAAGCATTAACTAATTTAGCATGCTGAGGTTGCACTTAAAAAACATAAGTTTTCGTCGTTAAACGGTAATTTGCTTCCAAATTTATAAGGCGAGAAAAGTTGTTGTTTCTGTTAATTTTTTTTCAAACGAATAATTAGTTCCCCATGTTATACCTACCATTTGACATGTCTATTTTAAAAATATTTGATAGAAAACAGTAAATCAGAATACACTTACTTTGCGGGACGGCTTAGTCTTACAACCAACCCCTTGTCGACCAACTTACCACTCACTGGCCGATCTTATTCCAAACTGTCCTACTTTCCCGTTTCCTATTTCAGGCCTGCAAAAATAAGTATGAATCTGTTATTAAAGCAAAAGATATCAGTGCATGATTCCAAAACATGTAACAACCAAACTCGTAAAGTCTCTGCATACAAAATTTCATACCATGTATCCCCATAAGCAACTGCACGCGCGAGAAAGTAGGCTTTAAATTCATTTCCTTTTGTGGTCGCCACATCCTACAATAACATAAATAACAGGAAATTCAATTTGAATTCCCAAAAAAGTTCAAATTCACTTTAAGCAAAATATCACATTACTCTGAGACTTGTGTCACCTCGTTTAATTTACGGTACCTGCAAGCAAAATGTCCCGTTACGATTGCTCATTTGGCTATCAGTAAGCATTTAAGAAACTATAGTTACTCGAAGTTATATAGTGTTTAGTTGTCATTGGTAGAATAAAGAGAATTTAAGAGTTACCTATGATGATTTTCGGCAATGCCCATTAAACTAAAGGAATGACTAAAGGCTCTACCAAGCTTGAATACTTTTTCTAATTTCGAATTAGATAACTCGAAAGCCAATTGCTTCTCAAGAAGCTCTGCAGTGTTTTCTATCCTGGCTCCTATGATAAGATATGCATTCCCGATCATAGATTCACTGTTGAACCATTTTGTCGTTAACTCCCTTTGCTTCTATTCTTGTTGGTACTTCCTCTTCTTTGCCTGTTGTTACCAACGCTCCTGTCAAACCAATCTTGCCTGATATTCTGCATCTAAAGAACCGTTTGCATCTGGCAACTTGCTCTTAGGACAACAATATGTGCCACAAAAATATATGTTGCAACAATTCGGATGTGATTCCTGAGGTCATCTCATGCTCTCTTGCCTTAGAATTCCGAAACATGTATTACAGATATGCAAATCTGGTGGATCAGTAACTAAACCATTAGTTTGCCAAAAAATGACATGTAATGTGATCGATAACCCGATAATATTGCAGGCTTAATAACGCAAAAGAAAGCAGTTACAAAATATTCCAAGCAACCCTAATATGAGCAAGTTACACCTTATTCGTAGCCTATACACATTTTATTACTATAGCTTATTCCGACTTTTAACATCAAGAAAGCAATTGTACAATCTTATGATATCAAACTTTAGGATGTGTGAAGGATTTGCACAAAAAGAGCTTATCGAATATAGACACGTGTCACTGCAGGTAAGAACCATGTTGAGTAAGCTATAAAACCCGGTATAGCCAAACAGATTAATATGCTTTTGAATCTCCTTTTTTTGTGTCCGAACTACATAACAAACATATACAAATTCAGTTAAAGCAAAAATAATGTGCCTACTTTAAGATTGAACTAAATATTTATTAGTAAATTCATATTTATATAGATCCGTCTACATTACCCACCCATCTTTCCTATTAAGAACTACATACAGTTACCCAAAATACAAATCTTTAATATTAGCTTTAAGTGTTGAATGTTAAATTGCGTTCAAGTTTTTTTACCTGTATGGTGGAGTGGGCTGGAATCCAACTTGCAGGAAATGCCAATGGGGGAGGCCGTTACTGATTTTGGTGTGAGACGTGCGGCAACGATTGAAGTACAATCATTGGACTCATCAATGTGAACAATCACAGCTTCGGTTGTGAAAATTTGGTTCTGGTATGGCAAAAATCATAGTGTTAGTTTTATTTGTCATACATTTTTTGTGTGTGAGTTGCAAACATACCATATGAGTGGCTGGATTCAGTTCCATTTGTGTGGTCTGTCATTGTCGGCTACTATTTATATCATATGTATAACTTGTTGTTCCAAGACATTCGGTCCTGCTGCAACTGTGGCCAACGATTCCTATGTGCTGCAACATGTACATAACAGAAATAACTACCATATTGAAAAATGTATCTGGAAACCAAAAACATAAAGAATGGTCTACCCACATGTAGATATACTGCAGTGATTCTTACCAATATCAGAAGCAATCGAAGGACCTGCCAACGCAGAAGCTTTGTTCCCGTCTAAACTACTACACCCCTCTCATTTTCCTTGATTAATACCTGTGACAACAACCGCCGCCGTACCAGTATTAGGTCAATCGCCAACTATATGTTTTTATAACTCTACACTTTAAACACTCTTAATTGATCATGCAAAATGGTAAACAATAGACACACCACTAGCTTATATAGTTCAAAAACTTGTGAGCTAATTGACACGAAACTGAGTTTCATCCAAGTGAATCCAAATCGATAGGTACCAAAATCAGTGATACATTTGTTATACTCAAGAGTGAGGTGGTCATACTCAAGCGAACTAATTGACACGAAACTGAGTTGTATAACAGAGGTGTTTGCTAACGAAACAGGGATACACCTCTGTTATACTCAAGCGAACTAATTGACACGAAACTGAGTTTCATCCAAGTGAATCCAAATCGATAAAAGCGGTACCAAATATTACATCTGTAAAACTCAAGTGAACTAATTGACGAAACACCTCTGTTACATTTGTAGAAGCGGTACCAAAATCAGGGTTGGCAGAATAATAATATCTTCAAATCAGTAGCAAATGAATCCAAATCGATAAAAGCTTACTCGAGTAACGGCGGATACAAAAGGCGATGGAGAAGAGCTTCGGCGAGATGGACGTATTTGCAGATGATTAATTGTGATTTTGCAGTTGTTTCGGGAAGTTTCTGGGTTTGTGATATTTAGGTTTGAGCATAAGAGTGAGGCGGTGATGGTGTATTCGGGTTTTGTTTACCCGAAACGACAAATGTATTCTTTTTGTAATACTTGAAACGACAAAAAAAGGGATTGAACTCTGTGCACTCTCTCACATGCAACCGGGTCAAGATCGGGTTTTTACTGTAGAAAACGACGTCGTTTCGCTCTTCGATTAATAAAACTTATAATTACGGGATCAAATTTATTAATATTTAAACTTAACCACTTGATTTAACAACCCAAGCCCCCCACCCCACCCTTTTTTTTTTTTTTTTTTTTTTTTTTTTTCATTTGACAATTTTAACGCATGTATTTTTATTTATTTTTTTAACTAGATGAAAAATTAAGCATTTGTCTCCCTACAGGTTTGAAGGAGATTCTAGAAGGTGTTTGTTATGTCTTTTGGTGGCTTTTGTGGCGTTTTAAGAACCAACTTTTATTCGTCAAAAGTCTTCCAAGAAGGGAGCTCTTTTTTTATGGTCTTGTTCAATTGTTTTTTTCTTGATGTTTTAGTCGTTGTCATTCTAGATTCAATTAGCTTGATAGGTTGAAAAACCCGAATCTTATTAGTTTGTAATCTTCTAGCTCCTTCTTGTTTTATATAATAAATTTGCCGTTCAAAAAATTGACCAATAGAAGGTTTTGATTTTGAGATTGATCTCTCCTATTAGTTGATATGAAACATCTATTTATTTTACAAAGCCTTTACATCTTGGTGGAGTAAGTTTTGAGAATTTCGCAATTGACGATGTAAAATCTCAAGAAGTAACTTATATGTTTATTGATCGTCGTGATCGACGATATGGATTCACCAAAGATATTATAATAACAAATCCATAACATTCATGTGTTTTCAAAAATAAATACTCTGTCATTCTTCTAAATTGTTCTAGACACTTTGGGCAATCCTTGAGATATTCTAACCCATATATAAGTTAGAAAAGAAGCTTTATTTGACCTTTGATAAATATAATACCTTTTATAATATAGAGTTAAGATCAAATAGAAGATTACTTAAAATAAAAAAGAATAAGAAGAACTATAACCGTAAATCCGAGATGCGCCGACCTAAATTAGATGCATCCCTATAATCTTATATGCATTATAATGCACCATAGTATGTTTTCTAGCTTTTAATCAGTTGCATATACGTATATTAGATGCATTTCATGATTTCTCTAGTTTTTTGTTTCTCTGCACGTGCCGAAATCATGAAAATCAATTTGCACCATCTATACATCAAATTAAATTTCGAAACTCAAGATGTTGCATCTATATGAATAGAAATGCATCTAATACAAGTCGTTGCATCTCAAATGCGTGGTTTTGATCACTTCTCAACATTTCTAATTTTAATTTACTTCTTACTGGATCCCTACTCAATATAATATAACTATAATGATACAATCTATGCAACTTTTTTTAACAAGTTTTGAGAAGTATATGTTTCTCCAAAAATTATGTGTACTTGTAATAACAATGACTAAAGTAACATGTATAAGTAGCTTTATATAAAATCGTAACAAAATGGATATTATATATATATACTAAAACACATTGGGGCATGAACAGTAACATGCGCATGAACAGTGCGCCCAAAAAAAAAAAAAAAAAAAAAAAAAAACTTTAGCAAATTCATTCCCGTGAATAAAATGATCGAAGGCAACGCACTCCCGTCGCAACGCGCGGGTTAACCCGCTAGTTTTATGTAAATTTTAAAAACATCCACGTTTATGAAGGTTTTTTAGTTTTTAAGATATAAAATATGACTCCTCTTACATAAATATTCAGAGATCAATGACAATGAAGTAGCCTTTTGATGTATCATATCAAATGCGTAGCTCCACATTGCTACCGTTAATAAACTGTGTACGACGTATAATAATTAAAACGCCTATTCAGTGACTTTGACATAAATGTTTTATTAGTTACACTATAATTATTTGGCAGAATAGAATTAATCATTACTATGGTTTGGTACTTTGGTCTTTAAGGTGGTTTGTTTAACTTTTCCTTGGTGGTTATAGACTTAGGTGGTGTTTGATTTTTAAGGGGGTTTTGAATTTGAATCAGAATCACACACCTGAATCTGAATTTGAATCTGAATCCGAGGTGTAAATGTCTGAATATGACTGCATCTGAACGGGAAAAAAAACTCATGTTTGAACCACACATTTGCTTGCTCGTACTAAAAAAAAAATTGATTATTTTTGTGTCAACAAGAGGCATTAAGACACCCCTTTAAAGTCTAGACCATTAAAATCTTACTGCCTCTGAGCGCGTCTGAACAGGGAAAAGAAAACAAACAATCTGAACGGCCAAAATATCTGACCACGTCTAAACTGTTCAAATTCAGAGGCCGTTAAAAGTCAATTTTAAAAAAACAAACACGACCTTATAGTTGTCAAAACAGTTGGGGTGCATTTTCTTACCAATTGGCTTCTGCTATTTACTTTAGTAACTTTTATCTTTAGTTTATACCCACTTTCTTACACTCTTTTATAAAAATGAAACAATGAACATAAACAAAGATCATGTCTGACAATTGGTACTATCGCTAGATATAATGGCACCAAGAGAGCCAGAACAGCACTGTTACATCAGTTTTCTTTTTTCAGCATAACTTCATGACCAACTTAGTTTAATAAGAAGATCGATGACACAACAAAAGAACATACCCCAAATAATCAATTAATAAACACCCACACACACAAACATTCGTCCCTTTTGCGACCATTTCGTCCTTTTTGTTCATCTCCGGCGCGTCCCTTTGGTGGGTGTGTAATAGTGGCCGACGCGTTGGCCAAGGCAACCGACCGACTTGTCGACCGTCCATTACACCCGGTCTTATTTTCTCTCGAACTTACCAAATATTGTATGTAATGTGTAAGAAATGCTAATGTCATACAAGCAAAATATTTGAAATGGCAACACCAAAAATGAAATTTAATGTGTGAGGAGTAAAGACAGGGTGTTGCCTTTTATAGCAAAAATGGATTTGGCTAAGCCAACAATATTATGATGGCTATTTTTATGCTTACTAGCTACAGCTGGTAGTGATTATGGCGTGATGATGTTGTGCTTTGGATCATCTTATAAGAGCGAAGGGTATGGTAACGAGCTCATGGATGTTAAGGTTTAACGCTGCAATGTTAAAGTGTGTTAACCACATCGTGTCTCAAGTTAAGGGGGTGTTAACGTGGGTATGTTAAAGGCATAACGCAGCGTTAAGAGTTGCAAGTTAAGGGTGAGTTACCAAGTTAAGGGTAAGTTACCACACCGCGTCCCAAGTTAAGGGTGTGTTAAGGTGAGTTAAGCTTGAGTTATGATAAACTGATAAAGCGTGTTTTTTTGTTGAGTTAAGGTAAAAGGTTAAGGCTGATATGGCGTTGACATGACAGTGTATTAAACCTTAACTTGTGTTACTACACCCTATGCTCTAATTGGCAAATTTCAACTGTACCTTTGCATCTAATCAAGAGTCACTAGTGTCATCATTTAGTTACCAGGATAAAGTGTGTCCCTCTTCCATGTCTGGTTGGTTTGTTATAGGGGTGATCAAAACCGACCGAATCCTGAATTTCGTCCCGATCCCGAGTCTCGAATCATGTTAGTCGGGCTTGTCGGGGTCGGGAGTCGGTTTCTGTTTTTCGGTTAGTCGGGTTTCGGGCTTGTCGGGATCAGGTCGGGACGGGCCGAAAACCAAAAAACAACAAACAAAACCGATCAAATCCCGAATCCCGTCCCGATCTCGAGTCCCGATTCATGTTATCGGGAGTCGGTTTGTGTTTGCCAGCTTGTCGGGATTCGGGTCGGGATCGGCCCGATGCTCAGCCCTAGTTTGTTACGTAGAATTCTCTAAAAGATTTAAATCGGCGAGAAACCCTGACCTCGTGCATAGACGGACCTTCTTGAAGGCTAGGGAAGGCCATGGCCCCTCCAAAAATTTTATCCTTAATGTATTTTGTTTAACAAGTTTAGTGCTAAGCTTTTGTTTTAGTAGTTTGGCCTTTTTAAAAATTGATCGTGAACGTTTCGGCCCATTCAACAAAAAAGTTTAAGTTCCGTCTATAACCCCGTGCACCTGTTTTGAGTGTCAACAACCGACCTTTCTCTAATGACGAGTTCATGCCTTTAAAAGTTTAATTGCACATTTGGTGCTCTACAATTGTGACGTAAGTGCATTGACTCTTCAGTCAAAAAGCTGTTGGTTTAAGTCATGCCCTGTGTATAAAGAGCAACTTGTATAGTAAAGGAAGGTATATGCATGCTAATAGGGCAAGTATCTTTCTGATTGTGGTTCGCCTTCATCTTTTTCGTGGTATATGCGTATTTACCTTTGAAATTAACTAGAAAAGATGTTTTTTGTTAACTCGAGTTTCATTTAAGTTGGTTCCCACTTACCATATAAATAGTAGATTTGTTTGCTCGATTTTTGAAGTCGACATATGCGTCGTCGTCAAATTGTAATGACATGATTAATCAATAATGACATATACATAATACGAGTCCACAGTAATTGGAACGCGAAATGTCGTTGTACAAGTATATGTATGTATCAGTTACGTAATTAGCTAGCTGTCTAATATTGATTACCTATTTAACTTAACGTAACTTTCTAATTTTCTTCAAGTCGTCTCGAATTAAGACAAGTGTCCCACGAGTTTAATGTATATATTAACTTAATTTTATCATAAAACTTATACGTAACTACTTCGAATGATTTGTGTATAGTCAGTCAATTGCGTTCACAAACTTTTATCAACTATACTAATGATACTATACGTATTGTTTACGTAAGGTACGTATCGAGGGTTGAGGGTAGTCACTCATTTGGTCTCCCTCGTTCGGTAAAGACCTTAAGGTGTGATCGGTGTCACGAGTTGAGATAACGCTTACGAGGTGACTAGTGTGTGTAAAGTGTTAGTCGAGAATGACTTGGACCATTCTCAAAGAAATGGTCTGATATTTATTGGGACGTATATTTTAGGGTTGAGGGCAACCCGTTAGGCGATCCAATTGTATGTGGGGATGTCCACATGGTGGTCATCTAGATGAGGAGATAAGGATGACACGAGTCGTGCCATTCTTGGCTAGAACTGATTTATGGGTGCCCCATGTACGATATCACGTATCGATGAGAGGTTCGCAGCAATACTTTTAATCGAATGAGATAATGACACGTGGTGGTTGTTGCAATTGTCCTGGCCTTGGTTGTCAGGCGAGTCGTAGCCTGACTCATGCTTATCAGACCTGACTCTGATTGTGCTTGGCCTGAGAAGGTGCTTCCGAGGCAGGTTATGGTGGGGCCTAGCATTTGTGAGTTCGTTTTGGTCTGTTTCAAGCATATAGGTTTTAGTCATTTGGGCTGGAGCTCTCATACACTATCACATACATATTATGTAATTGTGTTCGAACTTCAAGGAAATTCACTATATATACATATCTAAATATAGATAATTTTATGTGATTCGAAATTTTAACACTAGTTTAATAACATTCGTTCAAATCGATAGCTTAATCATAGTGTTGAGTAAAGGTGGTAATTTGTGCCCAAAATAAAAAACGTGTGTAATTTGGGTTAATTTGTAAAAGGTTTGGTCACATTTAGTCATTTTTTTTAATTGGCATGTATAGCTCATTTAAAAGTTAAATGAACATTAAGAGGCTTATATTTTCTCTCACTTTGAGTACATTACAATTGTTATTAAAAAAGACTTATAGATATTATATATTTACGTTTTTAAAATTAGATGAAGTGTTACATTTGAAAAGTTTATTTCCTTGTTTTAGGTCTTTTCTAAAATGATTCGTATAACATGAATCCGCTTGACCCGTGCCCGCCCGCCCAGCCCATGTTGGCACCTTGCGTGATTTATCACATGTGTATCGTAAATCTTGTCGGTGAGGTGCCAAATGGGTTGGTTACCCTAAGCATATGGAAAAGTAGTTATGCAACTACTACAAACTTTAAAAAATACATAACTTGAGTTAAACTTCGTTAATTTCGTCTAGAATTATATAGATTAAAATGATTAGGGTGAATAATTGTGAAAGTGTCGTCAATCATTAACCATAAGTCGTACCTAGCCATTTATGCTTACTCTGAAAATGACACTTTTTATTTATTTATGTATAATGTGAAGCTAATAATGCATTTCGTGTTACACACAACAAAAACAATGATATATAAAGACGAGTTTCATAGTCGAAAACGATGAATGTCCATATTTAACCAAGTAACGGGATTATTATATACGTCTGTGTGGTCGTATCCAATCATTTAGCCAAAGATAGCGGACGTGCACGTATCACACATATAACACGTGTATTCGTTGACATTTTTTACCATCAAAGTTGGAAAATAATACAACTGATGAACATTATGATAACTATAACAACGCATAACATATCTTAGAATTTTCAAAACAGCATGAAAGTATGCACGAGTCTTTAAATGTTTTTTTTTTTTTTGGGAATTTATAAAATATGCTTATTAGAATAATCTTTCTCCATATTTATATTGGATTAGAGGATTGATCATCGTTGTACCAACAACTATATGTTTTGTTGGTAGAACCTTATTTATACCAAACATTTTTATGATATGTCATTTGGGAATGTTAATCCAGTCGCACTACATTACCAAAAACTTAGGTGAACTTGTTAGTTATGGACGCTCGATTGACTTATGGAAAAAGTAAAGTGGCTATGGTCACAAACCACGTAGTTAAGAGGGTAACTTGGTTAGTGAAATTTGTAGTTAATATGTCTATTTTTGGATAAACCGGTCACTTGTCTTTGTTGAGGTATCACATGTTTAGGTTACTCGGAAGAAGACGAGTCTTTAACTCAGATGTACCCGGCTTAGTCGGGGAATATTTGTAACCGTTTTTGACGTTCTGTATGAACGGTCGATTTCTTTTTTTTGTTTACCTTGGATCCAATCGATTGATACGAATAGTTGATTGTGAAACATATATGTGATGATTAAAAATGTTATGAAACTATCTATTATTTTTGAACTTTGTCCTACACGTACACAGTACACTACCAACAACAAAGTTTAATATATAATTGTGATATTAGCAAGAATCCATCATGTTTTCTTATTTAACAAAGTAAGATTCCCCCTGTTGTTTGTCTGAAAAACACACATATACAATGATTGCATATCCAAGATACCCAAATTATTGATGTAGGAAAACAAAGTTCAACCAAAACGCCAGCACTTCTTCGTACGGCTAGACTAAACCACATATAATACTCATTCACCAACTCACTACATTACAAAACAATACATGGAATATAATGTGACTTATACATATATTAGTAGGTAACTTTTTAAGAACACAACTAGCTTTATACTAATCCCTTTGCGGCACCTGCACTGATTTCTTATTTAACAAAGTAAGGTTAAATTCTTATGGCTTTGGTCAGTTGGTCTAAGAAAAATAACAACTGGCTCTCGTGACTTATGTATGGACTGGTGCAATTCTTTTATAATGGGCCAAATGTTCTGTTGTGTTTAAATGTCTTTGAACTATAGTCCATCACAATGAGCCCAACATTTGTTGTTAAATAATGGATTGGAGACCCAACTTAGTTGTGTTTTGTACTTTTGTAACTATTAAGCTATTAGTGATTGTTCAAACTGCTTTGTTGTCTAATACAGCATATAATAGAGCTATAATTATAATCGACTAATAATAAGTATATAACAAAATACATTTTATCCAAATTCAACATAAAATTGAAGTTATATATTTTATTTTTAGATGATTATATGCTCAAATGAATTCACGGATTGACGTGCTTTAATACTTACTCAACTCAAACACGACCCGTTTATTCAACGAGTTAGACGGATTGACCTAATTTTTGCCCAAACTTACTTATCTTTAGATCAAACTTGTTTAATTCGGTGTCGAGTTCGTGTCATTTATCATGTCGTTTTAAAAATTGCCAACCCTAATAATATTCTACACTTGTAAAAGGTTTTTAGATAATGCATATCAACTACACCGGAGTTGAGTGAATGTGTATTAAACATGTATTTTTAGTGCAAAATATATTAATTTTACTGCTAAGAATAAGTTTTTGACTAACGAGTATTCACTTAATTTTTATTTTCATGTAAGGTGTTTTTTTTTTCATGTTATTTGCGAAAAACGAGTCTTTCACTCACTCATATGCTGACTAATCAAAGTAATGTCGTGACAATTTACGACCTCTTCTGTAAACACCTCCAAATGTACATTTAGTGTGGTTTGAAACTTTTAATCACCTTTTACTATAAAGGGTGTATACCTTTTTTTTAAATCTTGAAAATTTGAAAGGGAATTGATATGTACACAAAAATGAAGAACTTTATCTTGGTAGTTCAACATTTGAATCATGTGACGATTTACTAAAGAGCGTGCGTGCCTTTTATTAAACTAAAGGATATGGGTTATCTATTCGCGATACGAAAAGAGATGAGTATGTCGCTTTGCAATGCGACCGAAGTGGTGCCTATCGAGATGTACTCTCTAATATAGGGCTTACTGTCTTTACAACTGTGTTTAAAGTCATCGAACAAACATCATGGACATTAATGATCCATGTGTTAGAGTTGCAATGGTTTCTATCATAAAGCATTAAACTTGTTCTAAAAGATGAAAGATTCTAAAACAAAACCATATAGACATGATAAAAATACTTTGCTACCAACGCTGATCGGTTTTTATGCCAAATATTCGAAAGTGGAAAAACTTGTGACAAGATTTTCAAGAAACTGATAGACAAAAATGCCTTGTTAAAAATGCTTGACAAACTCTAGATTATATATTGCAGATTTATGCACAACAATATAATATATGTATATAGAATTCAAGCTTAAAATTGATGATGTTGGTTACTGGAAACATGATTAAAAACCGTAAAATTGAGGCGAAGGAGGTGACGGAAGGCAACCAAAAACGATGCCTTCCTGCAAGTTTTGAGGAGGTTAAATTATAATTCCCCCAAGTTATAAACTTTAAGGGAGGGCAATATAGTCAATTTACAAATGTTTTTATGTGTACAAATCTAATTCACATGTGTACATATCAATTCCTAATTTGAAATTCTTGAAAAACTTAAAAAATTAATGTAACTTATTACCATATAAAACTTAAACTAAAAATTTAATGAACCTTGACTAATTATCATATAAACATCTATTACCATATATTAATCTAATACAATAGCTTATATTCAAAGTTTCAAAATATATAAACATATTTATTACTAATATATAATAAATCACAATATCATAAACGTCAATATTTTCATGTGAATATTAACCTTTTGGTTTGTTAGAGAATATGTTCAAATTTTTCGTGAGTATGTTCAAAAATTTTGAGTAATACAACGTACTTGTAACAATGGTACAGAGCCTCTGAAATCAACATGATGGCCCAAATCAAGAGTCACACCAGAACCACAAGTTCGGAAGTACAATTATTTGTCGTTATACACTGTCGTTTTGTACATGTATCTTAAGTGTATCAATATTAGTCTGTTTTATGATTATTTATACATTTTTACATAATGATATAAATTTAAACAAATTAAAAGAAAAGTTCATTTTTTTATTATTTTTTTAAAACGACATTTAAATTGTCTCATAATATTTATACCATAAATTTATCTCACACGTTTTAAGTAGGACTTGAACCCACAATCATTTAGTTGAGGAGTTTCTCACACAACATGAGATTCTATTAAGACACAAGCCCTTTGATAAAAGAAAAGTTTAATTACTTTTACACTCCATATAATTTTAAAGTGAATATCCAAAGGTTAAAGCTTTTTTTAGCTATTGATTGATGTATTTTTCTGTCACTTTAGGAAAATAAATAGACAAAAATTTGTTGAAGATATCTCATATCTCGTATTGTATCTTTTTACAAATACCAGATACTTTAGGTTGGGCACACTAAGGGGGTCGAGCCTTTGGTCGACCTTGGTCGATGAAGATCGCCCTTGATGTTGCAATGAGGGTCGGCGATGGTTGTTTGGCTTTTGGGTCGAGAACTCGACCAAGGTCGGGTGTTTGTTTTTTGTGTGTTGGTTATGTTTTAATTAATTAAAATGTATTTTTGTGGGGTATGCTTTTTGTAGTCTAGGTCACTTTGTTGTGATAAAAAGTTATATGTAGGTTGTCGGAGAAAAAAAACTGATGTGGCAAGAAAAATAATGACCGCTTCACGAGTCTGCATAACATAGTTTATGCTCTGTCAAGACATTACTTATTCTTTAACTTAAATCTAATGCAAATATACATTTAGTCACTTTGTTCAACAAACTCTAAAATGTTGTTCATCAAATTTTAAGTTTTACTTATCACAATTACATTGTTTAACAGGATAAGAAAACATTATTTATCAGTACCTCGTTCAATAAAGCAAAATGTTTTGTTCATCACAGTTTTAGTTTGTGTTCATCACTTAAAAAAATATATTTGAGCTTCTAATATATTGTCGTTCGGAAAAATGAGAATAATTTACCTCATAACGTACCCAGGGGTTTTATGGCATCAATGTAAATTCAGTTTAAAAATAATAATACAAATATTAATTAAAAAAATAAAAAGAATTAAGCGACTAATATATAATTATATCAATTGCTTTCGAGGGATATATAATAAACATGGATGTAACAAATTATGAAACAATCATTTTCATATACATGATTAAGAAAAAACAAAATTGTAGACTATGAGGACCATTCTAGAAATTTATTTTAAAGAAATATAAACTGCTCGTTACAAGTTTTAGGGTTTTATAATTAGGAAACTAAAGACCTTGCATGCCAATCAACAAACTAAGCTAATGACGTCATTAGGGCTATAAATATACTCCTATATCAACCAATATTACACATTCTTACAAACATCGATCGATTTATATTACATTTGATTTCCAGTTGCGTACATACTCATACTCATATACATTCTCCAATCGCGTATATCACTGTCTTTCTTATACATATCCATGTACGTTCTTACAAACACCGATCGGCTTATATCACTATCTCTCCAATGAAAAGCGAACGGTAGCAACGACTTCAAGAAATTAAAGCACCGAAGATTATTTGTTTTACAAGATATGCAACTACCAGAAGTCCTTATTTTTATGCTCAAAGCATTATGGAAAACATGTAGATGAACAAATAATAAAACGAGTACTGATGAAAAAGAATTTGTTTTACAAGATATGGAGTATGATAAACTTATCGCAAACAATATTCATGTAGTGGCAAAAATGGGAATCGAAGAATTCGCATGTGATTATATGGGAATCGAAGATTCATATGTTGTTGATGATGCAGTTGTGGAGTATATGAATTCGAAGAAAAAAATCATGAAAAATAAAGTAAAGAAAAGCGGAATTTTTTTAAATGGCCTTTTTCTACTGGTATTTTACGAAATTGAACCTCGCATATACTTTTTTTCAAAATGAACTTTTAAATATTATCCATTAGATTGATTACTAGAGGACTTTATAACCATACACGTGTCTCTGAGCGAACTTATAAGCGACTGAATATATTGAAATTTGACACGCGAATGCTAAGCGATATGTTAGGCGAGGTCATTTAACACGCGAGGTCATTTAATAGTAGGCGAGTGCTAGGAGATTTCTAGGCGAGGTTATTTAACACTGGGCTAGTGCTAGGCGAGATCATTTACCATTAGGCGAGTGCTAGACGAGTGAATGTGTTTTTTACAAAAGTAAATTGAGTGTGGTGCTAGGCGATTGGTTTTGTATAAGACAAGAGTAAATTAAAGTTGTAAAATGGTGCTAAGCGAGTGAATGTGGTGCTAGGCGAGTGAATGTATTTTTTACAAAAGAAGAATTGAATGTGGTGCTAGGCAGAGTAAAAGTTGTAAAATGCTTTGTCGTATATGATATTGTGGTATAAGTTCGAATGTTTGAGATTCGTGTAGTACACATGTAGGTTTACTTTAGTTATGAAATGTTAGAATGTTCCTCACGTCATACATATTGGGGCGTTTTATTTTGGGCGAAGGGTTAGGCGATCAAAAGTATGATGTGACATATTTGGTTCATTTGTGTAAAAGATAAGAAAAAAGTTTAGTTTCGTATAACCTATTAAAATTATTTAGGTAATTGGGTTTAAAGAAAAGCTTTGATAAAATAATTGAAAGAATAGTAGTAAACAAAAGAGCAAGAAGAAGAAGAGCCACGGTATTGACTTAGAGATGAAGCATTGCAATCTATTTACCATATCGAAGACGACGGAGTAAAACACCAAGACGTGGCTTCTATGTTTGATCTAACAATTTAAACGTCAAATAAGGTTGTGCATTGATCTATGATAGTGTGTTTGTGTGATAATATATGTATGTAGTAAAGATAAATTGAATTTTTAAATATATTAGATGAATTAGTTTAGAAGCCAGAAAAATATGGAGACTAGACCAATATTAAGTTCTCATTTTTAACATGAATGTTCGATGGTTGATTTACGTTTTTGATTTTATTTTAAATAGAAACATTTTAAACTACCAAAATAATAATAAATGTTGTTTTTGAAAAACAAATACAGAGTTTATGATGATGTATTTATTATATAGAGATTAAGATCATATATTTAATAATGTTTTTAGTTTAAATGTAAATTTTAGTAACCTTTCAAAATATAGCGTTATTTCAAATTTAACTTTTAAGTTTAATAAATTACCTCCTTTTCTAAAAGACTTTTTTTTATTATTAATTTACATAAAATTCTTTATAGAGTATTTTATACGTTAAATTTTAAGACTGAATTTATTAATATTTAAACATAAACACTAAATTTTCAAAAATAACTCCTTTTTTTTTTCTTTTTTTTTTAACTTTTTTCTTTTACAATTTTGACACGTGTACTTTAAGGCATTTTTGTAATTGAACGAAACATTAAGGAATATTGACCAAAAAACTAAATTTTGACTTTTCAAGTGACAATAGAAGGTCTCGATTTTGAAACTGAACTCTCTCATTGATTGATACGAAACATCTATTTTCATTTTTTGTTGCAAACAAGCCTTTACGTACTTATGAAATTAGTTGAGTAGGCTTGGGAATTTCTTGTCACAAGAGGTGACTTATATTTTTACTGATCTCCGTGATCGATGATGCGGATTAACCAAAAATGTTGTCTTGAAAAATCCATAATATTCAAGGGTTTTCAAGAATAAATACTCTGGTATTCTTCTAAATAGTTATAGATGCCTTAGGCTGCCCCCAGTAGGGGGATTCAATCCTCCTCATTTTTCCTGTCACGTCAGCTTTCTCTCTCCAGCGATCTTCAGACGATTAGGTGCCTCAGTAAGTGCAACCAAGTTCTTTTTTTTTTTTTTTTTTTTAAAAACATTTTAACACAAAATAAAATTTCATTAATAATTAAAACGTTACATAAATAAAAACGATACGAAATACATAAACAATAATATATTAAATATAAAAACGATACGAAATACATAAATCATAAATCTAATCTGAATGCTCCCCGCATGCAGAGTCATACGAGGGAGTACGAGAACCGGCAAATCCCTCGAAGCGAGTCAAATCTTCCTCGTCTACACCATCGTTTTTGTTCTCCCGATAGCTCCAATTGATTTTCGTTCTGACGTTGTTCGTTATCTTCTGAACACACCGCCACAACTTGTCAGCAACCTCGCGATCTTTGCGGGCTTGATCTTTCAAAAACTTGTCGATCACAGCTTTTCGTTCAGGAATAATGTCGTTGCAACTCTTGTAGTTTTCTCTCATTTGTTCCTTCTCCGCCTTTGCCTAGTCAAATAATTCGATGACGCTTATAATAGCGTTTTTTCGAGCCTCATCGTCGTTATTGCATTGATTTTGAACGTACACTTGCATATCTTCAACGGAATGGGGGAGACGGCAAGCCATATTAAATCTTGTGTTGAGAAGTATTTTGAGTTTGAATTGTGTGAAATAGATTTGTGGATTGAAGTGTGTTTGTATTGTGTATTTATAAAGGTTAAATTTTTTATTTTATTTTTTTAACCGTTGCAAAAAATTGTACGTTTTTGAAATAAGCTTAAACTCGATCGTAGACACGATCTATTTGGTTGGCGATCGATTTGTCCACAACAAGCCGATCGATATAAATCGATCGACTTTATACACGATCGAGAGAGGGATTGGCCTTATTGGGGCTAGCCTTAGGCAATCCTTGATATATTCTAAACATTTTTAAGTTAAATGACCTTTTATAATTAAACTATAATATATATACCCATTTATAATATAACTATAATGATATAATCTATACAACTTTTTTTTTTCAACAAGGTTTGAGAATTTTGTGATGCTTAAAAATTATTTGTACTTTTAAACATCTGACTAAAGTAACATGTATAATTAGTCTTGGGGGCGTTTGGTTGGGGCAATTTGGAGGATATTGGGGGCATTTGAATTCTAATTCCCTTTAAATGTCCTGTTTGGTAACTCAAATGTGAGCATTTGAAGTAATTTACAATTCCCCGAATTGCCAAAATTGAGAGAATCAAAATGCCTCCAAAAATTGAGAAATTTTAATTTGCTTGAAAAAAAAATTATAAATTTTTTTTCTTATTTTTTTTATAAACTTTTAAATAAAATATTTATGAATTTTTTTTATTAACTTTTTTTATAAAAATTTTATAAACTTTTTTTATAAATTTTTTATAAACTTTTTTTTTATAAATTTTTTATAAATTTCTTATAAATTTTTTATTAACTTTTTTTTATAAATTTTTTATAAACTTTTTTTTTATAAATTTCTTATAAATTTTTAATAAACTTTTTTTTATAAATTTTTATAAACTTTTTTTTATATTTTTTTTTATAAATTTCTTATAAATTTTTTGTAAACTTTTTTTATAAATTTTTAATAAACTTTTTTCATAAATTATTTATAAACTTTTTTTATAAATTTTTTATAAACTTTTTTTATAATTTTTTTATAAACTTTAATTATTAATTTTTTTATAAACTTTTAAGTAGAATATTTATGAAATTTATATTAAAAAAATAAAAATATATATATTATAAATTTCTGTCAACCAAACATGCGAATGTATTTTAAATTCCGGAATTTCAAATTCTCAAGAATTTAAATTTTCTAGAATTTAAAATTCCGGAATTTTAATTACCCCAACCAAACGCCCCCTTATATAAAATCGTAACAAAATGGACATTCTTTATAAATTTTAAAGACATCCACGTTTATGAAGGTTTTTCAGTTTTTAAGATATAAAATGTGAGATCAATTTATGACAATGAGTTAGCCTTTTGACGTATCATGTCAATTACACAAGAAAATTGTAATGTAGAAAAGATTTGCCATATAGGTTAAAATTTTCCATGGCTTTGAATTTTTATGCAAGAAAAATAAAAAGTAGCCGAAACTTTTATCTTATTGGGCAAATTGTCTTTTCCTCGTCTATGGTGATATAAATTAGTTTTAGTCAACTACAATGAGCCCAATATGAGTTGTTAATTAGTGGACTGAAGGCCCAAATTGGTTTTTTTTTTTTTAACATTAAGCTATTTGTGCTAGTTAAAATTTGACTATCTGCTATCTAATTAGAGGTGCAAATGTAAACCGGTTTTTGAAAAAACCGAACTATAAAACCGGAACCGGTTTTTAGAAAAACCGGTTTCTACTAAACCGAAACCGGTTTTCTAAAACCGAACCGACTGTACCGGTTTTCGGGTTTTCCATCCGACCGGTTTTTTACCGGTTCTGAAACTGGGTAAAACCGGTTTTTCCAAAAAACCGGTAAAAACCGTTTTTTTTTTGTCGAAAACCGCTAAAAACCGGTTAAACCGGTTTTAAAAACCGGCCAACGCAAATCAAAAATGCCCGTTGGAATTCAATACCGGTGAAAACCGGTCAAAATCGATTTTGAAAACAGGTCAAAATCTGACCGTTGGAATTCAAAACCGGTTTTCACAACCGACTGGCATGTGAAATGGTATTGTTCCACAGTGGACGAATTGTTACCGTTTCTTACCCTTTTTTTTTGGTTATTTTTTTGAATTTTTGAGTTTTTTGAAGCATAAACATGCAGTATAAATATTTGTATTGGGTTGTGTCACACCCTCGCCGGAGGCGGAAACACGAGGTGTAACGGAAAGGAACATAAGCACAAGATAATAGAACATACCAACGTTAAGATTAAAAAGAAATAGTATACCATTACAATACCAGTTTAGCCGACATCGGCAAATATATTACAAAGTTTAGATTCCAAAATATTGCGTTTTATTACGTAACGATTTGTAGTGACAAGTGAAAACTTCATTATGCAAGACCTGGTAGAAAAACTTACTAACGATCACCTGAAATGCATGAGAGAAAAACGGGTCAACTATGAAAATAGTTGGTGAGTAAACATGGTTAGTAAAATAAGAAAACTCGTATGAAAGAGTCCAAGGTTTCGGTATTCGGAAATAGTCCACAAAGCAAAGGAATTGTATATCCACTCAGTTACAAGTTCCGCCCATACAAAACTTGCAACCTGTGTGTACACAACCCATTGCACAAAATATAGCGCGTCAAGTAGTCAAGTATAAGTGGTCATAATAGTTCACAATAGAGTACCACGTATATAATAATTCAGGGATGCTCCAAACATGGGAGACTTTGCACTGCTCCAACAAGGGAGACTTTGTACTGATGCTTCTGATGAAACAAAATTATGCTGGGTGCCACTACCCAAAGTTATACTGGGTGCCTCTTCCCAAAGATATACTGGGTGCCTCTTCCCAAAGATATACTCCGAACACGGGAGACTTTATAGTGATGCTCCGAACATGGGAGACTTTATAGTGATGCTCCGAACATGGGAGACTTTGGGACAAGGTCATAACATGTACGGTTCAATAAGTTCAAATAAGTCATAATTTCATAATTAAGTTCAAGGATTTGCTTCAAGTTCACAATTTCTAGTCAAACTAGCTAATAAAAGTAGTAAACAATTTAGCTCAAGAACGGTTCATGCATTTCGCCCCAAAATATAGTAAAACGGTAAAAAGGGGATGTGATTACTCACTTGATGAATAGATGCGATGACAAAAGTGGTTACACCGAAATGTAGCGTGAATCTCGAAACTGACCTATTATGAATGATATGATATTTAATAAGTCATGATGTAATGTTATGCACGCAATTCGGATGATATTTATACCACTTATGTATTTTTGAAAACAATATTTCTCGTCGAAAATATAATCTTTTAACGTCTTGACCATTTTTAAATTACTTCACATGTATTTACATTGAAATGATATCCGACGATAATCATTTAGTGATTAATTGTGAAATTATAACTTTTCGTCGTAAAATAATGTCGTTGGAATTTTCATGAAAGTGACTAAATGGCCTCGAAAAACTAGTCGTAAAATGGTGCACGTCGAGCGTTAGGAAACAAACTCAACGGTTTTGGGAAGCTTGTATCATTATCTCAAAGTTTTAGCATTTAAGTTTTCATCCTAGAGGTCTCGATCATGGAGAAAAATATAGGTAAAGTATGGTACTTGTGTCCCAAATATTGCTTAAGGGTGGATTTCGGCAAAGTTTGAGTGACTATATTTTATTCGTTACAACCCCGCTTGACGAACGGTTGGACATTTTGGAAAATAGGCTAGGCGAACTTACTTTTACTAGAAGACATCACGTTATAAAAAGTTCTACATCATTGTTAAAAACGTCCGCCAACATGGTCCTTTAGTTGCCGTAGTATGTTTTTAATAAAGAATATATTAATTTTGCTAATAGAATAAAGTTACGGCAACTTGGTTTTATCGCGTGTAATTTAATCGTTACAAGTCTGTTTTCTACATTTTCTACATCCTTAGATTCGTGTCAAAGTATACTAATATATTTTTGATAAGTCGACACAATTTATAAAGCTTAAGACTCATTTTTGACTCGTAAATAGTGACATTTTCATGCTGAAATTTCTGAAATTAATAGTTTTCATCGTCAAACTTGAAAAATTCATATCTTCTTCGTTATAGCTCCGTTTTAATCCGTTCAAGCGGCCACGTTTTCGTTTTAAAGTGTATTTTCTAAATATCTAGCCCAAAAATATTTACCTACTGTCGGATTTTCCCAGAATTAAAAATACGGACAGACCCTATTTAAAACATGTCGAAATGAGCTTTTCTCGCGCCAAACCTATTCTAACCCATTCAAAACAACTCCGGAGCTATTCTAATCCTACCATACACCTTCTTAGGGTGTCATGGGTTCCTAGACATCACCAAAAGTGATATGTTTCAAGGAGTAATTATAGGATAACATATATGAATTATAAGTACTAAAAACATTAAAAGTGGTATGATTCATAGTATATTTGCATGTTTTTGCTACTAGATCATAAAAATAAATCAAGTAATAGTATGAAAGATTAAGAAAATTATTTAGAACACTTACTTGAATGATGAAGGGATTGTTGCAAATATATAATCAACCTAGAGGTTTAACTAGAAATACTAAACAACCACTAATGACCAAAAGAACTAGCAAAAATAATCAAGATTTTGGTGGATCATGGGTGTGTTGGTTCGTTCATATGGACAAAAGAAAGAGAGATATTGAGCAAAATTGTGTAAGTGTTTAATATGAATGAAAATGAAATCATATAAAAAGAACTACTTGCAAGACTTTTAGGAAGAAAAAAAAAATATCTAGGAACATAAGCATTAATTGGAGTAAAAGGGGGCACGTGGGTTTGGAAGAAGAATTCACAAGAGTTTTTGGTTGATTTATTATTTGATTATTAAATGTATATAAATTTAGATATTTAGGTAATTAGGCTTATGTATTTAGTTATTATGTATAGCGTTAGCTAGAAATCGATTTTAACGGAACAAAATAAAATATATCGAAGTCATAAAAATTATAGAAATACATTTCTTACAAAAATTGAGTGAAATAATAAATATCGAGTTGCATTTACGAAGACCGTCGTAAATATTTATACATAACAATTTACATACAAAATAAATTGAAAACGTCAAGTAAACTAATAAGATAATTTTTATAGTCTTAGATTGAGTACAAAAATATATTATGATTATTTTTGGAAGCGTCGGATCAATATTCAAAATAATTTATTACGCGATAACGTTTATTTAATATGAAATTATGCGTTTAATGAAAAATGCAAAACCATGCATAAATTGATATGAAATGATGAATATGGAGTTTGAGAAATGACCGGAAATTGAGAATTGTGACAGGTTGAGGTTTAAAACACATCAAAAACTCTCAAATCTCTCTTTAATCTCTCTAATTTCTTTATAATGGAAAACTCACAATCACAACAAGCTTCCACTAATCCCTCCGTTGGGTCTTCCCGGGCACGAAAACATTACACACAAGATGATGTTGCGGTTGTTAAATCAACTTCACGAAAAGGCGATGTTTGGTCTCATATGGATTTGTGTATTATGAAGGATGGGACGGAAAAGGCTCGTTGCAAAAAATGTTTGAACTTTTATGCTTCCGGGGCTAACACTACACTAAGGGGTCATATAACCAAATGTACTGCGGTACCTCAAAATGCCGACGGTACTATTGGTGAGGATGGTCAAATTTGTGTATATGATAATGATGCGCTTCAAAGAGATTTTGCGAGGTGGGTCATTCAACATACGTATCCATTCAACCTCTTCGACAACGCCAAGCTTACGGCCATCATCAAAAAGAGGCTACATTCGCGGTATAAACAAGTAAGTCGTACTAAACTTAGAAGTGATGCTTTTAAATTATGGGAAACGGCTAAAAACGATATTATTGATGGTTTTCGTGATTATAAATATGGTGTTTCTATAACTACGGATGTTTGGATCGCACCACATGGTTCGGCAAATTCTTATCTCGCCGTTACGGCTCATTGGTTTAATCCCGAATCTTGGTTATTAATGAAACGGACAATTGCTTTTAAACTATTTAGTTATCCTCATACGGGATCTAATTTAAGAAAAAATTTAAATGACACTTTAATTGAATATAATTTAGATGATAAAGTTTTTACGATTTCACTAGATAATGCATCTAATGATACTAGAGCTATGGAATTGTTAAAATTACGTATAAAACCCATTTTAGATGGTGCTTTTTTTCATTCCCATTGTGTTGCTCATGTTATAAATTTATCCGTTCAAGCGACATTAAAAATATGTGAGAGATTACGTTTGACATTTAGGGGTATGTTAACAAATATATATCGCTCGAGTAATGAACGACAAATGAACTATAAACGTTTTCGTAAACAATGTGGTGAACCACCCCTAGGACCGGCCTTTGATACACCTACTAGGTGGAATTGTACTTGCATCTTGTTTGAAAATATATTACGACAACGTAATACTATACATGCTTTTAATGAATTACTTGTTGAAAAAAACCGTTCCACTTCGATAGATGACCAAGATTGGGATCGACCAAATGCTTTAACTATTTTTTCACAAGTTTTTAAAGAGGCAACAACTATAGTATCGGGTGTTTATTACCCAATGATGAGTGTGTAAATACTCATCATTTTTGGTTAAATCTGAACTGCAAAACATTTAAAAATGCTCAGAAATGCATCAAAATACTGAAAATATCTCAAAATTGCATTTTATATGTTTCAGATGCAAAATGTTTAAAATCAGATGAAAAATGAGCTAAGTTTGCATAATTGGCAGTTTCAGTCCCCCAAGTTTCAAAACTTGTCAGAAATAGTCCCTGAGCACTTATTTCAAAAGAAAAATCACCAAAGGTCCTTTTAAAATCATAAGTTGTCAAAATTAGTCCTTTGGTGAAAAATGTCAAAAGTTTTGAGAAATTACAAGTTTAGTCCTTTGAGTTTCAAAATTGGCAAAAATTGTCCTTGGAAATTTGAAAAATGTCTATTTTGGTCCTTGTACTATGGAAACTTGTCATTTTTGGTCCCTTGGAACAACTTTGATAATTTAGCAGCTTTGGTCCCTTGTTTTTCAGAAATTACACAAAAGGTCCTTGTTTTATCTAAGCCTTTGAACCCTTTGGACCCTGCCATATACCGATTGGACCCCTGTCAAACACTTGACCCCCTGCCTGTTTTGACCCCCCTTCAATATTAAGCCAAGTCAAACACCCCGGTCAAAATTCAAATCCCGCCCAATCTTTTTCTTCTTCTTCACCAAATCCACCTGCAAACACTCAATCTTCCCATCCCTCCAGCTCAATTCCCACTCCCCTTATCCTTCCACCTCACCCAACAAGCCAAAGAGCATTAAATGCTTCTCCTTCCATTCACTCAAACCCCCACTGGCATATATACACTTTTGGCGCCAAAAATTGATCAAACGGCCAAGAGTGTCTCAACTGATCCAATGGCTCAGATAATTGGTGGGATATGCTCAGAAGTTAAAAAGGAAGATATTTTGCATATAAAGGAAGCAAGAGATAGAGAGAAAGAGTAGTACTTAGTTTTATTTTCAAATGTATGTCGTTTTAAGCTTTTTATGTCTTAAATAGATTCTAAATTGTAATTTCCAGCTTAATTGTATCAAACTAAGCTATTTCAGTGTATTAAAACCATTTTCAAGTATCAATTCAAGTTGCATTACCATTTCATGTTTACATGTTTACTGTTGCAAATTTCAGTTTCAAATTCTTATGTCCAAGCTTTTAGTAGCGTATTTTTAAGCTCAAACAAGTTTATTTAAGCTCCTTATAGCTTTTGGTAAGCTTACAATTAAGTTTCAAGCAACTTTGGTATTGGGTCAACGAAAGTCAAACTGGGCTCAAATGGAAATGGAAATGATGATTGGGTTGATGCAGAGCATGGATTTGGGTTGATATTGAGTTAGGTTATGGTTTAGAATAGGTTAGTGATCCTTGTATTCTTTGGCAAGCCACAGTGGCTAGGACCAAATGTAAGTTCATTTTCATAACCACTGCATAATCTGTATCTGTGGATAGGATTAGTTTTTACCTGTTTATTTAGTGGTAATTAGGGTAATTAGACTCAGTTTAATCAATAATACAAACTAGTTCAGTGGTTAGCTTAGTTCAAATTGCAAATCAGCTATAAAAAGTGGTGTTTGGATCATAAGGTTAACCTGAGATAGAGGTTTGTTCAGTGGGTAAACTCTGTTGCTTTAGTCCTATTCAGTTGTAATATAGCCAAATTGGTCAGTTATTTGTGCACTAGAATACCCAAAGTCAAAAGTGCTTAAAATCTGTTCTTGTGATCACATTTGATTGAATCAGTTGGTAAAAATGAGCATTTGTGTTTAGAATTCATAGAACTAGCTTGCATTAGTTTCATTTCATCATAATACATCAATCTCAGTCCACAAATTGATTTCAAATCTCATTTAAGTCAAAGTATCAAAACTGCTTCAAAAGTCAAAATTTGAAAAGTCAGTTTTCACCCAACTTGGGTGATTTTTAATTGATTCATTTCTGGTTCAAATCAAGTGAAATTTTGGGTTTTATAAGTTCAGTTGGTCAAGTTGTTTAAAATGATTTTTGGTTAATTTTTGGAAGCTTTTATAAAGGTTGAATAAGCCTCTCAATAAGCCACTTTTGCCCTGTGCACTGACTCAGTATATACTGAGAGTGCACAGGCTTCTTGCAGAGCTTGTCAAGAGCTCAGTTTAGCTCATCTTGGTCTCATTCTTGGTTTAGAAATAGCTAGCCAGGTCTTCTTTAAGTTCCAACTTCTGTTTTTTAGTTTCAGCTTATTGGGTAGCTTATTCTTAGGCTGCAAAGTGGTAGTTGGAAACTGTTTCTAGCACTCAAACTCAAATCATCATATCTGTTTAGTTTGAATTTCAGAGGTTTAGGATAGTTGTAACTAGTTGCATTTGGGTACTTTTAGCATATTATAGCTTCTGCAATCATTTGGTGGTCTTTGGTGTTCATTTGCTTATTCCAAGTGCTTATTTATAAGCACTTGTCATTGCAGTTTCATAATCCTACACATAAGCCACTGTCTTTATATTTTTCCTAGATTCATAATATTAATTTAGACTTTTCCTGAATTTTTCAGATTTTTCTAGGTCAGTTTGCTATTTTTCCTCATTTAAATCAGTTTTTAGTACATTTTAATTAGCTTTTAATATAATTAAATCAGAAAAACTTCAAAAAAATAAGTTTTCATTTTTCCTAGGTTAAGATAAATATAAAAAGTCAAAAAAATATTTTTCCAGATTTTTCTTAGTTAAATTTGTATTTTTAAGCAATTTAAGTAGTTTTAAATAGTTTTTAATTCATAGAAAATACAAAAATAATCAGAAAAATATAAAATTAGTTTTGAAAATTCTCTTTAGTTATTTTAGATTTTTCTAAGTCATAATTTAATTTTTCTAGCTTTATTTCATCTTTTCTTGTATTTTAGGCTATTATTAAATAAGTAAAAATAGTTTTTAATTAATAATAATTAGATAAATAGTTTTAAAAATAATTTTCTTTTTCTAAAAATTTTCTCTTATCATTAGGTTTGTAAAAATGTCATTTTTATATTTTTAGGATTAATATTGCTTCAGTTTCACATTTTCTTTTGTACGACACGTAGTTTTTAATTAGAATTTTATAAATGAAAAATCAAAAACATCATTTTGCAAATAGTGATAGCGTTTATTTAATATATTTTATCTTTTTAATTTTCTTTAATTTGCATTTAAGCCCCTGTAATTTATAAACTTTTCCTTTAGGTATAATTGTTCATAATCACAACTCTTTTCCGTTCAAATTCTCCCGATCACTATTCGTTTGGTGATTCATCGCACAGCTCGTTGGGACATAACGACCTGGGGAAACACTATACTCTCCTGATCTTCATTGCATTTTGTGTCTGAACTGTTTTAATTTTCTTACGATTAGCCATTCACAAGTGGCTAGCTTGTGTGAGATAACTTGACGGTTTAGCACAAATCAAATTTTGGCGCCGCTGCCGGGGAGCTGTGCTAATTATCTTCCGTTTAGCAAATTAGTGATTTGAATATTCACTCTTTGTTCATACCATCTATCTATATCTAGATATATTTTCTTATAAAAAATCCAAAAAACCCAAAAACATCCAAAAACGTATAAAACACAAAAATATTTTCCTTTTGTTTCTATATATATATCAAAGATAAAAATACAAAAAGATTTGTCGTTTTCTTTGTTTAATAATAACAACATAAAAATCACCACCGCAAACCAAGGCAGTGTACTACCTAACTGGGGGTACGACCATAATAAGTTCCCGAACCAAAGATTAAAACTTGCCTTTGTGTCCTTGTGATTGGTGTACCTTTTTCAAAGAATCCATTCATCTTGTGATTATTGGTTTAAGTTCACTGTTGTTTTGCCTCGATATTGTTTTAATTGGATTTGTTGTTATATCTACTTTTCAGAACCAGAAAACCCAAAAAGATTCTTCTTACCCCATTTTCATAATTCGTTTTTCATAATTCCCATTCCTCTCCTTAACTCTGAGATCTCTTAGAGTTAACTCTAGTGTATGCGCACTCGCTCTTCTAGATCTGTAAGCCCATTTCGTGAGCTTGTCAAGATTCCAAGAAGGCGTGTTCGTAGACTTTCTGCCCCATCAGTCGGATATGAGATCCGGACTGCTCACACTACTTCCGTTATCATGGCGGAAGAACGTCCTATGTGTGAGCTTCTCCAGGCACCCATCGACGGGTATGGAGATGCTATTGTTATCCCAGCCATTGTGGCTGAAAATTTTGAACTCAAAACCGGGTTACTGAATCTTGTAACCTCAAGTCAATTCTATGGTTTTGAGCGGGATGATCCTCATGCTCATATTCGATGGTTTAACAAGATTGCATCTACCATCAAATACAAAAATGTCCCTACTGATGCTGTCAAGCTTCTTCTGTTCCCATTTTCTCTTGAGGGGCAAGCCCGGATTTGGCTGGAAAAACAACCCCCTCAGTCAATTGAAACATGGGAAGACCTGGTGAAGAAATTTGTGAATGAATTTTATCCACCTTCCAAAACCACAAGTCTTAAAAATGAAATCATCAAGTTCACACAAAAGTTTGATGAATCCTTCAGTGAATCGTGGGATCGTTTTAAGGAGTTGCTCCGCAAATGTCCTCACCACGGTTTCTCCGAGTTGATGCAACTCGATACTTTCTATAATGGAGTGAGTCAATCTGATCAAGATTCTCTCAATTCCTCCGCTGGAGGAAATTTCTTAAGCAAAACTGTCAAAGAAGCTTTAGCGATCATTGAAAACAAGTCTAAAGTCCGCACTGCACGAAGCAAGCCGGTTGTTTCCCAAGTCAGTGTTGGTCCTTCTACTTCATCGCCCGTGAGTCAATCTAGCACCGATGCTAAGATTGACAAACTCACGGAAGCAATTCAAGCTTTGGTTCTCTCCAACCAAAAGAAAGTTTCTTTTCCACAAACTTCACCTCCTGCTGAAGTTAAGAAAGTGGAAGTCTGTGTTACTTGCGGTGGCCCCCATGCCTATTACAACTGTATGGCCACCGATGGTAACCCTTTTGAAGCTAACGCTGTGGGCGGGATTTCTAATCCAGGAGGCAACCAATACCGTGCTCCTATAGACCCGAACCACCGTCCTAACCACTACCCTGGACCACCCGGTTTCAATCAAAACCAAAACCGTAATCAAAATCAGAACAGAACAAACCAAGGTTTTCAAAACCAAGGTAATTTTAATCAAAACAACGGTTTTCAGAATCAAAATCAAAATTTCCAAAACCAGGGAAATTTTAATAGAAACCCAGGTCAGGGAAATTTCAACCCAGGGTATTTTCATGGCAATAATCAAGGAAATTTTCAAAATCAAGGCCCTAATCCAAACAATAGAGGCCAGAATTTCCCTGTGCAAACTCAAGCCATTGTTCCAACTGGACCATCATTTGATGAGTTGTTGAAACAATTCATGAAATCCCAAGAGGAAATGAATCGGTTGTTGGTTAGCCAGATTTCTGACATTAAGAAGTCTTTAAATGATCGACCCTCGGGCTCAGGTACTTTACCTAGCAACACGATCGCTAATCCGAGGGGCGATGCAAAGGCGATCACAACCAGAAGTGGTGCTTCTTATGATGGACCCGCTATTCCTACTACCTCTTCTTCTTCTCTCCCGAAGGTAGTGGAAAGTGAACCTGAGGCGACAAAGGACAAGGAACTTCCTACTAATAACGGAGGTACCAGCAATGTCCATCCTCAGGTTGTCCCGAAACCCACAACCAAACCTGGAGTTGTTTTTGAACCTCCAGTTGGCAACCCCAAATCCAAAACTTCTATTCCTTACCCCTCACGTTTAAATGAGCAAAAACTCCGCGAAAAAGCTAGTCATCAAATGGAAAAAAAAATTCAAATTTTCCAAGAACTTCATTTTGACATAAGCTTTGCGGATGCCATCATGTTGATGCCCAAGTTTGCATCAACTCTCAAACACATGTTGAGCAACAAGGAAAAGCTGTTTGAAATGGCCAAAACTCCTTTGAACGAGAATTGCTCAGCAGTTCTGTTAAAGAAGCTTCCCGAGAAGCTTGGAGATCCTGGAAAATTTCTTCTCCCTTGTGTTTTTCCAGGGATGATTGAATGCTTTGCCCTTGCCGATCTTGGTGCAAGCATCAATCTGATGCCTTATTCAGTATGGAAGAAACTTTCTCTTCTAGAACTTATTCCTACCTGCATGACTTTTGAGCTTGCAGATCGTTCTATATCGCGTCCTCTTGGCATCGCCGAGGATGTATTCGTGAAAGTAGGAAAGTTCCATTTTCCAGCTGACTTCGTGGTTGTTGATTTCGATGCCGATCATCGGGTTCCCCTCATTGTTGGACGAGGATTCCTGAGAACGGGTCGTGCTCTCATTGATGTATTTGAGCAAGAAATCACGTTACGTGTGGGTAATGAAGCTGTCACCTTTAACCTTGATCAAACTTCGAGGTACTCCTCAAATTATGATACTGAATCAGTTAATCGAGTCGATTTAATTGATATTGCTTCAGAGGAGTACTCTCAAGAGTTTCTTGGTTATCTTCATAATTATGTGAGTGGGGATTCCACCACATCTTCTCAACCAATCATTGCCGACTCTTCCCCCTCTCTCACTCCGTTTGAGGGAGGTGACTTCTTTCTGGAAGAGATCGATGAGTTTCTTGCTAGTGATGAATCAATTCCGCCTGGAATTGATGGTGTTTATGATTCGGAGGGAGATATCCTTTATCTCGAGCAATTGTTAAATGAAGATCCATTACCTTCACTCCCTCCGAAAGAAATCATGATTGAGGAAATCAAATCAGTACAAACATCTACTGAAGAATTTCCCGAGGTTGAACTTAAGGACCTACCTCCTCATCTCGAGTATGCATTCTTGGAGGGTGATGATAAATTACCCGTCATAATTGCTAAAGACTTAACTGAGGAGGAGAAAACTGCTCTCATAAAGGTCTTGAAGTCACACAAGCAAGCAATTGCTTGGAAACTCTCCGACATTAAGGGTATCAACCCTGAATTTTGTACTCACAAAATCTTAATGGAGGATGACTTCAAACCAGCAGTCCAACATCAGAGAAGGGTGAATCCTAAGATTCATGAGGTTATCAAACAAGAGGTTCTCAAACTTCTTGATGCCGGTTTAATTTACCCGATCTCTGATAGTCCTTGGGTTAGCCCAATTCACTGTGTTCCAAAAAAGGGTGGCATAACTGTTGTCACGAATGAAGAAAACGAGTTAATTCCAACTCGATTGGTTACGGGATGGCGTGTGTGCATTGACTATCGCAAGTTAAACGAAGCCACCCGTAAAGACCATTTTCCTCTACCCTTCATGGACCAAATGCTTGAGAGATTAGCAGGGAACGAATACTATTGTTTCCTTGATGGTTTATCGGGTTATTTCCAGATCCCCATTGATCCGCTGGATCAAGAAAAGACCACATTCACCTGCCCATACGGAAATTTTGCCTACAGACGTATGCCTTTTGGCTTATGTAACGCTCCTGGCACGTTCCAACGATGTATGATGGCAATTTTCCACGACATGATCGGGGAAACAATGGAGGTGTTTATGGATGACTTCTCGGTCATTGGGGACTCATTTCAAACATGTCTCTCCCATTTAGATAAAATGCTAAAAAGGTGTGAAGACACCAATCTTTGTCTAAATTGGGAGAAGAGCCACTTTATGGTCAAAGAAGGCATAGTCCCTGGCCATAAGATTTCCAAAAATGGGATTGAGGTAGATAGAGCAAAAGTTGATGTTATTGCTAAATTGCCTCATCCTACTACCGTCAAAGGTATTAGGAGTTTTCTTGGTCATGCCGGGTTTTATCGCAGATTCATACAAGATTTTTCTAAAATCGCTCGGCCTATGACTCATCTTCTTGAAAAAGATGCTCCTTTTATCTTTTCTCCTGAGTGCATCGAAGCTTTTGAAACATTAAAGAAAAAGCTTACGGAAGCACCCATTCTAGTTGCCCCTGACTGGGATTTACCCTTTGAGCTCATGTGCGATGCAAGTGATTTTGCTATCGGTGCAGTCTTGGGGCAACGAAAAACCAAGCATTTTCAGCCTATCCACTACGCGAGTAAAACTATGACTGAAGCTCAAACCCATTACACCACTACAGAAAAAGAATTATTAGCTGTGGTGTATGCGTTTGAAAAGTTTCGGCCATACCTCATCTTGACCAAATGCGTGGTGTATACGGATCACTCGGCTCTCAAATATCTCTTTGCAAAACAAGATGCAAATCCGAGATTGCTCCGTTGGGTTCTCCTCCTACAAGAATTTGATATCATTATACGTGATAAAAAAGGAGCTGAGAACCTGGCTGCTGATCATCTGTCCCGTCTAGAAAACCCTCACCAAAATGTGTTCGAGAAAAAGGAAATAAACGAAACATTTCCTCTCGAAACACTCAATGTGGTTTCTTTTCGTGGAGACTCTTCTACCCCATGGTTTGCTGACTTTGCAAACTACCATGCGGGTAACTTTATGGTGAAAGGGATGTCGTCCCAACAGAAAAACAAATTCTTTAAAGATGTGAAACATTATTTCTGGGACGACCCCTACTTGTTTAAAATTTGCGCGGATCAAGTCATCAGGCGATGTGTGTATGGTCAGGAAGCTATTGACATTCTCAAGGCTTGCCATTCTGGACCTACTGGGGGACATCATAGCCCCAACTACACTGCCAAGAAGGTGTTTGATTCCGGATTCTATTGGCCCACGATTTACAAGGATGCACACGAATTTGTCAAAACCTGTGACGCTTGTCAGCGTCATGGAAATATCTCACAAAGAAACGAAATGCCGCAAAATGCCATTCAAGTGTGTGAGATTTTTGACATATGGGGCATTGACTTTATGGGGCCATTTCCTTCGTCTCGCGGTAATAAATACATACTCGTGGCCGTTGACTATTTGTCAAAATGGGTTGAAGCTAAGGCTTTGCCTACCAACGATGCCCGAGTTGTTGTGAAATTCTTAAATCTCTTTTTGCTAGGTTTGGAACTCCACGAGCTATAATCAGTGATCGTGGTACGCATTTTTGCAATGACCAATTTGATAGAGTCATGCAAAAGTATGGTGTAACTCACCGCCTCTCTACTGCGTACCACCCCCAAACAAGTAGGCAAGTGGAAGTTTCCAACCGGGGGATTAAAAGAATTCTTGAAAGGACAGTAGGCGAAAACCGTGCCTCTTGGTCAGATAAGTTAGATGACGCACTCTGGGCCTTCCGTACAGCTTATAAAACACCCATCGGGTGCACTCCATACAAGCTTGTATACGGAAAGGCATGTCATCTGTCGGTTGAGCTTGAGCACAAGGCATACTGGGCCTTGAAACATGCCAACTTTGATATTCAGACAGCTGGTGATCACCGGAAAGTTCAAATGAATGAATTAAATGAACTCCGTGATCAAGCATACGAGAACTCTTTGATCTACAAAGAAAAGACAAAGAAGATTCATGACTCAAAAATCAAAAACCGCGTTTTCAACGTCGGTGATCGAGTCCTTCTTTTCAATTCAAGATTGAAGATTTTCTCGGGAAAACTAAAATCCCGCTGGTATGGACCATTTACCATCACTAAAGTATTTCCATATGGAACCATTGAGTTATCTCAACCCGATGGTCCAAACTTTAAAGTGAATGGTCATCGGTTGAAGCATTATTTTGGAGAGGACATTCCTCCTGTGGTTGTCCCGGATCTACAAACTTTCCCCATGAACCAATGAATGCGGGGATCGAGTCAAGCTAGCGACTCGGGAATCAAAAACAGTAGCATGCCATATGGGTTTTCACCCATATTTCTGACTTCTTTCTACTTTCTACCACCCTAGTGTGGGAGAGTTGCCCCCCGCTGTTGTATATAAGTTTTTCAAAAAAAAAAAAAAAAAAAAAAAAAACTTTCAAATAATGGTCGTAGTATTTCCCTTTTACGTTCTCTGTTTCGGCATAACCGCCGGTACTTTGAATATTGAGGGCAATATTCATTTTTAAGTGTTGGGGGGAATTCTCACGAATTTTATCATGTAATTATACCGCCCAATTCCCCCACTTTTGGCCAAATTTTTTTTTTTTTTTTTTGGAGTAAGTGTTCTGCACTTACTCAGCTTATGGTTATCAGTCCGCCATGTCTAATAAACAAAAGAATTGGCTAATCCAGGAGCAAACGGCTCTTGGTAAAGATATCTCAAATCCGTTGACGGCTTGCAATTTGCCCAAAATTGTATGGTATTCAGCTCACCATATCTTTAATTAGTGAAGAGTTGGCTAGCCCGCAAGTTTATGGCTTGTGGTAAAGGCAGTTGGAAAACCATAATTGGTAATCAGCTCACCAAAGATATTTTATCTAAGAGTTGGCTAGTCCAGAAGCAAACGGCTTCTGGTAAAGACAAATCAAATCCGTTGGAAGCTGGTGGTTTGCTCAAATTCACATGGTTATCAGTGTACCATGGTTCTTACTTGAACTAAAACATTTGGCTACTCCAGAAGTAATGGCTTTTGGTAAAGAGATTCAAATCCATTAAGTTTTTCTCAAAAGATTGCTAGGGACTAGCAATAGTTTAGTGTGGGGGATTGATGAGTGTGTAAATACTCATCATTTTTTGTTAAATCTGAACTGCAAAACATTTAAAAATGCTCAGAAATGCATCAAAATACTGAAAATATCTCAAAATTGCATTTTATATGTTTCAGATGCAAAATGTTTGAAATCAGAAGAAAAATGAGCTAAGTTTGCATAATTGGCAGTTTCAGTCCCCCAAGTTTCAAAAGTTGTCATAAATAGTCCCTGAGCACTTATTTCAAAAGAAAAATCACCAAAGGTCCTTTTAAAATCATAAGTTGTCAAAATTAGTCCTTTGGTGAAAAATGTCAAAAGTTTTGAGAAATTACAAGTTTAGTCCTTTGAGTTTCAAAATTGGCAAAAATGGTCCTTGGAAATTTGAAAAATGTCTATTTTGGTCCTTGTACTATGGAAACTTGTCATTTTTGGTCCCTTGGAACAACTTTGATAATTTAGCAGCTTTGGTCCCTTGTTTTTCAGAAATTACACAAAAGGTCCTTGTTTTATCTAAGCCTTTGAACCCTTTGGACCCTGCCATATACCCATTGGACCCTGTCAAACACTTGACCCCCTGCCTGTTTTGACCCCCCTTCAATATTAAGCCAAGTCAAACACCCCGGTCAAAAGTCAAATCCCGCCCAATCTTTTTCTTCTTCTTCACCAAATCCACCTGCAAACACTCAATCTTCCCATCCCTCCAGCTCAATTCCCACTCCCCTTATCCTTCCACCTCACCCAACAAGCCAAAGAGCATTAAATGCTTCTCCTTCCATTCACTCAAACCCCCACTGGCATATATACACTTTTGGCGCCAAAAATTGATCAAACGGCCAAGAGTGTCTCAACTGATCCAATGGCTCAGATAATTGGTGGGATATGCTCAGAAGTTAAAAGGGAAGATATTTTGCATATAAAGGAAGCAAGAGATAGAGAGAAAGAGTAGTACTTAGTTTTATTTTCAAATGTATGTCGTTTTAAGCTTTTTATGTCTTAAATAGATTCTAAATTGTAATTTCCAGCTTAATTGTATCAAACTAAGCTATTTCAGTGTATTAAAACCATTTTCAAGTATCAATTCAAGTTGCATTACCATTTCATGTTTACATGTTTACTGTTGCAAATTTCAGTTTCAAATTCTTATGTCCAAGCTTTTAGTAGCGTATTTTTAAGCTCAAACAAGTTTATTTAAGCTCCTTATAGCTTTTGGTAAGCTTACAATTAAGTTTCAAGCAACTTTGGTATTGGGTCAACGAAAGTCAAACTGGGCTCAAATGGAAATGGAAATGATGATTGGGTTGATGCAGAGCATGGATTTGGGTTGATATTGAGTTAGGTTATGGTTTAGAATAGGTTAGTGATCCTTGTATTCTTTGGCAAGCCACAGTGGCTAGGACCAAATGTAAGTTCATTTTCATAACCACTGCATAATCTGTATCTGTGGATAGGATTAGTTTTTACCTGTTTATTTAGTGGTAATTAGGGTAATTAGACTCAGTTTAATCAATAATACAAACTAGTTCAGTGGTTAGCTTAGTTCAAATTGCAAATCAGCTATAAAAAGTGGTGTTTGGATCATAAGGTTAACCTGAGATAGAGGTTTGTTCAGTGGGTAAACTCTGTTGCTTTAGTCCTATTCAGTTGTAATATAGCCAAATTGGTCAGTTATTTGTGCACTAGAATACCCAAAGTCAAAAGTGCTTAAAATCTGTTCTTGTGATCACATTTGATTGAATCAGTTGGTAAAAATGAGCATTTGTGTTTAGAATTCATAGAACTAGCTTGCATTAGTTTCATTTCATCATAATACATCAATCTCAGTCCACAAATTGATTTCAAATCTCATTTAAGTCAAAGTATCAAAACTGCTTCAAAAGTCAAAATTTGAAAAGTCAGTTTTCACCCAACTTGGGTGATTTTTAATTGATTCATTTCTGGTTCAAATCAAGTGAAATTTTGGTTTTTATAAGTTCAGTTGGTCAAGTTGTTTAAAATGATTTTTGGTTAATTTTTGGAAGCTTTTATAAAGGTTGAATAAGCCTCTCAATAAGCCACTTTTGCCCTGTGCACTGACTCAGTATATACTGAGAGTGCACAGGCTTCTTGCAGAGCTTGTCAAGAGCTCAGTTTAGCTCATTCTTGGTTTAGAAATAGCTAGCCAGGTCTTCTTTAAGTTCCAACTTCTGTTTTTTAGTTTCAGCTTATTGGGTAGCTTATTCTTAGGCTGCAAAGTGGTAGTTGGAAACTGTTTTTAGCACTCAAACTCAAATCATCATATCTGTTTAGTTTGAATTTCAGAGGTTTAGGATAGTTGAAACTAGTTGCATTTGGGTACTTTTAGCATATTATAGCTTCTGCAATCATTTGGTGGTCTTTGGTGTTCATTTGCTTATTCCAAGTGCTTATTTATAAGCACTTGTCATTGCAGTTTCATAATCCTACACATAAGCCACTGTTTTTATATTTTTCCTAGATTCATAATATTAATTTAGACTTTTCCTGAATTTTTCAGATTTTTCTAGGTCAGTTTGCTATTTTTCCTCATTTAAATCAGTTTTTAGTACATTTTAATTAGCTTTTAATACAATTAAATCAGAAAAACTTCAAAAAAATAAGTTTTCATTTTTCCTAGGTTAAGATAAATATAAAAAGTCAAAAAAATATTTTTCCAGATTTTTCTTATTTAAATTTGTATTTTTAAGCAATTTAAGTAGTTTTAAATAGTTTTTAATTCATAGAAAATACAAAAATAATCAGGAAAATATAAAATTAGTTTTGAAATTTCTCTTTAGTTATTTTAGATTTTTCTAAGTCATAATTTAATTTTTCTAGCTTTATTTCATATTTTCTTGTATTTTACGCTATTATTAAATAAGTAAAAATAGTTTTTAATTAATAATAATTAGATAAAAAGTTTTAAAAATAATTTTCTTTCTCTAAAAATTTTCTCTTATCATTAGGTTTGTAAAAATGTCATTTTTATATTTTTAGGATTAATATTGCTTCAGTTTCACATTTTCTTTTGTACGACACGTAGTTTTTAATTAGAATTTTATAAAAGAAAAATCAAAAACATCATTTTGCAAATAGTGATAGCGTTTATTTAATATATTTTATCTTTTTAATTTTCTTTAATTTGCAGTTAAGCCCCTGTAATTTATAAACTTTTCCTTTAGGTATAATTGTTCATAATCACAACTCTTTTCCGTTCAAATTCTCCCGATCAATATTCGTTTGGTGATTCATCGCACAGCTCGTTGGGACATAACGACCTGGGGAAACACTATACTCTCCTGATCTTCATTGCATTTTGTGTCTGAACTGTTTTAAGTTTCTTACGGTTAGCCATTCACAAGTGGCTAGCTTGTGTGAGATAACTTGACGGTTTAGCACGAATCACCCAACTAGCCCATTAGTTTTAAATCAAATTTATGCTATGACGAAAAAATTAGACGAATTAAAAGACTCACCTACTCAAATGTTTAGAAAAATGGTTAAAGTTATAAAAAAGAGATTTATAAAATATTTTGCTAGTTTACCTTTGGTTTATACTTGTTCCGCCGCACTTAATCCATGTTTAAATGTTGGAGGCGTAGAACTTTTAATAAGAAGAATAATGGAAAATTTAGAATTGTCCTTTGGGTTAGACGGTGAAGATCCCAACTATATAGAATCTCAAGTTTTTAAATTTAATGATTATTTTAAAAAATTGTTTGAAATTTATACAACAAAATATGGTCAACAACCAAACCCAATTCTCGACCCAATGCGGGCCGGTTCGTCTCGAATGACAAGGGACATTAACATAAACCTTTATAATACTTTACGTGAAGACGCTACAAAGCGTCAACGATCATCGGCCCCAACAAGCGAGTTGGGACAATATATGGCTACAAACTTTTTAACAACTTTAAGTCCCGATGAGTTTGCAAACTTTGACATTTTGGCTTGGTGGAAAGAAAGGGAAATCCAATTTCCAATTTTAGCCGCTATGGCTCGTGACTTATTAGCGGTCCAAGCTTCGACGGTAGCTTCCGAATCGGCCTTTTCTCATAGTGGTAGAATTATATCGGAAAAAATGACAAAACTAAGCCCCGAATCCATGGAAGTATGTGTATGTTTGAAAGATTATATGTACGGAGTAGATAGGGTACAACATGAAAGATCGTTGGAAGGTTCGATTGAAGAAGTTGAAGAAACTATAGCACAAGAAGAAGATGAAATGGGGATATCACCTCCGACTACCGAATTAGATGAAGGTGAATTTGAACCATTTGATGTTGAAGAGTTAGATGTAAATTCAAAACCACCACAATCTTCCAAAATACAAGGAACCAAATACTCACTTAGAATTATTTTATTTTATTTTTTTTTTTCTAAGCTAAGAAAATGATAGGACCCACATTTATTAGAGGCTTTAAACGGAGAAGAGTTAACTTTTGTTGCCATAGTTAATGGGTAGTGATTTGCATAATCACAAAAATGATTGGTATATTTAAATTTAGAGTGTTTAAATATTTATACTCTTACAAGATCAACATGACTAAACATAATGTGAGGGTATAAATGTTCAAACACTTTAAATTTGAGTGTCCTAATCATTTTTGAAAGTGTTCAAATCACCTTCCTAAATTAATGAGAATTTTTGCACACTTTCAAAAGTGATTGGGACACTTTATTTGTGTATTAAATACTTGTGCAATATTAATACTACGCTTTAACTATTTGTACATATAAATGTTCAAATAGTATTTTAAAATGTGCAAATCACCTCTCTAAATTAATAATATATCGTATCATACTCTTACCATATTGAAAAAAGAAAAGCACCATAAACCTCTTATTAAGAGGTTAACATCAGTCTGTTTGATTTGATGGGTTATTATACTCCATGTATTTTCAAACTGAATATCCTAAGGGGGCGTTTGGTTGGGGTAATTTGAAATTCCGGAATTTTAAATTATAGAAAATTTAAATTCTTGAGAATTTAAAATTCTGGAATTTAAAATACCTTAGCATGTTTGTTTGACATAAATTTATAAATATTTTTTTATTCTTTTAATATAAATTTCATAAATATTCTATTTAAAAGTTTATAAAAAATTATAAAAAAAAGTTTCTAAAACATTTATAAAAAAACTTTATAAAAAATTTATAAAAAAAGTTTATAAATAATTTATGAAAAAAGTTTATAAAAAAAATTTATAAAAAGTTTATAAAAAAGTGTATAAAAAAATTATAAGAAATTTATAAAAAATTTATTAAAAAAAAAAAAAAAAAAAAAAAAAAGTTCTAAAAAAAGTTTATAAAAAAAATTTATAAATAATTTATGAAAAAAGTTTATAAAAAATTTATAAAAAAAAGTTTATAAAAAATTTATAAAAATAATTATAAAAAAAAGTTTATAAAAAATTCATAAAAAAGTTTATAAAAAATTTATAAAAAAATTATAAAAAAAAAAAAGTTTATAAAAAATTTATAAAAAAAGTTTATAAAAAATTAATAAAAAGAGTTTATAAAAAAAATTCATAAATATTCTATTTTAAAGTTTATAAAAAAAACAATAAGAAAAAAAGTTTATAATTTTTTTTTTTCAAGTAAATTAAAATTCCTCACTTTTTGGAGGCATTCTGATTCTCTCCGTTTTGGCAATTCGGGGAATTGTAAATTACTTCAAATGCCCCCCTTTTGAGTTACCAAACAGAACATTTGAAGGGATTTAAATGCAAATGCCCCCAATATCCTCCAAATTGCCTCAACCAAACGCCCCCTAAGAGAATTGATACTTACATCATATATCTTGATGCATGTATCATATTTTGTGCATTACAATTTGTACTGTATAATACTGTAATGTATAAATTGTGGTGCATACATAAAAAATATGATGTGAGTATCACCTCCTATATCCAAAGGATAAAAGCTACTCCCCCCCCCCCCCCCCGTCCCATATTAAGTGTCCACTTTCCATGTGCACAAAGTTTTAGGTAATTCCACTAACTACACTTTCCACCAATCAAATATCATTTTCACCCACTAAAGTCTCATCTCATTGGTTGAAGTACATTATGGACACTTAATTTGGGACATCTCAAGATTCCATTGTGGACACTTAATATGGGACGGAAGGAGTATTTTAGAGCTATTGATTGATGTATATTCTGTACACTTGAAAAATGCACCCATTTTTATACTAGAACTCTGAAAGATTCATTGATTCCTTCACGCATTAAAGTTAGAGATTTGGTGAAGATATCTCATTATCTCATATCATATTGTCTTATAAATACTCTATACAACTGCAGAATATTCGTAACAAAAAACAATTACAAGACCTTACCTCTCTTTTCATTTAAACTAATAATTCATTTAAATATGTCAATACTACCACATTTATATTCAAATACACATTGCGTATCATGATTCGATATCAAAAAACGTACTCATTTGCAGGGATGGAGCGGGGGGTTTTTGCGGGTGCCCGAGAACCCCATGGATTTTTCGATGCAGTGTAAATTTTTTGAAAGAACACGAGTTTTCCCTAAATGCATCTTGAATGCACCCGGCCATTCAATATGTATTTCTAGTATTACGTTCAAAAGATTTTGTGCACCCGGTCATATTTGTTCTTGGCTCCGTCCCTGCTCATTTGAATCATATGTTGTGTGCCCGCATATTCTTCGAGCATTCTTTGTAAAAGTTTAATAATAAGCACGAATGATTTGACAAATTATAAATTCTCAATTGTTTGGTTGTAAGATATATCATAAAATTATAAGTTTTGCTTTTGATGTTTAACCTTAAATTATTTATACTTTTATGAACTAGTCAATCACGATCAAATTGTATCCCCTCACAATTATATAAACAACTCTTGATGCATAAAATTATGGCTATAAACGAATTAAACGTTCAGTGAACATTTCATAAATCGTTCGATAAAAAGTTACGAACATGAACAATATTTTACATTCATTTAGTTAAACGAACGAACATAAACAAAGGTCGTGTCCGTTTATTTATGTTCGTGAACGTCCGTTTATGAGTTCGTTTATGTTCATTTATTTATTTATATTTGTAAATCATATATTTGAATTGTATAATTTTAAAGTTAATTTTTTTAAACAAAACAACACATGTAAACAATATATTGTGCATAATTTAATAAAGTTTATATTTGTCTCTCTATGTTCATTTATGTTCGATCGTTTATGTTCATTTAGCGTCTTAATGAACGAACATGAACAACTCATTTTCTTAATAAACGAACATGAATAAGAAAAAATTTCCATTTAAATGTTCGTGTACGTTTATTTTTTCGGTTAAAATTAAACAAACGAATATAAACAAGGTTCCATTCACGTTCATCCGATTCGTTTACAGCCCTAAATAAAATCTTCAATGTAGAAAAACAAGTATTCATTGCTATGTAGCTAATTGATAACATATGAGCTTCTTTTACTTTATGAGTGGAAACCAATTATCTACATTAGAAAAGAAATTTTGAGTTAATAATAATAATAATAATAAATAATGACATAATAAAATAATAATAATAATAAATAAGAATTATAAAATAAATAATAATAATAATAATAATAATAATAATAATAATAATAAATTAATAATAATAATAGTAATATAATAATAATAAACAATAAATAATAGTAATAATGATAAATAATAAATAATAAATAATAATAGTAATAATAATAGTTTTGAGAGAACAAATTGTGTCTAGACTCCCATTCAAATTTATATAAATTTATTATAAATAATTAAGCGGTTTCCTGAAAGGTGTGGGAGCCAACTAGTGTCTTGGCTTCTTATTAATTTATTTGTAAAAGCCTTTGGTTATCTAACGAAGTGATGTTTAAAATAAAATAATAATAAATAATAATAATAATAATAATAATAATAATAATAAACATGTAAATTTGTTATTTTTTTAGTTCAAATCTATGTTGTTATCATAGAGTGAGATCAGTTTTAATTCTTTTGATTTCAATTTTTTTACTTATTTTATTTGTTTAAATTTCTCTCTACCAAACGTGCCTTAACGGTTTGTTCTAAGTAAGTGAAGAAAACAAAAATATAAATGTGTTCTTAAGTTTTTTTAAATGAAAGTTAAAATAAAAATGCAAGAAAGAAGGGGAAAATGGTTGAGTTTTTTTTGCCCCTTAGGCTAGCCCCAGTGATAGCTAATCCCCATCGATCGAGCACCCTGACGATCGAGTGGGTGTCGATCGCCCCACTGCCACCCTTGTCGATCGCCTCCTTCTTTACCCAATTAGATCCTCCTGCCGATCGACATTTCCAACGTTTAAATCCAAAACATTATCCTAGTTTACGTTGCAATCCAAAAAAAAAAAAAAAAAAAAAAAAAAAAAAAACATTTTACCCTATAAATACAACTAAAATCTCATCACAAATCTCACAACATTTTACACACTAAAACTCAAAAATCTCACAATCCTCTCTATCAAAAATCTCACAATCCTCTTTATCAAAAATGTCTAAGAAAACACCACCAACCAAAGGCCGAAAATCCCGTTTGTCACAAAACGTCCCGCATATTTTAACACCGGATCCGAATTTCCAGTTAACCGGTGTCTCACCAATAATCAATTTCCAACCCCTGGTTTCGAATATCCATCCCAACAAGCTCCACAACAACACCCTAACAATCCATTTAGTATGAATCGTCCATTTGTTCCACCGCAACAAAACATCCACTACCAACAACAATAACAAAGCTACTCCCGTCGAAGCAACCAATCTATGTATGGGTCACACGAATCTGTGTACCGTCCAACAATGGATTCATCAACGTCTTCATATTCAAATTATCAACAATATTCTCCGGTTAACCGTATCAATCTTGAGGGTTTTGATTTTGATGACCAATTGTACAACAATCCTAATTTTTATGCTGGAACCGGATCGGGTTATCCGGCTCAAGAGTATCACGGTTCGGGTACCGGTTCGGCTCATGGATCGTATCACGATTCGGTCAACCTTGATGACGTAGAAGAAGAAGAATGTCGAGAAGAGACGTCACCGGTCAAACCAAAGAAACGAGCTACAAAGGCGAAGAAGAAGGTTGTCGAGAAAGAAGGCAAGAATGATTCGTTGCCTTGGACCAAAGAAGATGAGATCGCCTTGTGCAACGCTTGGTGTGATGTATCCGAGAATAGTGTAACCGGAAACAACCAAAATGCTAAAGGATTTTGGCAGAAAGTCATTGCTTACTTTGAGAAGGAGGTTGGTGCAGAAAGAACGTACAACTCTATCGTTTCAAAGTGGAAAAATAGGGTTCGTCCTAGAGTTGGTCACTTTTGTGCCATTTACAACAATGCTGTTAGGAATTACGGAAGTGGTGAGAATGACCTCACCGTTTATACACGAGCGTGTGATGAATACCAAGTAGTGTGTGGTCATCCGTTTGTTTTGGAGCATTGTTGGAAGATTTTGAGGGACCATTCTGCTTTGAAGGATAATGAGATGCCGGCTTTTTTAAGCCAAGATGAGGGACACAAAAAAGCAAGGACTTCAACCGACTCGGATGTGCACTCGGATGTGCCTTCGTTTGTGCCTAATAGACCAACTGGTCGTGATGCCGCAAAGAAGAATAAAAAGAAATCTTCGGAGTCTTCGAAAGATAGGATTATGGAAGGTGTTGCCGAGAAGTGGGGCAAGATCAAGTCCGTGGCATTCGGGCAGAAGAAGGAGCTGGCAGACCTGCAATATGGTTTGAAGAAGAAAGAGCTAGAACAACGGCAAATCGAGTTGGAGCTACAGCAACAAAGAGAAGCAAGGGAAGACAAAAAATTGGCACTAGAAGAACGAAAAGTTGAATTAGAGGCTCAAAAGAAATATGATGCAGATCTCATGTTCTATTGCACGCCAATCGACCCATCTTTGCCCGCAATAGAACGCCAAACAATGCAGAAACTCAAAGAGGCGATCAAGGCACGCCACAACCTTGAATAAGTGTTGTAATGTTTTAATAAGTTTCGTAATTGTTTAATTTTATTTGAATTATTATGTAACGTTTTAATTATTAATGAAATTTTATTTTGTGTTAATCGCCTGAAGGTCGCCGGAGAGAGAAAGCTGACGTGGCAGGGAAAAAGAGGGGGATTGAATCCCCTCATTGGGGCTAGCCTTAACTACTTAAACTTAGCTTCAATTATATACTCCCTCCGTCCCACTAGGAGTGTCTTGGTTTGAAAAACACAAAGTTTAAGGTAGATTAAATTATTGCTTTCTTTCCTTACCAAATGACAATAATACCCATGTCATACTCAAAATATCAATTGTATATGTAAAAAATGTAAATGTAAATAGATGTTTGTTGGCCCACTTGACTTATACACCGACAACTTTTGAACAAGCATTCAGATTTTTTTTTTTTTTTTTTTAGCCACTTCTCATTTCATTACCGCCAAAACAATTTTTGTGAGATTAGCCATACAAATTTTAGGAGCCAAACCCATTTTTATTTTGATACTCCATATTACCGCCAAATAATTTACGTATACTCATAAAGTAGCCATTTTAATTTGTACAGTACATACCGCCAAATTGACTTTAACTTTGAGAGTACTCCATATTTACCGCCAAATTGCCTATTCTACCATTAAAGTTAGACTACTTCACTAAGCTAGATTTTGTAATCAATTTCAATGAATGGATAACCATACAAACTCAAACACTAAACCCAACTTGACTGATTCCCAACGTCGAACCATATACGAAGCCTTATTGCAGAAAAGTATCGACGGGAAACTAAAATATGGATCTATAAGCGATGTGGCATCACATTTCTCCGTATCTACCCGCACCGTAAGTCGCATTTGGCATCGAGCTAGACTTCAAGTCCTCCATGGATATGTGGTCGATGTGTCTTTAAGGAAACCATTTGTAGTTAAACAAAAAAGGATACATATCGATTTCGATCAAGTTGCACAAAAAAGGAGTATATGATTGAGAACATAATTATTAAACTTATTATGGAAACTTATTAAAGCCTTTTGAAATTGCTTGCGAAATTTTGAACTTAGGGTGTGTTTGGTAGAGAGAAATGAAGGGAGAGAAATAGAAATGAGCTCAATTCTCATGTTTGGTAGAGAGAAATGAAAGGAGAGAAATGGAAATGAGATTTTGGTGGGGAAATGGAGAGAGTTGAGTAGTGTAATTTAAGTAGATCCATTTCTCTTAATTTTGTGGAGAAATTGGAGAAATGGATTAATTTTTTTGAAAAAATGTTTTTTTTTTTTTTTTTTTTTTTTTTTTTTTTTTTTTTTTTTACATTTAAAAAAAATTAAAAAGATATATTTAAAAAAATATTTTTTTTTTTAAAATTATTTTTTTTTTAAAATAAGTTTTTTTTTTTTAAATAAATACATTTTTTTTTAAATTATTTTTAAAAAATTATTTTTTTTAAATATTTTTTTTAAATAAATACATACATTTTTTTAAATAAATAAGTTTTTTTTTAAATAAATACATTTTTTTTCAAAATTATTTTTAAAAAATTATTTTTTTTTAAATTTATTTTTTTTAAAAAATATTTTTTTTTTAAATATTTTTTTTTAAATTATTTTTTTTTAAAATAAGTTTTTTTTTTTTTTTTTAATTATTTTTTTTTATTTCTCGGGTCAAGTCTCTGTTGTTACCAAACATTAGAATTGAACAAAATTCTCTACTGATTTCTATTCTCTGAGATTTAATTCTCTACTTCATTTATTTTCTCTGAATTTCTCTCTACCAAACGCACCCTTAAAACCTTTTGAAAGTGCTTGGACAAAATACTTTTCACTTGTACGACATAAATAATCACTCTTGGATCATAAATAGTGTTTCTATTGTCTTGTCCCATCATGTTTCCTACTTTTCTTAGTCACTAAGGCTAGTCCCAGTCGCGACCTGGGACGACCTGGGACAACCTGCACCACGTCAGCTTTCTCTCTCCAGCGACCTGGGACAACCCGGATGCCCCAGTCGACGACCCAAGTTTTTTTTTTTTTTTTTTTAATGACCAAATGTGGTGGGAATGCATTTAACATCGAGCGTTTACTCACTCGATATTGCAAATCTTGTCTCTCCAACCGATGTGCCAACCTCACCTTCCCAATCGATGTGCTCGATTTGAACATCGGTTGACATTCACTTTTTGGCTTGCCCAACCGATTTAAAATTGTCCATTGCGACAAGCCTAAGTAGCTACGTATAGTATTAGTGTCATTTCACTCTTTCAACATCTTCTAAAATAAAATATTAAAGGGTAAATTACACAGGTCGTCCATGAACTATACACCTGTTTTCGCATTTGGTCCCCTGTTTTAACTTTGTTGCGAACAGGGTCCCCATTTTGCCAAACGGTTACCCGTTTGATCCTTCGAGGTCCGTTATACATAACACTCATTGTGTTTTCTCGTTAGTTGACCTGAAAAGATTGAAATACCTTTGTTGAAAAGTCAACTAACGAGTAAAAATACGAGTGTTATGTATAACGGGGCTCGAAGGACTAAACTGGTAACTGGTTGGCAAAATAAGGACCACGGTTGCAACAATGTCAAAATGGGAGACCAAATACAAAAACAAGATATAGTTCAAAGACGATCTGTGTAATTTATCCAATATTAAAATTGATACGAGTAATATAAGAGCATTGGGTGTGGTGGGTGGATCATAACTCTTCATTAACGCCACCTCAGCGTCACATCAACATAACAAATCTCCACAATTAATCACATCAAACCTCCTCCCTCATAACAAATTTCAACCTCTTCATTTGGGGCCCACCACTACCAATTAATTTTCTTAATTCAATTTTCAAAATAAACTAAATTCATTTCATTAAAATTAAAAATACAATAAATAACACAATAATAATAAAAATAAACACGATACGAAAAAAAAACGACACGGTAAAAAAAATACAACACATACTAATGGATCGGATCTTCGACATCCCACTTCGGGTAATTTTTCAAAATCTCCCAAACGTGAACATACTTTAACTCATTTTCACCAAATTGTTGCTGAAAGTTTAGTTTTGCATTCTCGAGATGAGTGTGGTCATTTTGACCACTTCGACGCTGCAAATGTTTGTAAATCGCGTTGAATTTTTTACAATCAACGTTAATCCTCGTCCATTTTCCTGTGATTGAATTTTTGGTACGATTGTCATCGGTAGTCTGATCATTGAACATCTTCATAACGTCGTTCCAAAAAAAAAATCGGAACGGTTATTTTCCATATCTAGAGCTTGCGAAATTTCTATCCAAACTTGCGCAAGCAACATTTCTTCAGACTTGTTCCACTTCGGGTTTTGAGACATTGTGTTTTTTTTTTAGCTACAGAGATAGAAAGTTTGAATTGATGCAGATGTGAAAAAATGATGGTTATAGTTTGTTATTTAAAGGGGTGGTTTTCAAATTCAAATTCAAAAATCAGATTCAAATTTCAAATTCAAATTCAAGATTCAAAATTCAAATTCAAATTCAAAATTCAAATAGGAGCGGGATTATTTAAAATTCAAATTCAAATTTAACGGTATACTTTTGAGCGGGGTTATTTAAATTCAAAATAGAAATTCAAATTCAAAATCCGATTCAAATAGGAGCGGGATTATTTAAAATTCAAATTCAAATTTTAAATTCAAACGGTATAGTTTTGAGCGGGATGCCTATATATACAACCCTACCAGTCACGAGTTACACACACAACTCACACACAAAAATGTCTTGCAAAGATTCCCAAGTCCACAACAGTTGCCGGAAACAAGCTTTACAACTTCACTACAGTTTCCTGCAACTAGCTTTCCAACTTCACCACAGATTCCTGCAACTAGCTTTCCAACTTCAGAAGAAGTTGAAGTTTACTCAACACCACCTGAAAATGTCTTTCCGGTTTTCCAACCGAAAAACGTATTTTTAAACACTCCACCTGTGAACAATCCAATTGTTCCAACTCCACCTGTGAACAGTCCACAGGTGGATCTTGAAAACAACCCATTCGGGTTAAGTGAGGCTTCCCTTCGTCAACTTGAACAGAACGAAGAAAACAATAGGGAGATTATGGAGGAGCAGGCACGCGAGGAAGCTGCTCGTCGTGAACAAGAAGCAATGAAAGCTCAATATCTTCAAGATAACTACTTTGACATAATTGAGACTCGGCTCGTTAATGGCGAGTTTTATTCCTCTTCAAGTTCTGAGGGTTGGGACTCAGATGATTCGTTTTATTAAGTTTTAGTAGTTTTATTTTCATCAGTATGCGTTGTAGTTTTTAATGTTTAAGCGTATTATGTATTTCATGTTTTCAGTTAAATGTTCAATGTAATTTGTGTTTTTCATCAGTATGCGTTTATGTTTGCATTCTTTTTTCCTCCACGAACCTTTCAATCTTTATAAAAAAACACTTCACCTTCAAAAATATTTATCATCTCCACAAATAAAACTCAACAAATAAAAAGAAAAAATAGAGAAAAAAAATAAAATAAATAACAGCTTCCACCTTGTCGTGTAGACGGCGAGCCACGATGAAGGGGGGTGGTGTGGTGGCGAGGCATGACGAGGTGCCAAGTCACCCCACGGCGAGCCACGATGAAGCCACACCCAATGGTCTAACCGTATTTAAGCACGCTCAAAACAGATGCTCTTGACTTCTTGAGTGTTATGAATATATTTTTTAAAATCAAATCAATGACGAAACTAATTTAGTAAACCAGTTTTAAAATGGGCGCATAAATGCAGGATTTAGAAATAAGAATTTTCCAAGTATATATACGTAAAGTCTTAAACTATAAAAGGAAGGCAATTACTTAAAATTTACTTAAAGTCTTAAACTATAAAAAGAAAGGCAATTACTTAACTTTATTGGCTTATACCGGCCGTAATAAGCCCTGCAAACTCGTTCTTCGTCATACTTGGCAAAATAGCACACATGCTACTTTAATATGGCTAGAAAGGAGCACGCATCATCAAGATTCAAAAAGGAAGACTAGATCTTATGGACGATCGAGACGTCCATGTGTGTTTTTGTATGCACATGTGTTTTGGTTGGGGCATATGTGTTTAAATGTGATATAATTTGGTAGTGAATTTGTTTGTTTTATTATAATATGGTAAAGTTGATTTTTAAAGGAAAAATGTTGAACTGACATTAATGTGATATGCTATTAAGGTCCCTTATTACACTTAATCTTAAATTCTTATATAATTTTATAAGCATACTACTTTCTTCTTTTTTTTCTTTTTTTTTTTTCTAAAAAAAAAAAAAAAAAAAAAAAAAAAAAAAACTAGATCAAACACTTTTTCTTTACTTATGCGTTATTCATCATAAATTGTAAATTACTTATTTAACATTATCTTAAACTCAAACACTAATTTGAAAAAGCACGCGTCGGACTACCACAACAAAGAAAGAACACTCTTTTACATAGAAGATCATTTTACCCAGCAGTTCGTATCGGGGAGCATGCTCGAGCCACCTAACCCGTATATTGCGGGATATTGTCCCCCACGTGGACTGATGCCTAGCATCTAAGCTAGGCATAGTTTGGTTCGCTCCATCCCCATGTTGTCAGATACAATAGTTGGGGTCGTATAAATACCCAACCTCATTCAATGTTCAACTAACTAATGAACCACGTATTTACTCTCACATTTATTGCTTAACCCTTCGACTTAATCATATTACGTGTTCTCACGGCAAGCTTTGTCTTGAGATCAAACCTGAGATGAAATTAACGCGTGTTTGTCATATTTGTAAGTGCTAGACAGACGCTACTTATCCAATCCAAATGAACCTACACGTGCTCAAGCCAAGAAATAGTTATTTACCTCTACAATAATCATGTATGCTTATAACTAATTTTTTTGGAATGCTAGACCCACATAACAATCTCACAAAAAATATTTACACGCTGATGTGTCAGGAAATGATTAGCCTATTTTGATATGCTATCTAGGGCTGAGCACAAAATCGACCGAACTGAGCCGAACCGGACCGAACTGAACGAACCTACCACTTTCGGTTTTGTTTCGGTTCTATGTATTTCCGGTTGTCAGTTTTGTGTCTGTTCGGTTCGACCCAAAACCGACCAAACATACACAAAAAGCATGCAAACCAGACCGAACCGAACCGATTCGGTTCTGTTTCGGTTCATGTATTTGTGAAATCGGTTCTCGGGTCGGGTTGGTTTTTGTCGGTTCGGGTCGGTTCCGGACCGATGCTCAGCCCTAATACTATCTCTCTCTTGTCAATGACTAGACCAATCACTATTTGGCATATGAACGTGTCTTTTTGTGTGATTTTTATGTGTGTCTATAATTTACTCAATTATTTATTTATTTATTTAAGAGTAAACTACACCGTTCGTCCTTGTAGTTTGCGTTGACTGACTAGTTTTGTCCTTTGACCGAAAAAATGCATCAACCGTCCTTAAATGTGAAATGTTATGTGTCGTTAATCCCTCTTTTTAACGGCATTCATTAACTGTCGTTAATTCACTCTACTTAATATTCAAATGAGGATATAATGATAAATTTGCTACATTCTTTTTCCTTTCCTTTTAAAATAATAATAATAATAATAATAATAATAATAATAATATTAATAAAGTGATGTTTATAATAAAATATATATATATATATATATATATATATATATATATATATATATATATATATATATATTAATATTAATAATAATAATAATAATAAATACCACCACTACCAATCTTTCTCTTATCTCTTTTTCAACAATCACTCCACCTAAACCTTCTCACCTACCACTACTTCTTCATCTTAATCTTTACCCACCATTACCACCATCCACCACCGTCCTGCCACCATCGTTCACCACCAGTCCCACCACCTCTAGCGACCATTAAAAACCCCAAAACAAACACCCATCTAATTCTCTTCTAATTTATGAACACCAACACCTCATCTTCATATACTCAAACAAAAATCCAACCCACAAATACTAACCTATGATCTTGCATCTTCATTAAAAATCATCACCAAATTATAAAAACAAAACACATCAATCCTTGGATTTATAAAATCCACCGATCAACCAACCACAACTACTAATCCGATCAAACCACCAACCAACACCACTGCGGCACCACTACATGTTGTCGTCAAACCACCTGCCAATAAGAACCACCCAAAACCAGTGCCTGCTGTCGTCAAACCACCCACCACCAGTCCATGCTTTTTCTTTCCCAGATAAACACAAGGCCCTTAATCAATTTCAAATTCCAATAACAAACACATACTTACCTGCTTCATCTGTGACTGTGAATTATATTGTGGACTAGTTGAGCCGTATGAATTGGTAGTCTTTTAGGACTATTTTAAATAGTTATGATGAGATTAATTACAAAATTGAGAGAAATGGGATGTTTTCTACATTGTTTATTTTATTTGTATTTGAATGTGATGAATTTATGCAAGGGAGGATATGAACTTTCTGAATTGGTAGCAATTTAGAACATGTGTGGCATGTGTAAATGTGTGGGATTGTGGTTACAAGTTCTTGTAATATAAGTTATTTGTGATGTGCTACAGTAGTTGTAAGAATCGGGTGTGCTTCAAGACTTGTTTATTAGCTGTAATGAGATTGGATATATAGTTAACAGTTATGAGTATCTTTTAAATCATTAGTTTTTTTGTCATGTTATTCGTGTAATTGTGCCTAAATGTGATGAATTAGAGATTGGTTTTATGACTGTGGAGGAAAGTTTTTTTGTTTTTAATTTGTGAAGTTAGCAACAGAAAATTTGCTAAGTGTAAGTTTAATTTGATTTTAGAAATATGATGGTACTGGTAGGTAGTCGTAAATATGAATAGAAGAGATGGTAGTGGTCGGTGGGTGGTGAATGGTGATAGTTGGAAATGAAGATAAATGGATGAAGAAGATGGAGAAGTTAAAAATAAGAGGGGAAAGACCAAAATACCCTTATGTGGACTAACTTAACGAGCGTTATGTACAGTCGTTAAAGTGAAGGACCAACGAAACGATACATAACGTTTCACATTTAGGGACGGATGGTACATTTTTTTCGATCAAAGGACGAAACTCTTCGGTCAACGCAACCACAAGGACGAACGGTGTAATTTACTCTTTATTTAATGTAACCTTAAACGCACAAAAGTTTAACAATCCCAATTCCAAAGACATACATAAATAAGAGATGATTTGCACACTCCATTAAATGATTGAGACACTTCAATTAATTATGTTTGAATATTTATACCCTTACAGTTACTTTTACACTCTCATCATGTGATGCCATAAATATCCAAACACAACTAATTAAAATGTCTCAATCATTTTTAAAAAATGTGCAAATCACCTCCCTACATAAATAGACTAAGACACACTTAACCATCAAAGTATATTCCAATGGGCTATGTTATACGAACCCTCCATATATTATCACATCAAGAGGTTTTGGTTAAACCGTACAACCCACAATGCACACTGTACAAACCGATGATACATACAATGATTAGGCTAGCCCCAGTAAGTCGATCGAGGCCCCCCTCGATCGATTAGAGGATCGATTCCCCTTGTTGTGTAGCCATTCGATCGCCAAGATAAGGAGCTCACTTGGTCGTCTGGTCGATCGAATCCACAAAGCTTTTGTTTCAAAAATATTACCGTTTTTTATGCAACGGTTCTAAAAAAAATAAAATAATAATTAACCTTTATAAATACACAATACAAACACACTTCAATCCACAAATCTATTTCACACAATTCAAACTCAAAATACTTCTCAACACAAGATTTAAAATGGCTTGCCGTCTCCCCCATTCCGTTGAAGATATGCAAGTGTACGTTCAAAATCAATGCAATAACGACGATGAGGCTCGAAAAAACGCTATTATAAGCGTCATCAAATTGTTTAACCAGGCGAAGGCGGAGAAGGAACATATGAGAGAAAACTACAAGACTTGCAACGAAATTACGCCTGAACGAAAAGCTGTGATAGACAAATTTTTGAAAGATCAAGCCCGCAAAGATCGCGAGGTTGCTGACAAGTTGTGGCGGTGTGTTCAGAAGATAACGGACAACGTCAGCACCAAAATCAATTGGAGCTATCGGGAGAACAAAAACGATGGTGTAGGTGCATCAACTTCGACTACCAACTTCGAGCTACCGGGGGAACCTGTGCTAGACGAGGAAGATTTGGCTCGCTTCGAGGGATTTGCCGGTTCTCGTACTCCCTCGTATGACTCTGCATGCAGGGAGCATTCAGATTAGATTTATGATTTATGTATTTCGTATCGTTTTTATATTTAATATATTATTGTTTTTATTTCGTATCGTTTTTATTTATGTAACGTTTTAATTATTAATAAAATTTTATTTTGTGTTAAAAATGTAAAAAAAAAAAAAAAAAGAACTTGGTCGCCCTTACTGGGGCACCTAATCGCCTGAAGGTCGCTGGAGAGAGAAAGCTGACGTAACAAAAAAAATGAGGAGGATTGAATCCCCCTACTGGGGGCAGCCTTATCTACCCTCTTTATGAGAGGCCATGAATAACTCACCCCAATTCCAATAATTGACCACCACACTCACTACCAAACTTCACAAGCAAGTTTTACTTCCCAAAACTACACTCACAAATCTATTACGTACTATATTTTTTAAAATTATATATACCTGGTTTTTCTAACATGTGCCCCGAGGCACATGTTAATCACAACAAAAAAACGGCGGGACTTACGAAAAAGGACGTCCGAACTCACATATTTTATTTGAAAAATGTAATTTTTATAGATCCGAACGTCTTTTTTCATGGGTTCCGTCATCTTTTCGATGTGCTTTGCCCCGGGGCATATGTTAGAAAACCGATACCATATTACTTCATGATATACAGATACACATACACTGTACATAGGGAACTACATTTTTGCAGCCTTTTTCTCTTTTACTGACTTCTCTTCATTCAAGATTTCAAATTCAAAATTATGTTTCTTGATATCTAATTGAAAATTGAGCTCATGTCTCAGAAGCCATATAATCAAAAGCGAAATTTATTTACTTTTCTAGTTTCATATTTTTCCGTTTCATATTTCTCTGTTTTTTGTTGTAAATTATTAATTATGGATGCAGAAGTTTACTTTATCTCTACTCAGGTTAGCTTTTTATGTTTAAGGTTTCATGTAAACTTCATACTCACAGCTCCACTTCTAATCAGCATTGCCGAAAACCCTTTTGATAAATCTGCATGTTTAAGAGGTGTTTGGATTAGCTTTTTGAAGTTTCCAAACAAAGTTGCTTACACTTTATTTCTTAACTTAGAACTATCTCAATTCTTTAGAAAAGTATCATTTTAGGTTTTATTTATCACACAGGTGGTGTTTGTTTTTTAAGAGGTTCTGAATCTGAACCGCACATCTGAATCTGAATCTGATGCGTAAATGTCTTAATCTGACCGCATATGAACGGGAAAAAAAAACTCATGTTTGAACCGCACATTTGCTTGCTCGTACTATTTTTTTTTAGTTATTTTTGTGTCAGCAAGAGGCAACAAGAGGCATTAAGACACCCCTCTCAAGTCTAGACCATTAAGATCTTATTGCCTCTGACTGCGTCTGAACGGGAAAAAAAAAACAAACGGTCTGAACGGCCAAAATGTCTGACCGCGTCTGAACGGTTCAGATTCAGAGGCTGTTAAGAGGTTTTTTTTAAAAAACAAACACCCCCTAAGTAATTATATTTTGCCAAAAAACCCAAACGATTGGGTGAGAATACTGCTATTAAATGTGCCTTTCTATAATAGATTAAGTTATGCAATCCCAGTAAGTTGTTCAACAATAGATTAAATTTATGCACATACAATCTTGTCACGTTACATTTTAGTTGTAATAATTGATGTGAATGGTGATACACTGTAAAAACTTTACATCACTAGAGTTGATCTTAAAGAGTGTTTTGACCCATTTTATGTGGAGGAATTTCATGTCTAAGAATATATGTTTAACGTTCAATTACTTCAAATGGTAAATGTCTCATGTTTTAACCCGATTCCTCCAAGCAAAATACAATGCACTAATGTAGTCTTCAAAAGGACAATGTGGAAACAACTACTAATTTATACGATTTTGAACCGCAAATATGGAATACAGTCTAATGCTTTTTCTAAGTATTAAGGCGATTATAAGCATTAGAAATTGACACTTTATGTATATAGACCCTTTTGCCACAGACTACGCCACATTTATGGTCAATCTACTTTTCTAATAATGTAAAAAGTTGGTCACTTTAAGGTCATGGACATACTGAAAAAGGGTCGGAGAGGTGATAGCCAATGCACATTTTTTGCTAATTCTAGGATCAAAGTTGGGGTTGTTAAAATGACAATCACTTTGTTGAGCTAATATGAGTTTAGGTTTATGTCAGAAATGGATTTACACTATTGCTTACATAAGTGGATAAGCAGCTTACAAGTGCTTATTGTAAGAAATGGATTTACACTATTGCTTACATAAGTGGATAAGCAGCTTACAAGTGCTTATTGTAAGCAGAAGCATAAACGGAAACAATAACCAATCCCAAACACTGTCTAAAATGTAAGGTTGTGTTTGTTTAAGCTTATTTACGAGCTTATGAACTCATATGTTTTTGGCTTATATTTCATAAGTTCAATTTTTTTGGCTTATTTGGGGACTTTATATAATTTTTTCTGCTAAAGGGATGTTTGGGATTGCTTATTGTTTCCGTTTATGCTTCTGCTTAAAATAAGCACTCGTAAGCTGCTTATCCACTTATGTAAGCAAAAAAATAAATGGACTGTATATTTGGTATGTGTACTTAACTCTAGAATTGGGAATATATGACTATATTTGAACTTAATGCACAAAGTTTGGTGTATACCTTTACACATCAAGTTGTTGAAATTTTAAAGTTCATTGAATTTATCAGCAATGTTTCGTTTTGATGAAATTTTAAAGTTCGTTGAATTAATCAGCAATTTCGTTTTATAGTTAGTTACCTCTAGTTAGGACATGATGTCTGTGTATGATTGCTAAGTGTGTTTCTGTTTGGTTGCAGAATATGCGTGCTATGAATCCCCAAATTCTAAGCAGTTGGTACTCTCCTCTTGTTCTCCTTATAGCTGTAAAACCATTCCTGAATACTATCCGAGTCAAAAGCAAGTCAGTTTCGTAAACCCTCCAAAGAACTTCAAGCCTGTATCTTGTGCTCCAAAACGACTCACATTCTCATCAGTTTGTGGCGCGGATGATGCACATAATAATAGTAACATCAGTCAGCAGCCAATTGCCTCTCAAAATGTTTGCTATCGGTTTCTTGATGTGACCCAGAAGCAACACACACTCTCGCCTTGTTCTACTTCAAAGCGTGCAAGTCCTACATACGTTTCTGAGTTTCCATTCGCCACCCAAAATGGTTCCCAAATTCCACAGCAACATACTTTATTACCCAGTCAGAATTTTGGTGGAGCTACTCTTGGCAACGTTGATGTCGGGTGTGGTGCTATAGGTCCAAAGTGCTTAGACAATGCAACACGGGTTAATCTTATGACCCAAAACCAATCAGACATTGAAGGCAATTTTGCAATCAGTCATCAGTCGCTGCTTCTTGCTGAACTTGAGTTCAGGAAAATGTTTTTGGTATACAGTTATGTAGGGAGGTTAGTAAAATTTTCACCTTGTGATGTTTACGATATGTGTGTTTTGAATATTCGGTCAGAAATAAATTAGCCAAATCTTTGCACAGGAGAAAATTAGAAGATTTAGTATGTGTTCAAGATGCCATTGACATAAGATCGATGAAAGAAGTGTCTAACCTTTCAACGTTGTTTAAATTATTTTAAGTTTGTCGATCTTCTCAATCTTGAAGAAGAATCACTCGGACTGGAAGGCGACCCGGTAAATGTTTACTGATACCCATAAACATAAACATGATATATAAGCCAAGAAAAACAACTTGTAAATAAGCTTTCCCAACACCCACTAAATGCAAAATGCAATCCATTAGCTAAACCTAATAGAAAGTTATTGAATTACAACATTAAATTTCCATAAGAGTTCCAAACCCTGCGACAATAGATCTGCTCGAACATGATTCACAAAAGCATAGCTATGTTCAACCATTACATGTCCATTTCTAGTTTAAGGTTCTCTAGTTAAAGGTTCTCACATGAAAATCAATAAGAGAACCTTAGACTTGAGCCTTCATTAAGTTAGACCATTAGAGGGGACTGTCGTAAGTACGAGCTTCATCATTATAGACCGCCGACTCTTCACCAATGGGGTTAAGACCTGTTTCACTGATGTCACAGCCACTACTGTCACCCCCTTCACGGATAACCTGATATATGCATCGACCTAAATGGCCCCTACCCCTCTTTAAGCACACTGCTTTTATAACTAACATCCCATTCACTGTCAAGCACACTGTTTTCATAATCAACATCCCCTTCACCAGTGGCGTAAAGACGTGTTGCATGGCACTCTTCTTATCTGTTTGGACCTAATGCTTTCTTCACTCGTCATCCCCTTCCTGTCCTCTACTTTCACCCGGTTCACACACACTGATTTCATATTTATCATCCTTTACCCGCCCACTGCTATCACCCCTTTTAAGCACAGTGCTTTCATATTCAACATCCCCTTCACCCTTACTGCTTTCACCACATTTATGAATATCTAATGCTATAGCTAATCCTTTATTCCAATCGCACTCGCTGCATTCATTCGTGCTATTTTCAGTCTCTCATCTCGCATTTATTTTTCGAGATAAAAAAATTGACGCTGACAACGCTTACCAAAATGAAAGAAACAACGGAGCCTGCACAAACGTAGGGTACAAAGTATTTGGTCCCCTTAATTAAGAAACCAAAACATATTTCGGTTCCCAAGAGAAGGATGACAATAACAGTGGTAGTGTCGTATTACCACCGTAATCGTCATCATTCTCTTGGAAGCCGAAATATGTTTTGGATTAAAGGGACCAAATACTTTGTACCCTAAGTTTGTGCAGGCTCTGTTGTTTCTTTCATTTTGGATGGAGTTGTCCGCGTCAATTTTTTTATCTCGAAAAATAAATGCGAGACGAGACACTGAAAACAGCACGAATGAATGCAGCGAGTACGATTGGAACAAAGGATTAGCTATAACATTAGATATTCATAAATGTACTGAAAGCAGTGAGGGTGAAGGGATGTTAAATATGAAAGCACTGTGCTTGAAAGGGGTGATAGCAGTGGGCGGGTAAAGGATGATGAATATGAAATCAGTGTGTGTGAACGGGGTGAAAGTAGAGGACAGGAAGGGGATGACGAGTGGAAGAAAGCATGAGGTCCAAACGGATATGAAGAGTGCCACGCAACAGGTCTTTACGCGACTTGTGAAGGGGATGTTGATTATGAAAGCAGTGTGCTTGACAGCGAATGGGATGTTAGTTATAAAAGTAGTGTGCTTGAAGAGGGTGACAGTAGGGGCCATTTAGGTAGATGCATATATATCAGGTTATCCGTGAAGGGGTTGACAGTAGCGGCTGTGACATCAGTGAAACAGGTCTTAATCCCATTGGTGAAAAGTCGGTGGTCTATAATGATGAAGCTCGTACTTACGACATTTCCCTCTTCGTAAAATGGTCTAACTTTATGAAGTCTAAGGTTCTCTTATGGATTTTCATGTGAGAACCTTAAACTAGAAATTGACATGTAATGGTTGAACTTGAACCTAGCTATGCTTTTGTGAATCATGTTCGAGCAGACCTCTCATTGTCGCAGGTTTGGAATTCTTCTGGCAATTTAATGTTGTAATTCAATATCTTTCTATCAGGTTTAGCTTAATGGATTGCGTTTTTAGCATTTAGTGGGTGTTGGGAAAGCTTATTTACAAGTTGTTTCTCTTGGCTTATATATCATGTTTATGGCTCTAGGAAGAATCACTTGGAATAGAAGGCTTATATATCATGTTTCCGAACGTAATAAAGCCATGAAGGAAATAACCACCCTTTGTAAGTTGATTACCCTTTGGTAACTAACCATAAATAATAATGAGTCATGAATGAATTTACCTTACATATATAGATTAAAACACGAATATGCTAAAAACTAAATAGTCAGTATTTGTTGGCAATACAACTTTTCTAGTGCTGCTGCATTAATATATGGATTTGGGAACAGACGATTCTGAAAAGCAACGGCTTATTGAAAAAATGCTGAAGTTGACTGATTTGTACTACAATGCTCTAGATGCTGGAAAAAGCAGGAAAGCGGTTAGATATTATGCTGACTGCTTTGTTATAGTTTTGTCAACAGACAACACTGACATCCTCTCTTTTGTTTCGGAAACAGACTGAGATTTCCAAATGTTTATTGCCACAAACATATCCCCATTTTCTGGAAAAGAATCCCAATAAGTCCTATCATTCTCCTTCTGTTATCGGGTTAATCTATGATACTGTGAAGGGGTATCAATCTGAAAATGCATCAATAAGAGGTAAGCGCGTTTCATTTATGCCCTTGTATTTACTTTATGAGTGCTTCGTCCTATCAACATATTCTTATAACAATCCAGTTTCGTCCTTCCTCAATTCTGCCCGTTTTGACCCAAACCCATATTGACCCTATTACTTGTTTAATGTAGATGTTGTATGAGGCCGAGGATTTTGCAAAAAGTACTAGGAGAATTGAAGATATTTATAATGAAGCAATTGCTATTTATCACATATGTTCGTTTTATGAATCGAAAGCTCCTGGAAGGTCAATTTCTTTGTAATGTTTATTCTCATGTTAACTTCTTGACACATGGTGTATGGTCTTGTAACAAGGAACTATGGTGTATGGGTTTGAGACGAGATGGGTATGGGAATGAGTACTGAGTTATTTGTAAACCCAACCTGTAGGTCACTAATTCTCTTGAACAATATCGGCGATGTATGTATTACACTTTTTCATGAAAATTGGCAAGACTTGCATTGCTTTTGTTGCGAAAAGTAAATGCAGCCAAGATTTTTATGACTTCTGCTCTAGGTTTTTTTTAGATCAGTGAAATTATGTTAACATGAAATTCAAAAAGTTGGAACTGTTGTCACACGAGGAAGCTCGTGACATGGTTTTTGATATGCCCACGCTCGTCCCTGCATTAGGCGTTTGTACCATTTGCATTGCAAAGTTTCCACTCGTCATGTAAGCAAGCTCCATGTGGACATTTGTATCGTGATGCTTGCATCGTACAATGGCTTTCTTTCCCCAACTCTTGTCCACTTTGCCGTTCGAAAGTTCCCAAGTCCTTTGGTTGTGAAGTTGAATTAAAGAAAAGATCCATGTAGTTTTTCATTGTTATAGTTTATAGTAAAATAATATTTCTGACATGATAATTTTCTTAGGCACATAATTTTTTTTTTATCTTTTCTAGAAATGAATATCACCTTAGAAAAAAGGCTTAATTTTATCTCCCATCTAAAAAAAAACACTTTTATCTCTTCACAACCTAGGGCTCGTTCGGTATGAATCTTTGGTATAGGTTTTAGTTTGATTTGACATTAAAATTTTGTTTGGTTGTATATTTTGAAAATATGAATGAAATTATCAATCAAATATTGAAAGATAGATTAGTGGGTGGGTTTTGATAGGTATTGACATTTTTTATGAGTCACATATATCACTCTTCTCACATCTATTTTTATATTTAATTTAAATAGCAATATTTTTATTACAAAATTATTATATAAAATAATTAATAATATTAAATATTATTTTCTCACTCTTACATCAAATCCAAATCTAAATCTAGATCTTAATCCAAATTTGAATCTAAATCCAAAATCTAATTCGAAACCCACCTACAAACAAAAAGGCCCCTAATTTGTTACTTAGTGGACCATTAAATGGAAAGTAAGCAGACCCTTAAGGTGACTAAATTAATTTTACTTGTAAAAATCTGACTAAATTAATATGTATAATTAGCCTTATATAAAGTCGTAACAAAATGGTTATTCTCCATAAATTTTAAAGACATCCACGTTTATGAAGGTTTTTCAGTTTTTAAGATATAAAATGTGACTCTTTTCATATAAATATTTTGAGATAAATTTGTGACGATAAAATAGTCTTTTGACGTATCATATCAATTATACTAGAAAAGTGCAATGTAGAAAAGAGTTGCCATAGGTTAAAATTTTCCATGGCTTTGAATTTGTGACAATAAAATATCTTATTGGGCAAATTGTCTTTTTCTCGGATACTAGCAGTGTACCCGCGCGATGCGGCGGCGGGTACTCTGTAACTGAATTTTCTGATAATGTGATGTTATGCGGCTATATTTTTTTAACAATTAATTTAGAAATAATAATAACCGATATCTTGTTTAGTTTTTTTTGCGTTTTCGAGTTTAGGTAGATCTTTATTATTACTGTGAGTTGGGGAGTGACAAGTGGGTAGCCTAACAAAAAAAAAAAAAAAAAAAAAAAAAAATCTTACAAAGTTAAAAATGTTTATTCAACAATGTAACAGGTCACTTTTTTGTTTTTTAGTTGAGTGAGTTATCGGTCGAGGGGATATTTTTAAGTGCTTGGCTTAATGGCTTTATTTTTAAGTGCTTAGCTTAGTAGCTTGATTAGATTGTACATTATGGTTAAACGGTTGTATATTTTGGTGAAAGGGTAAATTAAATAGTGTATTAATTGTATATGTTGAATAGTGTTTTTTTAGTTTTATTTGTCCTTCAAATTGTTGTAACTTATGTTTTCTTACTTGTATTTGCTTAAAAGATCTATATTAGGAAATCTTAAAAAAGTAATAGGAGGGAAGGTATAAGATGCATTATAAGTAATATAGATAACTGTCGCGAACATAATAAGATATTTAGCATGTTCCAGACAACCATATCATGCACAGACATATTATGTTCTTCGGAGTTTAACCATGTTATCAGATAAATCTGCTGACATGCCTCCTCAGTCACGTATACAATGACGCGAAAATTACTTCAGAGGCCTCTGCAGGGAGGAGTTGTCCTGCAGAGGACCTCCTTTTTTCACATATCAAAAAAGGCCACCCATTTCGCCTCAAATTTGTGCAGAAATACTTAATGGACACGTGTCGCTACCCCATTAATTATACGTGATATATTTAAAAAAAAGTAACTCGCCTCACATTTAAAGTGAGATCTGACATTTGGTGGGGACAGCAGCTGACAAAAGAGAGAGAAACCACCATTCACATAAACTTTGAGGCGAAATCCAACAACGTGAGCCCCGGCCATTTTTGACATAACTTTTTTTTGTATTTGATGTTGTGTTTATGTATCTCATTTTGACTTACTTTTGTTATAAAATTTTTGTTATAAAAATGTAATTTAATTTTTGTTATAAAATTTTTGTTATAAAAATGTAATGAACTTATTTTTGTGTTTATGATGGTGTTATTTGAAGCGAAGTTCTCTCTCTACTTAAATAAATTGGAGATGTCACAGAAAAACAAAATGTATCAGATATTGTCATTATAAAAAACGTTATGTTATTATTGCCTCACATACTTGTAAATTTGTTACTTTAAACTATTTTTACACAAAACACATGCTCAAATATTGTCTATTCAATACAAACATCACTTGTAAAATTCAAATACATAGACAGAACAGACATCACTTGGATAATTGAGAATGAAAAGCATGATGCACAGAAAACAAAACATACTAATAGTTGTTAACTAGTCACATACAGCTTCTACCTTATTAAAAACCAAACCGATTAAACCAACTATTTGAATCCTGCATTTGTTGATCATCTAGATGTTGAGAGTTGTGTTGCTGGGAAGTGTATTGTTGATACATTTGAGACTGGTATTGAAGATCATTTTCAAGTGGTTGCGTTCGGTTTTGCTGAGATAGGTTGAAATTTTGTTGTGTGTTATGTTGATCATATGTTTGTGATGTGTGTGTGTTTTCAGCATATTGTTGAGATGGGTATGGGTTGTGGTGGTAAGTTTGTGAAGCGTATTGGTTTGTGGGGTATGTGTTGTCACCATATGGTTGCCAAAAGAACAAGTTTTGACCATTTGCTTGATTAATGTATGTGTTTTGGCCAAATGGTTGCCATGAGAATTGATTGTTTCCCATAAAAGTTTGATCGAACGGGTGATGTTGGTCATAAAATGGTGCAGTGTCATGTTGCTCATTAGTCGGAAATTCCCCTTGCTTTTGTTTACCCTTGCGGTTAGGTGGATCTGGGACAAATGATTTTTTGCAATTCTGACGGTTATGCCCCGCTTCTTTGCACCTGCTACAGTGTATAGTTCTTGGCTCTTCTCCTTGAGACAGTATACGGTCTGTGTTTTTCGGACGACCTGGCTGAGGGTTGTCCATTGTTGGAGGAGTAAGAGGATGTATATGGCTTGGATACTCCCATTCGTTAAAATTTCCAACAAATTGAATTGACTATGCATAGGTTGCTTGATATTTTTCCTTTTTGAACAAGTCATGTACATATTGCACATAATCTGTTAGGTTCAAAAACCTTGTAACAGCAATAACGTGACCACAAGGTATCCCGGAAATTTGCCATTTCCGACATTCACATTCACCGGTCGTAAAGTTCACTTCACGGTTATATTGGCCATCATAAACTTGATATCGAAATTGAGTAATTCCGTGTACAACCCAACTGACGCTTTTCATTCTTCTTTTCTCCACCTTATGCGCTGCCCAATCTGTGATGTCGTACTTCATTTTTGCTACACAAAAAATGTAAAAATTAAATTAGTTAACTTATCTAATATATTTTTCAAAATGATTACTGAGTACGTTATGTTTTAAACAATAAATACCTGCAGCTTCCCGACGTTTAAAATACCACTTTTGAACCATACTTCGGTACGTGTCGGTCAACACTGTTACTGGTAGCTTTCTGTACAATACAGTACATGCATTAACGTGTCGGTCAACACTGACACTGTTAGATGTACAATAATTGTAACGGCTACATGGGCAATGTGCTCGAGATCAGCGTCTAGGATCAGCCGCCATTAGCTTTCGGTGTGCTTCAGGTTGTACAACCAGGAGTATGTTCATTTGTCGTTGCCACTCATCGGGAGTATACGCTTTGCATATGCCCCAGTATAGACCTTTAACTTTATTACTTTTCAAGGAAAGGTTCATCATTAGATGTCGACAACAAATACCATGAAACGCCGACGTAAACTCATTCCTTACTGCCGAAGCTATTGCAGGATGCCTATCAGATATGATAATCATATTGGGGTTATTGCCGATGCACTCTCTAAGTACTGACATCCACCATGACCAACAATCACTAGTCTCCCCTCTGCATATTCCGTAAGCAATAGGAACAATTTGGTTGTTTCCGTCCATCCCAACGGCTTGCAAATTTGTACCCTTGTAAGTTCCCTTTAAATGCGCCGCGTCCACTATAAGTAGTGGGCGAAGATGGTTCACAAACGTGCGCAACTGCGTATAAACAATTTAAAAAATTATAATAGCAAACGGATTTTTGCATGCACTTATAAAAAAAATTGAACAAGACTTACCGATGCACCAATGGCAATGAATAAAATTTCAAAAACCCCTTGATTGCTTTTCTTGATACGTGTGACCGTCCCTGGGTTTTTTTTTTCTAAGTTGTGACAGTAATACGGTAGCATTTCAAACGATTATAATGGTGAACCTCTTAACAATTGTAATCCATAATCCTTCCCTCTCCATGCTTGTTGGTAAGATATAGATGTTTTATATTGTGCCATGATATCTTTTTGTATATCTCTCCCTTTCAAATCACAGCTACCATCTTCTAATTTATCTTTCATAATGTGAGCAATAACTTTTTTGTTTGCATTTTGATGGTTAGGATATGTTTGGGTTCTGGGACACGTGTGAATATCATTCATGCTTGTAATTTGAAAAACATCTGAATTTGGCCAACGTCTGGCATTAATATACCATGCACATTGTGCATAATGGACACATTTTATGTTGTAAGTTTTAGGGTTAGTTTTTTTCGAAACAAATTCATAACCATCTTGTAAAGCTTTCAACCTGTATGCCAAGTCTAATTCCGCCCTAGTTAAAAAAACCTTATTGATATTTACTTCAGTTTTTTTGTTATAATCCTTTGTGGGCATAGGTTTTGGCGTGTAAAGTGGTGGTTCAGGAACTTCAGGGATATGGTCAAAAAAAGTTGGCCATTTATGGTTACCGGGGTGTTTGGTTTTATTTATTTCATCAAAACAATCATTTTCATCATCTTCGTTATCCGATAGAAAAGCATGTGATGACCCTGGTTTTGTAAAATTTGCCTCATCTTTATAACCTGAGCCATCATCTTCTTGTTCGTCATTTGAAGGAAATGAAAATGATGACCCCGGTTTTGTGAAGTTTGCCTCATCTTTATAATCTGAGTCATCATCTTCCTGTTCGTTATCTGAACTGAAAGCGAATGATGACCCTGGTTTTGTGAAATTTGGTTCATCTTTATAGTTATAGTCATTGTTTTGAAAATCATTTGATGGGCCGATGTTTTCTTCTACCACTGGAGGGAAAAAAGTATAAAACTCTGGCACTTGCTGAGTTGAACCAAAACTTGTTGTTTCTTCCATTATTTTAGTTTGCGAAACATACAAGTGTACACGTTCAGCAGGAGACTCTAAAGCACATTGAACAAAAAAGTTTACCTCGTTGTCGTCTGTAACATCGAGTCGAAAGTCAGCTGAAGGGACTTTCACATTTAAATTTACTCGGGTATTTTGCTTCAATTTAAACTTATTCACCACCATATCAACTAACCCTGAATATGTTATATCGTGATCCATAATCACACCGCGCTTTATTTCACCGTAATGTAACATACATTTGAATTTATGTAAATTCAAGGCCATTTTCTTTTTGTAAGTATTGTGGAGATGTATATACATTCAATTTTCGTGGAAGTGTTATTTATAGCGTAATATTACCATGCGTGTTTGCAAAAAGTAATTAACATGTGTCATATTTCGTGTATAATATTATGTGATAAAAAAATTGTTTTCGTGACAAGTCAAACTAATGTCATATTTCTTGTATATCAGTCACATCTTTGTCTTTATAAGGGCCCTGAGTAGTCTCTATCATGTCATATTTCGTGTATACAATTATGTGATCAAAAGAAAGTTTATTTACTAGTCACATCTGTGTCCCTATAAAGTTTTCTGACAAGTCATATTCTTGTCATATTTCGTGTATAATATTATGTGATAAAAAAAAAGCTTGTATACCAGTCACATCTTTGTCTCTATAAGGGCCCTGAGTAGTCTCTATCATGTCATATTTCGTGTATACAATTATGTGATCAAAAAAAAGTTTATTTACTAGTCATATCTGTGTCTCTATAAAGTTTTTTGACAAGTCATATTCTTGTTATATTTCGTGTATAATATTATGTGATAAAAAAAAGCTTGTATACCAGTCACATCTTTGTCTCTATAAGGGCCCTGAGTAGTCTCTATCATGTCATATTTCGTGTATACAATTATGTGATAAAAAAAACCCTAAACCGTAAACCCTAAACCCTAAACCCTAAACCCTAAACACTTAACACTTAACCCTAAACCCTAAACCCTAAACCGGTGGTGGGATCCTACCTGTACAAAATCGATGCATAAGCCAACATACAACTACTCCAAAATCCTTACCATTTGATTGTTGCGGAGCAGGAAACCATTTTGAATCATTATAAGAGACAGAGAAGTTAAAATGTGGCCGTCCGGTAACGCCAAAATATCCTTGGATCTGTAAACTTTCATTTAAGACTTTAGTCCATCCAACAAGATGTCGTCGCAACTTATCCGACCTACTCTTATTATCCATCGAGTCGAAAACAGAAATATGAGAATTCGGAAGATCTACGACACCTAGAACCCAGTGGTTGCCTTCGGCATGGAACGGCATATACACCTACAAAGATAAAATCATTAGCTTACATACAATTAAATAGTTTATTAAAATACTAAACGCATTAAAATCATTAAACAAAAATACTTACCACTTGTACCTCATCCCAGGATGGGTACGGACGTGTCCTCCCACTTATCGTTCCCTGTAATGCACTATCCGTCACAAGTAAGAAGAGAGAAGTGCCTGGAGCATACGATGCAAGTGTTGATTTCGCTACTGTCCAGCGAGCACCATTTGGCCTCTGAAGAATTAGAAACTCAGTCCATGCATTCATATGCTAATTCATATCAAAAAAATATAAAAATTATTTATAAGCATTCTATAAAAAAAACTATTCAAATACATTATAAACATGTAATAATAAACTTACATCGTCTGTAAGCCAACCATTACTTGGGACCTTGGAACAAAAAGGGAGCAATTCACGCCAAAAAATTGTCTCACACGCAAAACCCATCACATGACAGTCCAGGTATATGGGTTTAGGGTTCCTCAGGAAAGTATTTAAGTCTTCATATAATGTACGCCTAACCTAAATAGCCAAAAGTAATATCAATAATAAGTTGTTAATCATTGTTAAATTTCAAGAATATTCACGTAGTTTTATGATACCTTAGTAGGGTCAACGTTATAAAACGAAATGTACTCTCCGATATAATTTTTCCCGTAAAAACTCAGCTCTATCCCCGTCTTCTTCATCATCATCGACCCTATCGTCTTCTTCATCAATAGCTTTTCCAAGATCTAACGGGCTAATATTTGATGAAATGGCATTATCCTTACGCCTACCATCCCGTTTATTGGGAATAGGAGTCGTGTCTGGCAAACGATCAAACGGGCAACACAAATAACGGCTAGGACGAACATCTCTCTTTTCTCGATTAATAGCACCCTAACACGGAACAAATATACATGAAACTATTATAGTAGAAAAATGAAAAAAATATATATACTTATGTGGGTTATAAATTTACCGGCAACACACGATTAGCTACGGGGGGTGTGATGCACTAGCTTGTTGCGCATTGTTACCCGACCACGGAACAAATCCTTGTTGTGGCATAGGAGTCCTAGAGTGAGGCGTCGGCTGGTCGTATACGTGCGTGCCCACCTGTGGCGACTGGTGGTGAGACACCCCCTCAAAGAAAGAACTACTCGGGGGGGGGGGGGGGGGGTAGGACACCCCCCATCTCCTTGACTAGCCTCGCCAAATACCTACATACAATATTAGAATGTTTAGTACTTTTTAAACAAATGAATAAATTATATACATGCCGTTGGTAAACCTCCCTGCGCGTTCGGGGTACCACTAAATCCAGTTCCATCCTGCCCGAAACCCTAAATACAATATTAGTATGTTTAGTAATTTTTAAAACAAATGATTAGCAACAAAAAAAATAAAAATCAAAACATACCTGCGCGTTCGGGAACCTAGTACCTCCAGTTCCAGCCGGCGCGAAACCCTGCATACAATATTAGTATGTTTAGTAATTTTTAAAACAAATGATTAGCAACAAAAAAAAAATAAAAATCAAAACATACCTGCGCGTTCGGGAACCAATTACCTCCAGTTCCAGCCGGCGCGAAACCCTTAATTCAATATTATAGTGTTTAGTAATTTTTAAAACAAATGATTAGCAACAATAAAATATGCAAATAAAACATACATGTTGTTCGGGAACCAATTACCTCCAGTTCCAGCCGGCGCGAAACCCTTAATTCAATATTATAATGTTTAGTCATTTTTAAAACAAATGATTAGCAACAAAAAAATATGCAAATAAAACATACCTGCGCGTTCGGGAACCAATTACCTCTAGTTCCAGCCGGCGCGAAACCCTGCATACAATATTATAATGTTTAGTAATTTTTAAAACAAATGATTAGCAACAAAAAATAAATAAAAATCAAAACATACCTGCGCGTTCGGGAACCCAGTACCTCCAGTTCCATCCTGCCCGAAACCCTACATACAATATTAGTATGTTTAGTAATTTTTAAAACAAATAAGTAGCAACAAAAACTTATACAAATATACCTGCGCGTTCGGGGAAATCACTAAATCCACTAAAGAAACCAAATATTTTTTGGAACATTGTGTCGTATTCCTTAATCTTGGCATCCTGAGCCTTTGTCAAATCCTCTAGTTCCGTCAAATGACGATAAACGAATTCTGGAACATCGCCACGGCTATATTGGTCTGAAAGTGGGGGTATTAGTGGGGGTATTGGTGGTGGTTCGATACTACGCCCCTCAAAAAATGCCATGCTATCACGGAACCAACCCTTTTCAGACTCATATGCATCGGGTACAAGTCTTAATGTAGGTTCCGCTACCTAAAATTTATATAACAACAAATACGAATATTGTTATGAATCACTAAAAACTGAATGGCATGATTAAATAACAACTCACCAATAAACTATCCAGGTAACAACGTTTAAACGGCCGCTTGTAACGCCAAGCACCCACTCTCGGATGGAGCTCGTGACGATTAAAAAAATCAAGTGCCTTGTCTAGATAAGTCTCCAAAATCCACGTCTATAAAAAAATAATTGGTTAATTACTTTAACATTATATATACACATAAACAACAAAAACTAAAATTATATATATATATATATATATATATATATATATATATATATATATATATATATATATATATGTATATATATATCTATCTATATATATATATATATATATATATATATATATATATATATATATATACATACCTTAAAGGCCCATGTAAAGCCCTTCAGCGTATACTTAGGGTTCTTTACCTTACCGTCAGCGTCGGGCGGTGGTCGTGGCTTCACAAAAAAAGCTTCAAGACGTGAACCTACTGCACCAACTAACTGACTGTACAATGTCGGCCACACGTACGAACCCCAAGGATATATGTTCCAAGCATCAAGATTATCTACTAAAGCCATGCACCATGGGGGGACTACGTAATTAACCTCGTGGCCTAACAACACCAGCTCAAACAACCCTAGCAAACTAACACGAGCATCGATATCGACAAGCTTATCAAAGGCATCGGCTAGAAATATAATCATTCAACAGTCCAACAGTTATCGAACATCCATCATAACGTGAGTCAAAAACACGTCTCCTAAGAGGAGTAGGTTGATCTTTATATTTGTCTTGAAAATCAACCCCAAATCTCAAGCTAGTTACTAAACAAAACTCCTCTCTACCAAATCTCAACTCAAAATCTCCTACACGATACCTCAATGGAACGACTTCCGTGTCTCCCGGTTCAGGTTCAACTTGACATAAACTAATATAATGTAATAAAATACATGACTCTCGCATTTGTTCTATGTCAAACATCCATCCGAAACACGTCTGCCTAAACAATACTTCCTTATTGGTATTCGCAAATTTTTTTTTTAAGGTAATGAACCAATCTAAGCTTACTTCTACAGGTAAGGTCAACGGCAAAATCCTAAAACAACAATTAATAACAGTATATATTATTAACTACACAATAAGCATAAAACACCAAATAATGATATCGGAAGAAAAAGAAATATTTACCGGAACAACAAGTGCCATATTAACAAACAAACACGTTAACACCTAACCACTACCACCACCGAACCACCCGAGAATGAGAACCACAACCTGCCGTACCACCACCAACTGCCGGCACCACCACCAACAGCACCACCAACTACCTTCACCACCAACACCACTACCACCAACTGCCTTCAACACCAACACCACCACCACCAACTGCCTTCACCACCAACACCACCACCACCAACTACCTTCAACACAACAACACAACCACCAACCACCAAAGGCCTTCAACACAACAACAAGACAACGAGCAGGCAAAAAAAACAATGTTTTTTCAACTTTCGGAAGGGAGAAGACGAACACCAAAACACACTCCTTTATCACTCCAAATGAACATCAAACATTGAATCAAAACCTACTATTCGGATAGTAAAGACGACTAGTCATTTCAAAATAATTTGCAGGTAAGTTTTTGCTCATTCCCTAGGTGATGAGTGAGGATTTCCCCTCAAATTTGAAGCGAAATGGTTGCTTTTTCCTCTTTGTGTCAGCTGGTGTCCCCACCATGTCAGGTTTCGCCTCAAATTAAAGGCGATTTACTTTTTTTTTAAAATATATCACGTTTAATTAATGGGGTGTTGACACGTGTCCCGTAGGGATTTCTGCGCAAGTTTGAAGCGAAATGCCTGGCCTTTTGGGATATACTAAAAAAGGAGGTCCTCTGCAGGACAATGTAGTCCCTGCAGGGCCTCACAGGTAATTTTCGCTACAATGACTGCATATAAATCCTCAACCCACCTTATGGCCGTTTTATTATAAATTATGCTACCAGAAATCTTATTTTCAGCCCTTAAGATTCACCGATATGTTTTCTGGTTTAATGAATACAGAAATTCATATAGTAAGTCCAAACCCAGTAATTCCTTTTTCAAGAACAGCTATCAAGAATGGTGTGAGATGTTATAAGTACACAGCAGACAATGTTATGTTTTTTAAAAAGAGATGCAACACACTTGTAAAAGGGTAATGCACATATAAAAGATCCACTTGTACATATTATAAATTCCCTCCTATAAATGATGGAATTGCAATAACTAATAAGAAACTTTCTTCAAATAAGAGTACGTCACATGCATAAACATACGATACCAGTATTCTTTCTGGCGTATAAATGATGGTATGAATTTGAATATGGCATTGAACTATAGGAGACATAAATCATGAAGATACATGTCAATTTGATTCAGTACTATGTAGATCACCAAGGTGCAAGTTATCTTTAACCAACAGCAGCAATTAATATTTTCTTTGGCCAAAGAGGGTGTTTAGGAAGAATTGTTCAGCACTTTAACAAAAACGTTGCTAACTCCTTTTGTATTAATATGTGCATTAATGTTGTGTTTTCTTTTTTTAATATGTGCATTAATATGTTGTATACTATGCTTATTTGGTTGTAAGTCTGAAAATTATGTGCTTTCAAGTGTTGTACATCATGCTCAATTTGTTGCAAGTCTGAAAGTCTGAATTTTTTTTAGGAGGGAGATGCATCCGTGTATTATAAGTAGTAGAGATAAATTAGTTTTAGTCCACTAAAATGAGCCCAATATGAGTTGTTAATTATTGGAGTGAAGGCCCAAATCGATTCTTTTTTCTTAACATTAAGCTATTTGTACTGTTAAAATTTGACTATCTGTTATCTAATACTAGCAGGGTACCAGCGCGATGCGGCGGCGGGTATCCTGTGACTAAATTTTCCGGCGAACAAATGTTATTTTGTTTTGAGCTGCTGGATTTCAGATTTATGTTTTGTAAACTTAATTAGATTGTACATTGTGGTTAAAGAGTTGTATATTTTGGTGAATGAGTGAATAAAATTGTGTATTAATTGTATGTGTTGAATAATGTGTTTTTAGTTTTATTTGTATTTGTACATTGTGCTTAGGTAGTTGTATATATTGGTGATCGGGTATATTAATTGTCTGTATGTAATAAATAGTATTTGCTTAAAATTAATTATGCTTTACATAATTGTACATTATGTTTTATAAGTAGTATTTGCTTAAATTCTAATTTAAGAAATCTTAAACTCATAAATAGGAGAAAATATTATCCCTCCATTATAAGTAGTATAGATAACAAATAAGGTGTTTGGTAAGTGTATGCGATTGCTTATGCGAACAGTTATATGATTATTTATGAGTACATAAACTGTTTTTGATAAGCATATCACAAATGCACATCAATATCAAAGTGCTTAGTTTTCTCAAGCATCACAGGATTAGCAGCAATTTGTATAGCAGCCTTGTTATCACAAAATAACTCAACTGGCAACAAATGTTCAGTAATACAAAAGTCTTTTAAAACTTTAAGAATCCACATAACCTCACATGTAGTAGAGGCCATACACCTATACTCAGCCTCAGCTGAAGACTTAGACATAGTAGCTTGTTTTTTACTCTTCCAAGAAACTAAATTACCATTCACAAAAACACAATACCCAGATACAGACCTCCTAGTAACAGGACACTTAGCCTAATCAGAATAAAAAAAAAGCAGAAACTTTAAACCCTTGATTATTCTTACTAAAATGCAGACCATTACCAGGTGCAAGCTTAAGATACTTTAACACTCTTAAGCCAATATCAAAATGAGATTTCCGAGGAGAATGCATATATTGACTCAAGCAGTGCACAGCATAAGAAATATCATGCCTAGTCATAGTAAGATATATTAACTTCCCAACAAGTTTCTGATAACTAGTAACATTTTTCAACTTCTTATCACCATCAGATTCTTTATGATTTAACAAAATATTCTCAGGTAAGGGAGTTAATACAGGTTTACAACCAAGTAAACCATAATCATTTAGCAGCTCAAGACAATATTTTCTTTGGTTTAAACATAAGCCTTTACCAGTTTTTAAAACTTCAATTCCAAGAAAATATTTCAACTCTCCTATGTCTTTGATTTTAAACTTATTCCTTAGAAAAGTTTTAAAGTTTTCAATTTCACTTTCATTATTACCAGTGATCACCAGATCATCAACATATACAAGCAAATACAATACAGAACTTCCCTTAGTTTTAAGAAACAAGGAGTGATCATTTTTAGACTGCACAAACCCAGCCTCAAACAAGGCTTTAGACAGTTTAAGGTTCCACTGTCTTGGAGCCTGTTTTAGGCCATAAAGAGACTTCTTTAGCCTGCAAACTTTATTATTGTTTTCTGGAAAAAGACCAGGTGGAGGCAACATATAAACCTCTTCATTTAAATCACCATATAAAAAAGCATTGTTAGCATCCATTTGAAAAAAATTCCAATCATTTTGAACAACAATGCTTAATAAGCACCTAACAGTACCCATTTTAACCACAGGACTAAAAGTTTCATCATAATCAAAACCATGTTTTTGATTGTAACCTTTAGCCACAACTCTAGCTTTATACCTTTCAATCTCACCATTAGATTTCAATTTAAGTTTCCAAACCCATTTAGACCCAATAGGAATTCTTCCTTCAGGAAGATCAACTTCTTCCCAAGTATCATTTTCATATAAAGCAATTAACTCATCATTCATGGCATTTTTCCAATTAATATCCTGTGAAGCTTCCTCATAAGAAGAAGGTTCACAAGACTTATTCATATTAGCAACAAAACAACAATTATCAGTACTCAACCAAGTATGATTAACATACTTATTCAAACCATACTTAATTTTAGAATCAAGCACATAATCATTCAGTCTAGTAGGCAACTTAGAAGATCTACTAGACCTTCTACAACTAGTAGTTCCTTCCTCAGTTTGACTTTGAAAAACATTTTGAAAACTAGGCACACAAGGCACATCTGTTTCAGGAATAACATTTCCCTAAGAATTACTATTCTCATCTAAGGGAGTTGCAATGCTAGTATCATCTGGTTGCTGTGTAGGATCAGGGTAAAGAATCTGTTCTAAGGTAACATCCTGATCAACATCCACTACCCTACCAGATTGACCTAGATTACCTTCTCTACCAACAGATGCTACATCCTCTGTTTCATCATTGGGAGAGGGACTAGGAGTTCTGGTTTTTGACTTAAGATTATCAAAGAAATTAAAGTGTTAACATCAAGTAGATTATTTGAAAGATCAGTTTGTTTCATTTTGTATGGAAAAATAGTCTCATAAAATTTAACATCACTTGAATATAAAATAGACATATTTTCCAGACTTAACAACTTGTAAGCTTTCTTTCCACTTGCATAACCAAGCAAAACACATTTTTCAGACTTCTCAGAAAACTTATCAGACTCTTTTAAAATAGAAGCATAACAAAGACATCCAAAACTCCTAAGATGTGCCAGATTAGGTTCCCTTCCATAAACCAAAGAAAAAGGAGATTTACCATTTAAAACAGAGGAAGGCAACCTGTTAATCAAATAAGTAGCAGTTAAAACACAGTCAGGCCAAAACACAAGAGGAATACCCCCTGAAACATAAGGCTTCTGGCTACATTATGCAGATGCCTATGTTTTCTTTCAGCAATCCCATTCTGTTGAGGGGTATATGCTACACTAGTTTGATGAATAATACCCATAGTGTCAAAAAAATTCACCCATTTTATTATTAACAAACGCAGTACCATTATCAGATCTGACAATTTTAATTTTCTTATTGAACTGAGTCAAAACCATTTTGAAAAAACTTTGAAACATCTCAAAAACCTCATGTTTTCCTTTTAGCATATACACCCAAACAGATCTACTAAAGTCATCAAGAATAGTCAAGAAGTATCTGAAACCTTCCCTGGTAACCACCTTATAAGGCCCCCATACACCTAAGTGTATAAGATCACCAAAATCAGAAGTTTTATGTTCACTTAAAGGAAATAGATCCCTTGTTTGTTTAGCCTTATGGCAAACATCACAAGGTGCTCCATGATCAATATTAGTTAATTTCAAAGATCCTTTTAAAAGTTTCAAAACTTGATTAGCAGGATGTCCCAGTCTACTATGCCAAACATCTTTAGAAACAAAACAACTAAAACACTCACTTTTAGTCACAAAAGCAGAGGAAACTCTAGACTTATCAAACAAATAAAGACCACCAGACTCACTACCAGTCCCCAGTACCCTCTGCTGATTCAAATCCTGAATATAGCATTTAGTTTCATCAAAACCAACCCTTAACTTGCTATCTTTAATCAACTTATTAACAGACATAAGACTAACACAATATTCAGGAACAACAAGCACATCAAATAGAACCACATTATCATTAAGTTTTAAGTTACCAACATGAGTAACTTTAGCAAGAGTTCCATTAGGATTCCCCACAGTGATCTTTAAATCAGATATATCAACCAAATTATGCATATTAAGAGGACTATTAGTTAAATGCTGATTAGCCCCAGAGTCAATTATCCATCCCAGATGGTAATTAACCCCATCCAACTTAATATTAGCACCAAAAAATCTATAAAAGTGTTGATTAAAGAAAACACTGCAGTTAAAAAAGGAACAAGAATCTCTACCTGCCATATTAGCATGAGAAGAGGTTCCTGGTTTATCATTCAACAAGCTTAACAACTTCATAACATGTTCATTACTCAGAGACATACTACCAGAACAATTCTTAGAGCCATTATTAACAACAGAGGCACTCCTTATATCATTGGTTTTATTAAAGTTATTAGCAGGTTTCAGATTAGGGTTCTTTTTAAAACCAGGAGGATAACCAATAACTTCAAAACACCTATCAACAGTATGACCTTTCAATCCACAATGAGTACAAAGCAAACTATCATAATTTCCCCTGTTATTAGACCCAAAATTGTTACCATTACTGTTTCTTCTCCAACTAGTATTTTTATTATCATAAGCCTTAGAAACAAAAGCAGAAACATGAGCCTTCTCAGATTTAACAGTTGTGGTTGGAACCCCTCTGTGGGATTCTTCCCTAGATACAATGACAAAAACATCTTTGACTTCAGGAAGGATTTCCCTTGTCAAAAGAGTACTTCTTATGGGTTGATAAATGTCATCAATGCCCATAAGGAACTGCATCAATTTTAACAACTTCCCGTGATCAACAAGTTCTTGTCTAGCCTCACAAGTACAATCAGGCAACTTAGTAAGAATATCAAACTCTCTCCACAAGGAATTCAACTTATGATAGTATTCAGACACAGGTAAGCCACCTTGTTTAAAACTATTAATCTTTTGAAGCAAATTGAAAACCACAAAACCATCAATCCTATCATATGTATCTTTTAGATCTTTCCATACAACAGAAGCATTATCAGAAAACACATGTCCAAGATATACATCTTGAGTTATAGAACTCAAGATCCAATTAAGAACCACTGCATAACATCTGTCCCACTGGGCTTCCAGCAAGTGACTTGCAGCATAATCAGTTTTAAGACAAGTACCATCAAGAAAACCCATTTTATTTTTAATTTGCATAGCAAGTTTCATAGCACTAGCCCAAACTCTATAATTCTCAACACCAGCCAGTTTAATACTCACAACAGATGCACAATTAGAATCATTAGGATGCAAATGCAGAGGATTACTCTGATCAAGACTACTAATCATAATAGCCATAATGACAGATAAAGAAACAAAACCATAGGATAAACAGATAAACAGATAAAACCAAAAAACTAAATAAACAGATAAGCAACAACTACCAAATAATCAACCAAACAATAACAAAACTACTACAAGAACTACTAAGCATAAAAGGAAACAAGAAACACACACCCAGGACTAACTTAGCCTAAGCCAGTAAGTTGTGATTGACCAGAGCAGGTATTCACACCTCTCAAGGAGGCAGATCAAGATGTTAGTCAATCCGTTTACGCCCACTAAACTCAGAACTAGTCAATCCTAAAGGAAGAGAAAAAAATCCTTACAATGCGTTATAGAAGAAACCAACAGCGGAAAAGAATCAATCAATAGCCCAAGAACCACAAGATTCCCAGAATACAAGAAACCCCCAATTTTAAAAAATTAGGGTTTCTTCCAATTGTACCAAGAAACCAACAATTCAACCTCCCAAATCACTAAACCCACCTTCAATTTAATCAATAACATCAGTAATCAAAAACCCCCAAAAATTAGGGTTTCAAGAAAAAACCCTAAAAAACCAATCGAGATCATAACCCTTCAATCAACCAAGAATCACCAAGAGATCAAGCCGATTACCAACCTAGAGCTCTGATACCATGTTAAAATGGTACAGAACAATATCAATAATTGATTGGTGCTAAACAGTCAAGTCTAAAAGACTAAAAACTGCTCAAACACTAATGCAATTAAGATCAGAGGAGTATAGAGTCTCCCCGGGTCGTTATGTCCCAGCGAGCTATGCAATGGATCAATCAACGTATAGTGATCGAGAAGTTTGAACGATAAAGGGAATTGAGATTATTATAACTAAGGAAAAGCCAACAAATTAAAAACGCCTTAAATGCAAATTAAAGAAAATTAAAAAGATAAAACCTATTAAATAAACGCTATCACTATATTTAAAGTGATGAACGTTTAAAATCTAAAACGTACGTTTAAATTAAAAATTACGTAACGTACAAAATAAAAAGTGAAACTTAATCAATATTAACCCTAAAAATATGAAAATGATATTTTTATAAACCTAATGATAAAAGAAAATTTATGGAAAAATAAAATTATTTTTAAAACTAATTATCTAATTAAAAACTATTTTTAACTATTAATTAATTACCTAAAATACAAGAAATTAGGAAATTAGGCTAGAAAAATAAGATTAAGACTTAGAAAAATCTAAAATATCAAAATAGAATTTTTAAAACTATTTTTGTATTTTTATGACTATTTATCTATTTTCTGTGAATTTTAAACTATTAAAAACTAATTAAATCACTAAAAATTACCAAATGAACTATGAAAAATATGGAAAATTACTTTTTTCACTTTTTATATTTATCTAAGCCTAAGAAAAATGAAAACTTATTTTTTTTGAACCTTTTCTGAATTTTTTGTATTAAATGCTATTTAAAAAGTGCTAAAAACCAATAAAAATCAAGAAAAATAGTAAAACAGCTGAGAAAAATCTGAAAATTTCAGGGAAACTCCAAAATAATATTAGGAAGCTATGAAAATTGAAAAAACAAGTGCTTGTGTACAAGATTATGGAACTGATGTGAGAGTGCTTATTGAAATAAGCACTAAATAAGCCAAATGATTAAGACAAGCCACCAACTGTTAACAGAAGTTCTAATAAGCTATATTAACCAAAATCCAACTAAAATCAACAAGCTACAATCACTGATATACAAGTTAACACAGATTTGGTGATTATGGTCAAAGTACTAAAACAGTTTCTGTGTACCAACTTGCAGACAACAAATAAGCACTAAAATAAGCTGCAAACTAAAAACCAATGATCAAAACTTAAACTAGACCTAGGAAGCTACTTATAACCAAAAGACTAGACCTTACAAAGCTTTTACAAACTCTGTGCAAGCTTGTGTAAAGCTGAGAAAAACACTCAGTATTAACTGAGTTGGTGCAGGGCAGATGGGGCTTGTTTTGAGCTTATTCCCAAGCTTATCCAGAAAGCTTAAAGCAAAAACAGATATTAGGTCCTAAAGACCACCTAGCTAACTGCTTATAAACCAAAAATCAGACCTTAAAAACCTTTAATGAGTCCTGTGCAACTGCTGCACTTTCTGCATAAATCCAACTTTTTCACCATTTTTGACTTTTTGAAAACAGAAACACAGTTGACTTTAGTGAACTTTAGACCCAATTTGATGATTGATTATGATCTGTTATGATGTAATGAAGCTTTTACAACCTTTGTTTATGACTTTTAATCACAAAATGAGATTTTGATTTTCCAAAAATCTCAACAGTCCACTGTTGAGATTGTTTAAGGTGGATTTTGACTTATGCAAGTACTAAACTCAAAAGTAAGACAGATAAGGACTCAAATGAGTCTAACAAGCATGAACAAACAGAAGTTATACACTGAATAAGCCTTTAACACCTTTTAAACTATAAATCCAAACACCCTTTGTTAAACTGATTTGAGCTCAAAACTACTCCAAACTTTAAACCAACTGGTAATTATGATCAAGTTAACTTAATATAACTAAAATACTGCTATGAGAACAAGTTTTGCACTGGTTTAGACAGTAAAACAGATCATGCATATGAGACTTAAAAAAAATGACTTACAAGTGGTCCTAAGCCACTATGGCTTGCACAAACAGTAACCAGTGAACCTCTAACCTATCCAATTCAACCCACTAGTCCTAAATCAACCCACATCCAGCACTGCATCATCCCTTTGACCATTTCCATTGCCAGTTTGACCCTGTTTGACTTTCTTTGACCAAAGACCCAACTTGCTAGAAACTACAATGTGAGCTTGTAAAAAGCTATGCTAAGCTTATTTAAGCTCAATGGAACTGAGAAACAAGTGATATAAAGCTTTTGAGTGTGAATTGGAAATGAGAAATTTCAACAGTAGCTTTAAACATGCATTATGAACATAACTTGAATTAATCACTGGAAACAGTTTAGAATGATTACAAAACACTTAATTTGATTCAAAGAAACAGATTACAACAAGTTTTTCACTTATCTAAAACTTTTAACATAAAACGACATTAAATTAAAATAATAAAAACTAGAAGACTACTCTCTTGCTTCCTTTTTGCTTCTCTTTATATCCCAATCTCTTAGTCTCTCTCCTCTGAATGTTTCCCATCAATCCTAACCATTGGATGGGTCAAAGATCATCATAACCGTTTAAATGGGATTTTGGCGCCAAAATCTTATAAGCCAGATTGAGAGGTGAGTGAAATGGGGGAGAAGCATTAATTGTATTTGGAGTTTGGTGGAGGTGGGGGGAGACAAAAAGAGGTGATAGGAGGCTGGGTTGGTTGGAATGGTGGCTGGGCATGGTGGGCAGACAAGGGGAGGGAAAAACGGGGGAAAGGGATGACTTGGTGGGTTTGACTGGTCTTTGACCAGATATTATAAAGGGGGGGTTCAAAATGAATTATGACAGGGGTCCAAAAGGTGTGAAAGGGTCCAAAATGGGTTTAAAGCTTTAAATGACAAGGGACCTAAAGTGTAATTGCTGAAATTCAAAGGACCAACACTGCCAATTCAGAAAAGTTATTCCAAGGGACCACAAGTGACAATCTCAATAAGTACAAGGACCAAACTTGCCATTTTCAACTTTTCAGGGGTCATTTCTGCCAAAATTCAAACTTGAAGGACCACTTTTGTAAATTTCTCAAACTTTTGATATTTTTCACCAAAGGGCTAAATTTGACAACTTTTGATTTTAAAAGGACCTTTGGTGACTTTACTTTTGAAATTATGTGCTCAGGGACTGATTTTGACAACTTTTGAAACTTGGGGGACTAAAACTGCCAATTTTGCAAACTTGATACATTTTTCATCTGATTTTGATAATTTTGCATTTGAAACACATAAAACACTGATTTGTGATATTTTGATCATTTTGATGTGTTTCTGAGTGTTTTCAGATGATTTTGCAGTTTATTTTATACAAAAATGATGAGTATTTACACACTCATCAATAATCACCCAACCAACCACCCCTTGGTGATAATCTTTTATTATAACGATATACACAGTAGATTAGTCCTCAACACAGGTGCTAACCAAAATAGATACAAAGGAAAAGTTGTTATCCCTCTAATGGGTGTAACAACAGAATACAAGTACTCACACACTACAAACCAAAACAAAGATCAAGATGATCTACAATACCATTTTACAATAGTAAACTACCCAGAAACCCAATAAAACCCAGATGAATATCCAAACTTGTATGTGAGACTTTTGAGAGAGGTAATCGAGAGAGATAATGAAACCCTAGATGAGATGAGACATTATATAGCCTGGAATATTTCACTCTCAACCCTGCACATACAAACTTAACAAAGAACACCCAAAGTATTAGTGTTAGAAATCCAAGTATTAAATAGTTACACAATATACCCCTGAAGGTTCAGCTGTTTGACAAAAGGGCTTCCAATACTCTCAACAAAGTCTTCCTGCAAAAGATAAGGATTTGTTTTTCCAATCTCCAATTCTATTTTGCACATTCTCCACAAGGATTTTACAATCCCTGTAAAGGAGACGGAAGGAAATAAGCGGGGAGTTTTCCTTCCTTGAAAGGCATTTTGCTAAGAATAGCTATCTTACATGATTGGGTACAATACAAAAATATGCCATACTCTTAGCAATGCTTGGAACTAGCCCCGACGCCTCTTTAAAATCATCCAACGTCGTCATCAAAACCTTGGCGGAATTAGCATTACCATAAGAAAAGAAGAATAGATCATCCGCAAAACATAGATTTATTATTTTTTGTCTTTCACACTGTTTATGGTACTTAAATACAGCCGACTCCTCCACCTTGTGTTGAAGCATAAGCGTTAACGCTTCCATGACCAAAGTAAATAAATACGGGGACATAGGATCCCCTTGACGAATACCTCGCTTTCCTTTAAAAAAACCATGGAGATCACCATTTATAAATATAGAAAAGGAAGTATTCGACACACATTCCATGATCCATGATATCATAGTTTGATGAAAACCAAAACCTTGCAATGTCATGTGAAGAAAATTCCAATCGACCGTACCGTACGCCTTTTGGATATCAATCTTAAACGCACATCTCGGTGGGCCCCTATCTTTATGATAATCGTGCATAAGCTCTTGAGTTAATAAGATGTTATCTGATATACGTCTTCCCGGAACAAAGGCCGACAGATTATCACTAACAACAAGGCTTAAACCTCCCTTTATACGATTAGTGGTCACCTTACTAATGACCTTGTAAATAACATTACAACAGGAAATGGGACGATAGTTATTAATACGAAGAGGAGTGGATACCTTTGGAATTAATGCAAGAATCGTGTGATTTGTTTCCTTCAACAGCCTCCCATTTGTAAAGAAATCCCGAACCGCATCACAAACATCACTTCCTACAATATCCCATCCCTTTTTAAAGAAAGTCGATGAGTATCCATCAGGGTCCGGGGCTCTGTTGTCACCAATAGAAAACATAGCCTTTTTAATTTCATCATTAGTAACCATTCTAACCATATGATCACGAACATCAGTAGGCATTTGGTTCGTGAATAACTCAGGCACATTAAGATGTGTTGTGTCAGATGCTACACCCAAGAATTGCTCATAGTGCTTAACAAAAGCATTTGGAACAGCTGCACCTTCATGCTCAACATTATCCATATCACGCACGACCTCAATTCTGTTTCTTTGGACCCTGCTCTTGACCGACTTATGAAAATAAGAAGTGTTCGAATCACCCACAGCAAGCCATTCAAGTTTAGCTTTTTGTTTAAGAAAGCGTTCCTCATCCAAAACAGCTTGGTTATAAACGTTAAGATATAAAGCCTCATCTTCTCGAAGAATGAGGTTACTTGGATCACGATCTAACGCTTTTTGAGCTTCATCCAATTCCAACCTGATACGTCCCACACGAAGGTGGATATTACCTTGATCCTTTAACAACTTCCTAATGGACTAGCTCTTCAGTTTTTTTTAACTTAGAAACAATTTGATACATTTTATGGCCATCAACCTACTTATCCCACTCCATTTTCACAACCTCATAAAATTTTGGCTTGTGAACCAAAAAGTTAGTACATTTAAATGGCTTAGGTTTAGACTTACACAACTTTGGCACCTTAAGAACAGCAGGAGAGTGATCCGATATTCTATATGGTTGAAAAATAGCATATGATCCCATAAACTCATCCATAAACTTCAAATTACACATGACACGATCAATCTTCTTTATAATGAAGACCAGAACAGTTGATCTTGAACTTCAATATTACAGACACGTTCTTTAAATTCCCGCATAGAGATACTTATCTTAGACGAACCAGCGTGACAATCTTCAAGGTTTAAAGAAGCGTTAAAGTCACCCATCAAGACCCATGACCTCCCATGAATAAACACTTTATGAACCTCCAAGTTTTGCCAAAGGACCCGCCTTTCCTTGTAATCGTTACTTGCATACACAAATGAGCAAAAGAAAACTTTCTGATCCGCCTTTAGGAACACCTGGGCATGCAAGACTTGGTCAGTTTGCGAAACAACCATAATATCAACATGATTTGGATCTCATCCAAGAATTATACGTGAACCTTTGTCACAAAGAGACCCATTCGACGTCCATCTCCATCACGAAAAAACCTTAGTACAAATGTGATTCAAGCACGATACATCCACGTGTGACTCCCAAGATCGCACAAATATTCAGGTGGTTATCATTCACCACTTGACGAACCTCATTTTGTTTAGGGACTCGGTTCAAAGCCCCTATATTCCAATTATTTGTTTCAAATCAGTTACGATTATTTGTTTCTTTCATTAGTAGAAGTTTAGAACTACAGGTACTTGTATATGTTTTCTTTTTTAAACTTTTGAACCATTTTGTTAAATACATAATATTCGACACTTGTAAAAGGTTTTTAGATAATGCATAGTAGGGTTATACTTTTAGTGCAAAGTATATTAGTTGTACCAGTAAGAATAAGTTTTTTAGTATTCATTTAATTTTAGTGAAAATTACCTAAAGGGCCTCTGCACGTGGTACTTGTCCTGCAGAGGTCTTCTTTTATTGGCTTTACTAAAAAGGCCTACAACTTCGTTTCAATTTTATGCAGAAGTTCTTGAAGGACACGTGTCAGCACCCCATTAAATAAACGTGAGAAATTAAAAAAAAAAAAAAAAAAAAAACAAAAAACAATAAAAACCAATTCGCCTCAAAAGTGAAGCGAAATCCGACACAATGGGCCCTATACTGTCAGTCGAAGACCAAAAAGGTGTTTTCTCTCTCCACTTAAATTTTTTGTTTTTGATGTGATGCTACAATTGTTACTTGTCTTTCTAACTATGTAAAGGGTATCATGACGCTACTTTATTTTCTCTCATTGTGTCATCAAATTACTTTTAATTATATAGGTTAAATGATACGTAGAAAGAAAATGAAAAGTAAATTTCAATTTCCTACTTCATTATTTTACGTAAATTGGATATTATCCATTAGCCAATTTAAGCAAGAATTAATGATACCTCGATTGTAATGAATTATTTTTTGGTATTTTGATTTGGACTTGGCCACAATAGTTTGACGGGAGTTATCAATCATGGGCGTAATTTCGCCGGGGGGGGGGGGGGGGGGGGGGCACAAAAAATAAATGAAGTCAACACTCAACAGTGCATTATGGGCCACCATGTCAGATTTCGCTTCAATTTTAAAGCTATTTTGTATTTTTATTTTATTTTTTAATTTATCATGTTTAATAAATGGGGTGCTTCAATTTTAAAGCGATTTTGTATTTTTTTTTTTTTTTTTAATTTATCACTTTTAATAAACGGGGTGCTGACACGTGTCCTTCAAGGACTTCTGCACAAAATTGAAGCTAAGTTGTAGGCCTTTTTGGTAAAGCCAATAAAAGAGGACCTCTGCACGACAAGTACCACCTGCAGAGGCACTTTACGCTATGTTTTCGAGTTTTTTTTTTTAAAGTAATGGAAAGGGAGGGGAAGGGAAATCAAAGAAAGGGGCGTTCTTGAGTTTTTTTAAGATGGAAAGGTAGGGGACGGGAATGTGGGAGGGAGAGAAGGGATGGGCTTTTGAGTGTTATTTTGTTCTGTCCAATTTTGGGCGGATTGGAAAGGGAAACGAATATTAAACATTACAGGGGGGGGGGGGGGGGGGGGGGAGGGAGGGGGGCACACAAAAAATAAATGAAGTCAACACTCAACAGTGCATTATGGGGCCACCATGTCAGATTTCGCTTCAATTTTAAAGCGATTTTGTATTTTTATTTTATTTTTTAATTTATCACGTTTAATAAACGGGGTGCTTTAATTTTAAAGCGATTTTGTATTTTTTGTTTTTTTTATTTTTTTTAAATTTATCACGTTTAATAAACGGGGTGCTGACACGTGTCCTTCAAGGACTTCTGCACAAAATTGAAGCGAAGTTGTAGGCCTTTTTGGTAAAGCCAATAAAAGAGGACCTCTGCATCACTTAATTTTATTTCACTTGAGGTTCAGGTTATCTGCAGAATAACAATTTAGTCTTGTATATGGACTAATCGAGTTATTTCTGTGCCAATTTTGGACCCTTTCTTTAAACACCTCCAAATACACATCCAAATGTACATTTATCTTTGTTTGAAACTTAAATTGTTATACTCCGTAGGAGGTTAACATTAGTCTTTTTTATGGTTATTTAATCATTTTTACATAATAATATCATTGTTCTTAAAGGCTCGTAAAAGCCTAGCAAAGACGTGAGGTCTGGTCATGTCATCACGCCGCCTAATGTCACATTTTTTTAAAACTCGATATATATGAATTATGATGTAAATATATAAATATTTTATAGTTTGTGTCGTCATATGTCATGCCTTATAAACGCAAAAGTTTTGTTTTAGCCGCACAAACATAAGGCTTGATAATGCCGCTATGACATGTCTCGGACTATTTATAACCTTAAATAATACTATTAATTTTATCAATAATAAGAAAAGTTAAATTAGTATTACACTCCGCGTAATTTCAAAATGAATATCCAAATGTTAATGATATTTTGAAGCTATTGATTGATGTTTTTTTTTGTGTACACTTTTTGAAAATGCACCCATTTTTGTACTAAAATTCTGAATGATTCCTTGATTTTCTTCACGCATTAAAGACAGATTCGGTGAAGATATGTCATATCTCATTATCTTGTACCGTTTTGTTTTATTTTATTATTATTATTATTATTATTATTATTATTTTTTACAAATACTCTTATTCAAATACAAAATACTGATTCAAACTAATAATTCATTTAAGTTAGTATATATGTTTTCAAGCAATACTACCACGCTCATATTCAAATACACACCCTGCTTATCATGATTCGATATCGTACTCATTTGCATCATATATTATGTGCCCGCATATTCTTCGAGCACGAAAAAAAAATCAAATTCATAATTTAAATTGGTAAAAAGGTTTAATAATAGCGCGTATGATTTGACAAAGTATAATTTCTCAACTGTTTTGTTGTAATATTTATTTTTTATTTTTATTTTTTTGGGTAAAAGGGCTTGTTACCCCAGTAAATATATTACTCAAAAAAACTAATAAGTACATGAATGCGGCTGAGAACCGCATTGATTTACAAGGACAACACACTCATATGTGTAAAGAAACTACATGAAACGGCATACCGAAATCATGAAACTAAACAAGGCGAAGACACGAAATAAATAGAAACGAAAAGCCCGAACCTACGCCTAAAAGAACCATTCTACGTTGTGATGTTAAGGTCTTCCGCAAACACACCACTAACGTTCCAAGTGTCCAAGAGAAGAACCACTGAATTCGTCTTTTTAAATCGAAAAGTAAGCAACTTTAATCTTACATTGTGAACAATGATGTCTCGAACTTGTGCCACAGTCCGACTTTGATTCTGAAATAAGCGAAGGTTTCTCTCCTGCCAAATATAATAAGCCGTCGCAGCAAGCACCAAACGAGCAACAACACTAACAACGGATCTTTTAGTTGATAAAGGCTTGATCCAATCAACAATATTGTCCCAACTAGGACCTATGCCATCCTTACCAGCTCTAGATCGCACAAAAGACCATACCTGTGAAAGAAATGAGCACTCAAAAAATAGATGGTTATGTGAGTCCGAGACCAGCTTGCAGAAAGGACACAAGAACAAGTTTGAGTTGGTGTTGTCACCAACGTCTATTTGCCTCAACATGTCTTGCGTCTTTAACCTCTTCCTCATAGTAAGCCACATTAGGAAAGCATGCCGAGTAATACAGTTAGGAAACCAAACGATAGCAGCCCAATCTACTTCGTCACCTCTAGGCCGAATGACGTCCCAAACAGCATGAACATAAAACGGCTTCTCATTGCCATGTAAATATTTCCAAACTAACGGGTCTTCACGATCATGACTAATAGCAGGAACCACGCAATTATACAAAACCGGAGCCCTAGTATACCAAGATAAAGGCCACGCCCAGCCTCCACCAACCATAAGATCAGAAACTACATTAGATAACAAGAAGCCTACGCTTGCAATAAGACGTGGGGTAATATGCGAAATCAGAGGACATGTTTCAGACCAATTATCAAACCAAGCTGAGGTTCTCATACCATTACCCAAAACAGACCATATGAAAGGCCTAACTAGATCACGTAAATGAAGGATTTTCCTCCATCCCCATGTCATTCCTGATCGGGGAGGCACATTCCAAAGGTTCCAACCTTGCAATTTCTATGAATAAACCCAACGAACCCAAATGGAGTCTTTGCGAGTAATAATATGCCATAGATTTTTAGTCATTAAAGCAATATTAACCGATTCAAGACTTTTAATACCTAGACCACCCTCTTGTTTTGGGAGACACACAATATTCCACGCCACATTTGCTTTACCCTTCTTCATTTCACCTTGACACCACAAGAAACCTCGCATAATTTGCTCGATGTCGTGAATAATCCGAATCGGTAATAAAAAAACCGAAGCCCAATATATATACATAGACGACAACACCGATTGAATAAGCTGCAATCTACCCGCAAAAGACAATGACTTATTTTTCCAATCACCAACTCTAGATTTAACTCGTTCAACCAGAATTCTACATTCACGATTCATAAGTCTAGAAGAAATGAGCGGGACTCCTAGATATTTAACTGGAAGCTTACCCTCAACGAAAGGCATTACATTCAAGATAGACAACTTCACGTGATTTAGCACATTACAAAAGTACGCCTTGCTTTTAGGGATACTAGGAACCAAGCCTGAGACACTTTTGAATTCATCCAAAGCGTCCATGATAAAAGTTGCCGACTTCACATCTCCTCTAGCAAATAAAAAAAGATCATCAGCGAAACAAACGTTAACGAGCTTGAGGTTGGAGCTTAAATTAGTTATACTTTTATAAACTAGTTGATCAGGATCAAATTGCATTTTTTATATGCACACCACTAAAAGTGATGCACACACCACCAATCATGCGTAACTGTATTGTGTACATTAATGGTGTAATTAAATGATAAAAGAATCAAAAAATGTGGTGTACATATCAACACTATTTCACGATTACTAGTATATAACAACTCTTGATGCATAAACTCCTCATCAATGTAGAAAAACAAGTATGCGTTGCTATGTAGCTCATTGATAACGTGTGAGTAGTATTTTTAGTTTTTAAGATAATATATTAATTGAGATATAAAGCAAAACTACACTTGTGAGTAGATAAGTCTCGCCCTAATTGAAGAAAAAACCGCACTCGCGAATCAAGTGAAAATAAGCATGAATCAACTTTCCTTGAACTTGAACATTTGATATTTTACTTGATCTTGAAATTGCATCTTCAATTTTACACGCTGTTGGACTTGAAATTTCGGTGTTCCTTGCTTTTGAACCTGAACCCTTGAAGTTGCTTGCTTTAAACACTAACGGTTTGTTCTCAAGTTTTAATTCCAGATAGAAAGTGAAAGTAAGTGAAGAAAACAAAAATATAAACGTGTTCTTAAGGTTTTTTAGATGGAAGGTAAAATGAAAATGCGAGAAAGAAGGGAAAATAGTTAGGTTTTGTGCCAAAACTTTCACCCACTTTTAAGATAAAAATGAATGAATAAAAGTGATACTACATTTTAATAACAAAATTACCCCTTAATTACCTAAACTTGAGCTTCTATTAGATATATAATCGCGAACATAATTATCAAATAGTAACAATTTTCTCATAACTTTCTTTTATTCTTTCTTAGGTACCACGGAGTGGCTCTCGGGTAGGGGGGCGGGTAGCTGAACCCGAGCGGCTACACCATTCCGCCTAGCTCGGGTTGGTGTCTCGGGTTGGATTTGCGAGCTCCGAAGCCGAAGAAGAACGTTGGAAATTAAGACGTTGGGGGAGCGTTTGGTTCCATTTCAACGGCTAGTAGCCGAATAAAAAAAAAAAAAAAAAAATCTTCCTATTTAACACCCTTTTACATTTCAAAAAACATAATTACCTTTTAACATATCAAAAAAAAAAAAACACACACTAAATAATCTCTCCAAAAAAAATGTCTACCGATTCTTCCGATTACGTTGTTCCTTCTTCGTCTGACGAGATATCCACGGGTAGCTCGTTGCAAAATATGCTTCAACTAGCGGCTCAGTATTATGAAGACACGGCAAGCTCTAGCCGAACTAGCGTAAATCGTCATCGGGATATAGGTCTTGAAACTTTAGAGAATGATTGGTTCGTTGAAACACCAAAGTACAACGACGAGTACTTTAAAAAATAATTTCGAATGGAGAAAAGCCTGTTTTTGCAAATAGTGGGTGACATTGAAGCGAGATACCCATATTTTCAAGAAGGCTACGATGCGCGATTTCAAAAAAGTTTCACGGCGAAACAAAAAATCACATCGGCTGTTAGGCAACTCGCAACCGGCAATCCGCCCGATGAGTATGACGAATATTTATGCATGTCTCAAAGAACGGGACGTGAAAGTCTTGATAATTTTTGTAAGGCCATCATTGAGTTGTACGGTCGGGAGTACCTACGTAGGCCGACAACACATGACCTTGCTCGCATTTTCCAGGCCCATGAAGCGAAGCATCACCTCCCTGGGATGCTTGGTAGCCTTGACTGTACACACGTCAGATGGAAAAATTGTCCTAGACATTTGAGAGGGCAATATACGAGAGGTGACTATGGTGTTCCCACTATTATGCTTGAAGTCACGGCGTCACAAGATATGTGGATTTGGCATGCTTTTTTTGGTCCATCGGGGTCAAACAACGATATCAACGTATTGCATCAGTCTGACTTGTGTCTTACAGCTCGAAATGGAACGGCGATGAATAGTTCATTCCACGTGAATGGACGCTTTTACAAACGCGGCTACTATTTGGCAGATGGAATCTATCCTAAGTGGTCCACACTTGTTAAAGCGTACCCGTATCCAAGCGACCCAAAGGAAAAGAGATTTACGAAGTTACAAGAGGGAGCGAGAAAGGATGTCGAGAGAGCTTTTGGTGCTCTCAAAGGAAAATGGAAAATTCTTGAACGACCACTCAGAGCTATGACCAAAGCGAAAATTGCCAATCAGGTTCATGCGTGTGTTATTTTGCATAATATGGTTATAAAACGCGAGGGGAGGGCAATCTCACCGGTTCATATAATGGATCCGCCGGTCCAGCCAGTGTTCGACGACAGTGTGGTAGCGGAGTTACTAGACGAATTTCTCCATGACCGTCTTCGATATGATCTCACGGAGCACGTAGCACGTGAAGACTTGCCGCATCTCGATGATTAATGGCTTTTTTTTTTATTTTAATCCAGTTATTTTTAAGTATTATGTTATGTTTTGTTTTTAAAAGTATTATGTAATGTTTTTTATTTTTAATTAAATGGTATGTTTTTATTATAAATATTGTATGTGATTTTATGTATTTAAAAAAAAAAAAATGAATTCGGGTACTAGGGTACCACTCCCACTAATTAGGGTAGTGTTAGGGTAGTATTGGGATAGTTTTGAGTTGAAAGGTTTTTATTTGATAGAGGTAACGTGACACCCTTAGGGTAAGAAATATCCACTCCCTCCCCCCTTACAACTCAGGCATAACAACAAATTTTTAACAACATTTTTTTCTCTCCCCACTATTTTGTATACTTCTTTTCACTTTACTCTTCTTTTAAATAAAAAAAATAAAGTGTAAAACATGAACCATTTTAACATTAATTGGAAACTGGAAACTTGACTTTCTGAAAGTGCTTTGCGAAATTACATGGAAACTTATTAAAACCTTTTGAAAGGAAGGGGAGGTGATACTAACACCACATCTTTTGATGCATGTATCACAATTTATGTATTACAGTATTGTACAGTACAAATTGTAATATACAAATTATGATGCATGAATCAAAAAATATGGTGTAGTTATCAATTCCTTTTTAAAAGGGAATTGATACTCACACTACACTTTTTGATTTATGCACCACAAGTTGTTCATTATGAATTAAAAAATGTTTTTAAAAGTGCTTTGAGCCGTTTAAAAAAAAAGTGCTTTGACAAAATACTTTTTCAGTTGTACGACATAAATAATCACCCTTTGGAAATAGTGTTTTCTAATGTCTTGTCCCATCATGTTTCCTACTTTGCTTAGTCACTAAGGGTGGTGGCAATGGAGTCGGTTTGGGGCTCGGTTTGCGTAATGCCGATCGGCAATAGTGATGCCTACGAATTGGCATGATTCGGCATGACAAGAGGGAAAGCAAAATCGGCAATCTTTGCCGATTCTACATGCAAAGAAACTAACCGTTGGACATTAAAGGTCATATATATTTATTAATGTATGGATATATTTAGTTGAGGTATGGGTTAGGCATGGTTGCCACTACAAATCTATTGTTAGGTATGAGTTAGGTATGAGATTGGTATGAGGTGAGTTGGCGAGATATTATTGGTAGATGACTAGGCATGAAAAAAATTGGTAGACATAACTGCCACCACCCTAAGTAGCTACGTATAATTTCACTCTTTCAACTTCTTCTGAAATAAATATTGAAGGGTAAATTACATGGATCGTCCTTGAACTATACCCTGTTTCCATATTTGGTATCCCATTTTCGCATTTGGTCCCCCGTTTTGACTTTGTTGCGAACATGGTCCTCTTTTTGCCAAAATGTTACTCATTTGGTCCCTCGAGGTCCGTTATACTAGGCCTGAGCAATCCCGACCGACAACCGACGCCCGACTCTGACCGACAACGACCGACACAAACCGACTTAATTCGGGTCAGACTTGGGATGGGTTTTCAGCCTTGTCGGGACTCGGGTCGGGTCGGGAGTCGGATTGTTTCGGGATAACACAAAGAAAACCATACAAGCGGTTTGTTTCGGGACTCGGGTCGGGATTCGGGATTACCCGAACTAGAATCGGGTCGGGATTCAGTTAAAATTTTCAACCTTGTCGGTTTCAGGATGGGTCAGGACGGGTCGGTTTCGGCCCGATGCTCAGCCCTACGTTATACATAACAGTATAACATTCGTTATGTTTGCTCGTTAGTTGACCCGATAAGACATAAATACCCTTGTTGAAAAGTCAACTAATGAGTAAAAATAACAAGTGTTATGTATCACGGGGCTCGAGGGACTAAAAAGGTAACTGGTTGGCAAAATAAAGACAACATTTGAAACAAAGTTAAAACGGAGGACCAAATACAAAAACAGAATATAGTTCAAGGACGATATGTGTAATTTATCGAATGTTAAAACGCGATACGAGTAAAATATAACCGTATTGAAGCACACTCAAAAGTCAAAACAGATGCTCTTGTACTTGTGTTTTATTAATAAGATATATTTTTTAAAATCAAATCAATGACAAAAATTATTTAGTAAACCAATTTTAAAATGGGCGTATAATTGCAGGTTTTAAAAATAATAATTTTCAAAGTAATTACTTAACTTTATTGGCTTAGACCAGTCGTAATAAGCCTCGAAAGACTCGTTTTACGTCCTACATGGCAAAATAGCACGCATGCTACTTTATTACGGGCTTGAAAGGAGCACGCGTCATCAAGATTAAAAAAAAAAGACTCGATCTCGTGGGCGACCAAGTCGTCCAATGTGTGTTTTTGTGTACGTCTGTATTTTGTCTGTATTTTGATGGGTATATATGTGTTTAAATGTGGTATATTTTAATAGTAAAGTTTGTTGTTTCATTACAATAAATTGATAATAAAGTCGATTTTAGAGAAAAAAATTAAAATGATGCTAATGTGACGGTGGTATATACGCTCTTAAAGTCCCTTATTATACCCGATCTTAAACTCTTGCATAATTTTATAAACATACTTTTCTTCTTTTTTATTCTAAACTAGGTCAAACACTTATTCTTAACTTATGTCGTATTCATTATAAAGTGTAAACTACTTATTTAACATAATCCTAAACTTAAATATTAAGTTTATACAAACACTTTTTTATTTCTCTTTAAAGAAACCTTAGATAATTGCTGGTGTATATGTCCGAGGGACATGTGCCGAACGACAAGTTTCTCCACATGCCTGAAAGGCATGGAATTGAAGGAACACATATGGGACGACCACAACAAAGGAAGAACACTCTTTTATCATGAAGATCAGTTTACTTAGCAGTTCGTACTGCGAACTATGCTCGAGATGCCTAAACCGAATATTGCGGGATATTGTCTTCACGTGGACTGACACCTAGCATCTCGGCTAGACATAGCTCGACTCACTCCATTTCTATGCTGTCAGATAGAGTAGTTGGGGTAATATAAATACTCAAAATCATTCAATGTTCAACTAACTAATAAACCATATATTTACTCTCACATTTATTGCTTAACCTTTCAGCTTATTCTTATTACTTACTCTCACGGCAAGCTCAAAAAACATTGCTTGTCCAATCCGAATGAACCTACACCTGCTCAAGCCGAGAAACAATTATTTGCCTTAACAATAATCATGTATGCTTATAACTGACTGATTTTTTTTTTCTTTTTTTTTAGTGTAACCTTAACGCTCCGTTCTCAAGAAAAAAAATGAACGAAAGTGAAAGAAAGATGAAATAAAGTAAGAGAGATGAAGTAAAATGACTTTCACCTCTAAAGTAGAGTGAAAATTTTATAACTAAAATATCACCAATTTACTTCACTTAAAACAAAACTTCCTCGCTTTCACTTTAATTTCTCCCTTTTACTCAACTTGAAAGCACAGCGTAAACTAAGCAAAAAAATTTTTTAACAATCCCAATTCCCAAAGACACACATAAATAAACAAGACACACTCATCCATCAAAGTATATTCCAATAATTGACCACACTCACTACCAACCAAACTTCACAAGCAAGCTTCACTTCCCAAAACCCCTACCAAAAAACACACACTCACTCTCATTAATAAAATTATTACCAATGGAAGTAGTTAACTTACATCCTTCGGTAGAAGAACTCATAACAAAAATATGCACCCAAAAAAATGTCGAACCGCCAGACATTTCGGCCCGCGGTTCCTCTCCACGATCGCGGAAACATCCGCGATCGAGATACTGAATAAAATATCTCTGTCGAGTGACATTCGCAATTTTTCTAGATATATCTGTTATATGGTCAAGCAGAATTCCGGTAATGATGTTTTGTCGCAGAAGCGACCAGGGTCGCCCTTGTCTGGAAATCCTCAAAGTAATGTGGTTATTATAGTTTTAAGGGGGTGTTTGTTATCACCTTATTTTATTTCGGTTTTTTATTTCATAAGCTCTAATTTTCTGGCTTTTTGACGGTTATGGGCTTACGGGCTTAAGCCCATAAGTATTAAAATAAGCCGGAAAATTAGAGCTTATGAAATACAAACCGAAATAAAATAAGCTTATAAGCCCATATATATAAGCTTAAACAAACACCCCCTAAGCTTATTTTTGTATTAAAAGTAATGTGGTTATTATTTGTGTACATTTTGTTATAGGTTTTAGAATTGTTTATTTTATAGGGTGTTTGGGATTTTTTATTTTTTCTGATTGACTTTTTTATAAGCAAAAAAGCAGTTTTTCATAAACATGTGTAATGGGGTGTTTTTTTGGCTTATATAGTGGGCTTTATGGCTTATTTTGTTTTGGGCTTATGTTTCATAAGCTCACTTTTTGTGGCTTATTTTGACATTTTTTGGTTTATAAAAGTTTATTATGACTAATAAACTTATATAAGTTGAATAGTTTTAAAGTAAGTCATAAAAAATGAGCTTATCAAACATAAGCCTAAAACAAAATACGCCGTAGCCAGCTATATAAGCCGAAACAAACACCCTTTAACTAAATGTTCACTTTCATATTTCACAAAGTTTAAGAAAAGTGGCCATTGCAATATTAGACACTTTCATATTTTTGTTATTGGGACAACCAAAAATAACAAATGGACTTATATTTTGGAACATGGTGAGTATTGCTTATTTGAAATTTAACTTAACCTAAGACCTTTAATAAATATTGAAAAATTCTATTGAAATTATTATTTTTACTAATACTATTGCTTCTTTTTTTTATAAAATAAGCAAATCAAAACACTAGTTCTTACTTTTAAGCAGAAAAAAAAAGCAATCCCAAACACTGTCTAAAATGTATGGTTGTGTTTGTTTAAGCTTATTTATGAGCTTATGAACTCATATGTTTTCGGCTTATATTTCATAAGTTCAATTTTTTCGGCTTATTTGGGGACTTTATATAACTTTTTCTGCTAAAGGGGTGTTTGGGATTGCTTATTGTTTCCGTTTATGCTTCTGCCTAAAATAAGCACTTGTAAGCTGCTTATCCACTTATGTAAGCAGAAAAATAAATGGACTGTATATTTGGTATATGTTAGTTAACTCTACAATAGGACAATATATGACACATGCTCTAGAATTGGGAATATATGACTATTTGAAGTAAATGCATAAAGTTATCATGTAGATATATTAACCTTTTGGCATCAAGTTGATGAAATTTAAAGTTCGTTGAATTAATCAGTATTTTGATGCGAATTTAAAAAAAAAAAGTGAAGATAGAGAGGGAGCAAGATATAATGTTAAATAATAGTTAGAACTTGTTGTCAATGTATGATTGCTAAGTGTGTTTCTGTTTGGTTGCAGAATATGCGTGCTATGAATCCCCGAATTCTAAGCAGTTGGTACTCTCCCCTTGTTCTCCTTATAACTGTAAAACCATTCCTGAATACTATCCGAGTCAAAAGCAAGTCAGTTTCGTAAACCCTCCAAAGAACTTCAATCCTGTATCTTGTGCTCCAAAACGACTCACATTCTCATCAGTTTGTGGCGCGGATGATGCACATAATAATAGTAACATAAGTCAGCAGCCTATTGCCTCTCAAGGTGTTAGCTGTCGGTTTGTTAGTGTGGGGCAGACTCAACACACACTCTCGCCTTGTTCTACTTCAAAGCGTGCAAGTCCTACATACGTTTCTGAATTTCCATTTGCCACTCAAAATGGTTCTCAAGTTCCACAGCAGCATACTTTATTACCCACTCTTGGCAATGTTGATGTCGGGTGTGGTGCTGTAGTTCCAAAGTGCTTAGACAATGCAACACGGGTTAATCTTATGACCCAAAACCAATCAGACATTGAAAGCAATTTTGCAATCAGTCTTCAGTCGCTGCTTCTTGCTGAACTTGAGTTCAGGAAAATGTTTTTGGTATATAGTTATGTAGGGAGGTTAGTAAAATTTTCACCTTGTGATGTTTACGATATGTGTGTTTTGAATATTCGGTCAGAAATAAATTAGCCAAATCTTTGCACAGGAGAAAATTAGAAGATGTAGTATCTGTTAAAGATGCCATTGACATAAGATCGATGAAAGAAGAGACGATGCTTGACTTTGAAGCCAAAATCTGGGCCAAGTATGGTAGGGCCAATTGCGAACCATCTGATAGGGCAATGGTACGTAAGACCTTATAAATTTTTTACTATTTGAAGTTCTTAAAAAAACGGGCTGATCATTATATGATTTTAGAAGGCCAAATCTTATGCTTCAAATAATCTTCCGTTTTGTAGCATCTTGACTGGGATTCTGGAAAGACGTATCTTTATCATTGCTATGTGAGCATTGATGGAACTTACCAGTTCAAGGTGTGTATTTTGTCTCTTTTGTAAATATCTTAGGCTCTTGATTTATAATATTTGTTTCTTCAATATCATGCTATTTTGATGTAAGACTATTTCCTGTAATATTTCAGGGGCCATTTCTTAATACAAGAAGAACACACCTACAAAGGGTACTAGGCGATGACAACGTGTTGATTGTGCAATTTACAAATGTTCCCGACTATGACATGCCATTCAATCAACAAAACTGGATTCGAGCTAAGCAGACGATTTCTGGCGGAATTTCTATCGGTGTGCGTCATTATAGTCTTTGGGGTGAGCAAATGATTATTTTTTAAATCTTTTCTTAGCACCGTGATCAGTAAATCACTATTAAAGTATCAAGTTTAATCATGTTGCATGCTATATTTTCAGCATTCAAAGATGGTAGAGGAGATTTCAAGAAGCCTAAGGCGTTAGATAAAAAAAAATCACGGTCTTCATGGGCTGTTAAATGCTACTTTGTGAGACATAAATCTCCAGCACAATGGCTTGAAAAAGAATATATTTTGTTTAATAAGACGATGCATGAGGCGAGATGTCTATTCATGCATGTGCATACGACTCCTAGCATTGCTAAATACGTCTCTAGGTCAGTGCACAAGAATATTCCTTTAGCTGATTCATATTAATGGCAAATTGCATGGGTCAAAATGGGTCGAAAGTGCCACATCTACTGATTCGGTATGATTGGTTGCAGATTGTCGCTTGCCCTCTCAAATACAATACAGCTTCGAGTTGATCTTGCTACCGTGGATGTTCAAAGAATTGAAGACATCCCTTGTCGAGTATACGCTTTTTATATCTTTGTGTTATGTCTCGCAATTGTTCATCAAAGTTTATTTTACACCATGACTTGCTATGGATAACAGGATGAAAATGGGAATATTGTATGTGATAAAGACGGGGAGCCATTGATTCATACAGATGGGACGGGGTTTATTTCAGAAGATTTGGCAATATTGTGTGGAAAACATTTCATCGAAGGAAATGGCTCAGAGGATGACAGTTATGAGGTGATATTTCCGACATCTTTCTACTTCCATTGATCATATGTAAATATGTCTTTTTCTGGTTTATTCTCAAGTGTCTAACCTTTCAACGTTTTTTAAATTATTTAAAGTTTGTCGATCTTCTCAAGCTTGAGGAAGAATCACTTGGAATGGAAGGCGACCCGGTAAATGTTTACTGATACTTTATAATTTTCTATTATTATTATTATACATAATAAATTAGTAATACTTCATTGGTGAACCGGAAAATGTTTCCCTAAGATCATAACCGTTGTTTTGTGCATATGTACCAGCCGTTGCTTGTCCAGTGTCGCATCTTCAAAGACGGTTATGCCGTCAAAGGAACTCTGCTAGTAAATAAAAAGGTAAAATATCTTATTTTCTTATGAATCAGTAACCTTTGTGCCGGTACTGAGATGGTTTCGTTTGTCATGTATTATATAAGCTACGACCTCGAACAATTCAAGTTAGACCCTCGATGATAAAGGTCAAAGGAGATCCAACACTTTCAGGTTCAGCTTCATTTAGTTCGTTGGAGATATGTGCCATAAGGTAATTTCACAATTAATCTTCCTTGCTTCTAAAGTTTTTATAAAAAAAATGTTAAATATAGCTTTCTATTCTTCATTTTACAGTCGCAAACCAAGGAAAGGTCACTTATCAAAGAATTTGATAGCACTTCTAACCATAGGAGGTGTTCCTAAAGAATTCTTTATGGACTTACTTAACAAAACATTGCAAGAAGCCCAGAAAGTATCTTCGAGTATGCGGGCATCAATTAGACGTAAGTACTGTTTCTTAAAAAGTATTTATAATTAATACGTCAGACTGACCTATTGTGCTTCTTTATGCAGTCGCGCTTAACTATGGGCAAATGGACGATAATGCAACTTCTGTAGCAATGATAGGGTCCGGAATTCCTCTCGATGAACCGTACCTTCAGTCTCGTATGTCAGTATTTAAAACCGAAGAACGCAAAAAGCTTTGTCGTGGAAAGATTCCAATTGATGACAGCTACTACTTATACGGGACAGCGGACCCTACGGGAACGTTAGAAAGCGATGAAGTTTGTGTTATTCTGTATGTATTAGCTTTCAACTTCATTTCAATAAGTTAGAAATATGGAATTTAACACGTATTTTTTTTACGGCGCATGCAGTGAAAACGGCCACCTATCAGGCAAGGTTCTTGTGTATAGAAATCCAGGTGTCCATCCTGGGGATATACACATTCTAAATGCAAGATATGTCGAACCAATTGACGAGATTGTCGGGAACGCCAAATATGGCATTTTCTTCTCCACCAAAGGGAGGAGATCGGTGGGAAGCGAAATTGCAAACGGTGATTTCGATGGAGATCGGTATTGGGTCTCTCAAAGCCCAAAGGTATGAATTTCTATTTTACTTATTAGACTTCATCTCGTATGTATATAATGACTAATCACAAAAGAAATGATACCAACCAAACATAGATTCGATTGAATCACCTTTTTCGTTGTATATTTGGCTTAAAGACCAGTTGTATCTTTAACTTGCGAAAATTACAACTTTTATCCCGTGATCTTCTTTCTCTTTCATATCTGGTCAATTCTCTCACTTTGCATCAACTTATGGTTTATTATCTATCCCTTTATTTCAGTTGTTGCATTACTTCAAAGCAAGTAAGCCGTGGGAAAAGACTTACTTTACGCCAAGTGCGCCGAGTAAGAAACCTAGTGAGCTATCTCACGACGAGTTGGAGGAGGAGCTTGTCGATCAGCTTTTTTCTACACAAAAACAGAAGTATGGTTTCTCACTTTTTACCTATTATAACGTGTCGGTACAAAACCACATAACATATTTGATTTTTACTAGTTATTTGGACAACTAGCGTGGATCTAATGTGGTCATAGGAAAATGTTATTTTTACCTTTTTTTGGTTAAACCTATGTTGATTAGTTTTACATAAACATAGAAAAGAGGATCGGGATGTCATGTAGGATTATAATCATGTAGATTCTTTTCGAGTAGAATATTTTAATGAAACCTGTAGGCAGATTTAATTTCAATGAACGTAATGAAGCTATGAAGGTAATAACCACCCTTTGTATTATTCTCTACTTTATCTTGTCGAGAAGGAAATAACCACCCTTTGTAAGTTGATTAAGAGGGGGAAATTCGTCTATCAATATTCACGGGGGGTGCATTTGGTAACTAACCATAAGTAATAATGAGTCAGGGAATGCATTTACCTTACATATATAGATTAAAACACGAATATGGTAAAATCTAAATAGTCAAGGCCTCATTACATATTTGTTGGCAATACAACTTTTTTAGTGCTGCTGCATTGACAGTTATTATTGTTTTAGTATGGTAGCTGGAATAGCAGCTGATAGCTTGCTGGCATTCGAGGACCAATATATGGATTTGGGAACAGACGATTCTGAAAAGCAACGGCTTCTTGAAAAAATGCTGAAGTTGACTGATTTGTACTACGATGCTCTAGATGCTGGAAAAAGCGGGAAAACGGTTAGATATTATGCTGACTGCTTTGTTATAGTTTTGTCAACAGACAACACTGACATCCTCTCTTTTGTTTCGGAAACAGATTGAGATTTCCAAACATTTATTGCCACAAACATATCCCCATTTTCTGGAAAAGAATCCCAATAAGTCCTATCATTCTCCTTCTGTTCTCGGGTTAATCTATGATACTGTGAAGGGGTATCAATCTGATAATGCATCAATAAGAGGTAAGCGCTTTTCATTTATGCGCTTATATTTACTTTATGAGTGCTTCGTCCTATCAACATATTCTTATAGCAATCCAGTTTCGTCCTTCCTCAATTCTGCTTTAGTGAGTTGTCTAAAACCTTCATTTTCAGAAAACAAAAAAGAGATGCACGTTGGTTTTTGAGGTCTAAAATTTTACTTTTTTCGGTGTTGAATATATCACTACCATCTAAATTCTGTATTAGAGTAGAATATGTCTTGTATTTAGTCAGAAGATTGACCGCTTTTGCAAATGTGCTTTTTGTTATATGTAGAGGTATGGAAACTGCCTTGCTTTAATGTTGAGATACCAGAAGCCACCATGCATTTGTGGAAGGATAGGTACAAATCATACAAACTTGAAATGGTAGATGCCATGCAATCGGGAGATGAATGTAAAAAGGACTCAGCAAATATCGTGATAAAAAAGTACAAGAAGGTATGTGTTTTTTAGTTTATATATTGCATGTTGCAGGTAATCATGACCAATTTTTATACAAACATTATAAGAATTGTAATAATTGTAGGTCAACCTAACCCATCCGTATAAAAAATGGCCCGTTTTGACCCAAACCCATTTTGACCCTATTACTTGTTTAATGTAGATGTTGTATGAGGCCGAGGATTTTGCAAAAAGTACTAGGAGAATTGAAGATATTTATAATGAAGCAATTGCTATTTATCACATATGTTACGACACCGCAAACAGTTTTACTGTAGGGAAATGCGGATTTGCATGGAAGGTTGCTGGTGAGGCCTTATGTTCGTTTTATGAATCGAAAGTTCCTGGAAGGTCAATTCCTTTTAAAGTATCTGTATTATCTATGCTCTTTTAGCGGCGAGTGTATGTGTATGCATCTGCATAACCATGTCAGCATGTATTAAATGAGTTTTAAGGTCTAACTGTATAATATGAGTCCTGGTGTAGGTAGCTAAATCAGTGTATTTATAGGAGTGGCGATGTGACATTTTGTGTAATATATTTGAATGTCTTTGTAATGTTTATTCTCAAGTTAACTTCTTGACACATGGTGTATGGTCTTGTAACAAGGAACTATGGTGTATGGGTTTGAGACGAGATGGGTATGGGAATGAGTACTGAGTTTTTTGTAAACCCAACCTGTAGGTCACTAATTCCCTTGAACAATATCGGCCATGTATATATTACACTTTTTCATGAAAATTGGCAAGACTTGCATTGCTTTTGTTGCGAAAAGGAAATGCAACCAAGATTAGATTTTTATGACTTCTGCTATAGGTTTTTTTTAGATAAGTGAAATTATGTTACCATGCCTGTCAAGAATTTCAAAAAGTTATTAACATGAAATTCAAAAAGTTGGAACTGTTGTCACACAAGGAAGCTCGTGACGTGGTTTTTGATATGCCCACGCTTGTCCTTGAATTAGGCGTTTGTACCATTTGCATTGCAAAGTTTCCACTCGTCATGTAAGCAAGCTCCATGTGGACATTTGTATCGTGAATTCGTGATGCTTGCATCGTACAATGGCTTTCTTTCCCCAACTCTTACCCACTTTGCCGTTCGAAAGTTCCCAAGTCCTTTGGTTGTGAAGTAGAATTAAAGAAAAGATCCATGTAGTTTTTCATTGTTATAGTTTGTAGTAAAACAATATTTCTGACATGATAATTTTCTAAGGCACATAATTTTTTTTTATGTCTTCTAGAAACGGATATCACCTTAGAAAAAAGGCTTAATTTTATCTCCCATCTAAAAAAAAAACACTTTTATCTCTTCACAAATAAGCTGTATGGTAAGTGTATGCGATTGCTTATGCAAACAGTTATATGATTATTTATGAGTACATAAACTGTTTTTGATAAGCATATCACAAATGGTTTGGGTTTGAGTCTAAAACCGCAAACGATATGATGAATAAGCTAAATGTTTAAAATCGGTTACAATTATTTGTTTCAAGAAGTTTAGAACTACTTGTATATGTTTTCTTATTTAACCTTTTGAACCATTTTGTTAAATACATAATATTCGACACTTGTAAAAGGTTTTTAGATTAATGCATAGAATGGAATTAAGCGAGGGTTATTAAATATGTATGTTTAGTGCAAAATATATTAGTTGTACGGTTATGTTTCCGCGAGCACTAAGCAGTAGACCCCCTTATTTTGGGAAAACTTGTGGCCGCATGTGAATTCTTTCTAGGCAAGGGCGGCCTGATTCGACACTCTTGTTTACTCTGATTCGGTCGAGGTGGTTTTTAAGGACATCTCCTACGATGAACATTTATAAAAGTTTATAATAGTGTCATGTCATCGTACATCATTAATTTATAAACTTTTTTCTTGTTATAAATCATGTTCTACTATGTATAAACTTATTAAAGCTTTATAAAAAGCTCACTAATCACCAATGCATTAAACTTAAAAGAGCTCCAAGATGTTAGACCTTTTTATCTATATCTATACTACTTATAATGCATCTTGTACCTTCTCTCCTATTAATTTTTAAGATTTTCTAATATAGAACTTTTAAGCAAATACAAGGAAAAAAACATAAGTTACAACTATTTGAATTACAAATAAAACTAAAAGAATACTATTCAACATATACAATTAATACACTATTTAATTTATCCTTCACCAAAATATACTTCCTTAATCTTTATATTCGTAAGCATTCAACATCTTTAATTTTTCTATTGTCACATCACTTTTTTTGCACTACTGACCTACAATTGGAAAATTAAAAAAGTTGGATGCTAAAAAAGGAAAATTAAAAGTTTGATGGCTACAAAAATAAAAGCTGACAAGTTTGATGTCTTTTTAGACCATTTTCTCAAAAATAGAAAAGTGGGATGATGTGCAATTTTACTTTATTTGTACTTCTTTGAATACTTCTAACTGATTTATATGTTGAGTAACCTAAGTTTTTATGTCGTTAACATAACGGGTGTGTATATTGTAAAACATTTTTATCATATACTGGTGTATAAAAATTAATATTCAAGGTACGGCTGTATAAAAATGTCAAAACCACATCTCGATCAACATAAACAAGACTGTCCCATATACCCCAAAAGTATACATTTTTTTTTTTTTTTTTTTTTTTTTTTTTTTTTTTTTTTTTTTTTTTGTAAAGCTACAAATTCGTTTTTTGTTACAAGTTTGTCTAACACATTGGGACTTTGGGTAAGGTTAAAAAAAAAATAAATAAATTAAATATTCGTGAGAAAAGTAAAAAAGATTAAAGTGCTTAGAAAAATTTCAAAAAATTTCGCACGATAGAGGATGATGTTGGTGCATAAAAAATTTGTGTATTAAGTTTTTCTAAAAATGTATAGTTTTGATTCAAATAAATTATGAAAGTACATTTGTGCATTAAAAAAATTATAAATCAACATTTTGTACATCAAAAATTCATTTTTCACATCCAATTTCTTTTTAGTATATGCCTCAAAATTTCATGCTCTATAACATGTGAAAAAATAAAAAATTTGTGCATCAAAAATTATTTTGTGCATTAAATTTCATTTTTTGTGCATTATAAAAAACATATAATACATGAAAATCAGAAAAATTTTCTTTACAACTTTTTTATGCTCCAAAATCCTCACTTGGGATAAATATTTTTCTAAAAGGCTTTTTTTTTCAAGTCTTTTTACATTTCTTACTAATATTTGGTTTTTTTTTATTTGATCTCTTATTTTGTGAATTTAGTGTAGAGGGTGTGGGTTAAAGGTCTTTATTTGTCACCTCAATTACACGTCACCATTCAACACTCTCACTTTTCTTTTTATTGTATTTTTCTCAAACTTTGCAACAACTTCTCTTTCTTCCATTAAACATTTTTTTCCTCCTTTTTTAACAATTATAAATACCCTTAAAACACACATGCTCACTACACAATACACACAAAAAGAAGAAAAAATAGTAACTCTATTTCGTGATGAATGTGTTTTTTGTTGTGAGAGCTTAATCTGCTCAAGATCTTTTCTTTGTTTTGTTGCAATTTCTCGCAAGGTTGGAATTGGGTTCCCCGCAAGGAAATGAGCTCTCTTGTGCTTTTGTTGCTGGTGCACCCACCCTGCATCTTTATTGGTAATTGCTATTAGCAATGTTTAAGAATAGTGTTTGAATAGTTGAACATAAAAATTCCTTTATCTAAATTAATCCTTGATATTTTTCATTGCAAGGATTCACACATGACCATCGGACACAAGGGTTGAAGATTATAAGGAACAAATTTCCGTTTCCTGTCAGTTTTCGCTATTAACAAAAGTTAAAGTCAATCATTTGGTCATGTTTGTCATGACCATTTTTCACACATGGTCAAATTTACATTGTCATTTCGCGTGTCAAACACAAAAAAAGGACTGAAAATTGTAATATGTGACAAAAACGAGTTCACGAACGTATACCACAACCAACACAAATTACAAAAAATTCTTGAAAAATTTACAAACATAGGTACAACGTATATACCATGATTTTTTCTTATGAACCAATGATTTATATTCATATTACATTTTTATATGGGAAATGATATAAGGACATAAAGTTAGGCCTAAATTTAGTTCTAAACTAAGTGGCATCATCCTGATGGGTTGTAATATAAGTGGGTCTCTGTCTGTAGCTATCAGGATGATGCCACTTGATTTTAGGTCTAAGTTTAGGTCTCGCTATCATTTCTCTTTTTATATGCTCTTCTGATTTTCCTTACATACGGCCAATTCTTTTCAGGATCTCCACATACAACTTGACTTATTACCGTTCTGAAATTATCAATGACTAGCATGGTACTCGCGCGATGCGGCGGCGGGTACCTTGTGACTAAATTTTCCGGCGAACAAATGTTATTTTGTTTTGAGCTACTGGATTTCAGATTTATGATTTGGAAGTTTAATTCGATTATACATTGTGGTTAAAGAGTTGTATATTTTGGTGAAAGGGTGAATTAAATTGTGTATTAATTGTATGTGTTGAATAGTGTGTTTTTAGTTTTATTTGTATTTGTATATTGTGTTTAGGTAGTTGTATATATTGGTGATGGGTGTATTAATTGTATGTATGTAAGAAATAGCATTTACTAAAATTCTAATTTAAGAAATCTTAAACTCAAAAATAGGAAAGATGGTCATCCCTCTATTTTAAGTAGTATAGATATTCATCCACACTTCTTTTTCGTTCTTCAACATAATTTACAACTCTACTTGTTTCATTTTTATAAACAATAACCGTATACATATACGAATCTTTAGTTTTTTAGGTAAGTATAAAACTAAGGGGGTGCTTGGTTGGGGCTAATGGGGGGTGGGAAATGAGAAAGGTAATGATTAAACATGCATGGTTAGGATTAGGGAATACGATCATTGTTTAGTATTAGGAAATGGAGCATTACTCAGTAAATTGGGAGGTACGGTAATGATTACCCAACACCACCAGCAGCCATAACCAGTAGTAGCCACCACCACCAGTCACTACCACCACCACCACCATTAGCAACCACCACCACCACCACTAGCAGCCACCAGCCACCACCACTACCACCACCACCAGCCATCACCACCACCACCAGCAGCCACCACCACCACCACCAGCCACCAGTAGCCACCACCACCACCACCAACCACCACCATCAGCAGCCACCACCACCATTAGCAGCCACCACCACTAGCAGCCACCGCCACCACCACCAGTAGCCACCACCACCTACCAGCCACCACCACCAAAAGTAGCCACCACCACCCACCACCACCATTAGCTACCACCACCATCACCACCAGCCACCACCACCATTAGCCGCCATCACTACCACCACTTTAGAGGTTAATGTGTTTTTTTAAAACAAACACTATCAAAGATAATGATAATCTCCATTCTATTCCTTTGTATTCCCTTTTGCCTTTGCCTTTCTCATTCCTCATTTTGAGCCAAGCGCATCCTAACTGTTTGTTTCATTTTTATAACAATAACTGTATGCATCAATGTTTGCTTTTATGCTTTTTAATTCTCTATGCGTATTACGTTTAGATATCAACATTATTTTCTTTTCTTTTTAAATACCCGTGAATTTCATGGGTCTTTTAGCTAGTTGATATATAAAGCAAAGCTACACTTGTGAGTCAATAAGTCTCGTCCTCATTGATAAGAAAACACTGCACTTGTGAATCTGAGTGAAAATAAACATGAATCAACTTTGCTTGAACTTGAACATTTGATATTTTGCTTGCTATTGAAATTGCATCTTCAATTTTACCTGCTCTTGGACTTGAAATTTTGCTTAAACCTTAATGCTGCTTGCTTTAAACATTAAGGGAGTGTCCTCAAGTTTTAATTCCAGATGAAAAGTAAATGTAAGTGAAGAAAATAAAAATATAAGTGTCTTCACTCACTTTTGAGATAAAAATGAATTAATAAAAGTGATACTACATTTTTTATAACAAAATTACACCTTAATTACTTAAACTTGAGTTTTAGTTAAATACACGATCGATGACATAACTGTCAAATAACATTTTTTCTGTATCACCTTTCTCTATTTTTTCTTACAACTTAAGAATACTAACAATTTTTTAACAATTTTTTTTTTCTCTCCCTACCACTTTTTATACTTCCTTTTGCTTTTCTTATCTTTCAAATAAAAAGTGAAGAACATAGTGTAAAACCTGAAACCATTTTAACATTAAGTGGAAATTTAGAGCTTTTAAAAGTGCTTGTGAAATTACCTGGAAACTTAAAACCTTTTGAAAGTGCTTGCAAAACTTAGACCTTTAAAAAGGGCTTGCGAAATTACCTAGAAACTTAAAACCTTTTTAAAGTGCTCGCTAAACTTAAACTTTTGAAATGATCAATGCTAGACTCACTCATAAAATTCATACAAAAAATTCATTTGCTGACGTGTCAACAAATGATTGACGCTTTTTCTAGCAATTTTTCTCTTCTCTCTCCTATTAAATCAATCACCCGTTAAAACTTTAACGAGTGAATTTTTTTTATGAATTTTACGAGTGGTTTTAAAATTTCTCTTTTAAATGTGTTCGTCTTTTTGGAAAATAGAGATGATTTTCAAACTTTAATTTTTTATTTACAGAAGTACAAAGAGTTAAAACGTAACTATAATATTGTATAAATGTGTCCACATAAAGTGAAAATTACCTCAGAGGACACTGTACCACACTATACCTCTTGCAGAGGACAAAGTTTTTACAATTTACATCTAAGGACTGGTTGGTCGCGATTTAATTTGTGTGTACAAAATACTCACCACGTGTAACTCCCAAAAATAAAATGAAATAAAAAAAAAAACCCTAAGAGTTTGGTCGCGAATTAGTTTTAGTGGACAACAATTTTTTCGAGACCAAGACAAAACAAAAATGTAGGAATAGGTTGGTCACGAGTTTTTTTATGTGACCAAGATTTTTGCTTTACTTTTGGTTGGTCACGAGTTTTAGTATGTGACCAAAAAAAATTTGTTTTTTTTTTGTTTTTTGTTTTTTTTTTCTAATGTTATCTTAATTTTTTTTTCGTCCTAATGTTATCTTTATTATTATCAATTTTTTTTTTTATCATAACTTATAACATATTTTTGCAATCTTTATACACATTTTAGTGTATGTATAGCTTGTATAAAATTTTGTTGTTTAGGTGATTTGCGCTCTTTTCGATGAGAGTTTCGCAACGAAGTAATGCTTATCCAAAATGAAGTTAATATGGATGAGATATCATGTCTTAAAGTGAGTCACGTGAGTGAGAAATTGATTTGAAAAATGATAAATTGCAATCTTTGTACATGTTTTAGTATATTGTTTGTTAGCGCGATTTGTTCTTCTTGATGAGGTCTTCACAAAGAGCTAAATAATGGCTAAAATGAAGTTAATATGAATGAGGATGATACTGTTTGAAAGTGAGCTAATTGAATCACGAATTGAGTTTTAAAAAGTTCAAATAAATGAATGCGAAATTTTTTCATTGAAAATAAAAATTATGATTCATTACATTAATTAAACCATATACTACAAATTAACTAGAACTTACAAAGAAATACATTAAAAAGGTACTAATACATTAAAAACCTAAGAAATTAAGCCAACTAGTTTCATCCTGAGTGTTTTTGTCATCTAGATGTTGCGAGGCGTACTGTTGAGAATCGTATTGTTCAAACATTTGAAACGGGTATTGATGATCATTTTGTTCATGAATTGGTTGCGATGGGTATGGGTTTTGATGATAGATGTGATATTGACTTTGGTTTTGATCAGAAGTTTGAGATGGGTATGGGTTGTAACTCTGAAAACTGTGATCATATGGTTGAGACGGGTTGAACGAAGTTGGAGTTTCATGATGTTCATACACTGAAACTTGTTTGTTCTTTGTTTTACGTTTGTTTGATGGTGGATCAGGGACAAATGATTTTTTGCATTGGTAACCTTTATGGCCCGCTTCACCACACCTACCACAATTTATAATTCTTGGTTCCTCGCCCTGAGATGGTATACGATCGGTATTTTTTGGTCGACCAGGTTGAGGGTTGTCCATTCGTGGTGGAATAATGGGGTGTATATGGTCTGGAAACACCCATTCGTGAAACTCTCCAACAAAATGAACTGACTCTGCGTATGTGGCTTGGTATTTTGGTTTTTTAAACCAGTCTTCTACGAATTGTACACAATCTGTTAGACCTAAAAAAGTAGTGACAGCAAGAACATGACCACAAGGTATCCCAGAAAGCTGCCATTTGCAACATTCACATGACCGATTCGTTAAGTTGACTTCACGGTTATATCGGCCATCATAAACCTGGTACCGATATTGATTAATGCCATTAACATTCCATGTGGCACTTATTATTTTTCTTTTCGCCACCTTATCACCTAAACAACCAAATTTTATACAAGCTATACATACACTAAAATGTGTATAAAGATTGCAAAAATATGTTATAAGTTATGATAAAAAAATTTTGATAATAATAAAGATAACATTAGGACGAAAAAAAAAATTAAGATAACATTAGAAAAAAAAAAAAAAAAAAACAAATTTTTTTTGGTCACATACTAAAACTCGCGACCAACCAAAAGTAAAGCAAAAATCTTGGTCACATAAAAAAACTCGTGACCAACCTATTCCTACATTTTTGTTTTGTCTTGGTCTCGAAAAAATTGTTGTCCACTAAAACTAATTCGCGACCAAACTCTTAGGGTTTTTTTTTTTTTTTTTTCATTTTATTTTTGGGAGTTACAAGTGTTGAGTATTTTGTACACACAAATTAAATCGCGACCAACCAGTCCTTAGATGTAAATTGTAAAAACTTTATCCTCTGCAAGAGGTATAGTGTGTACAGTGTCGTCTGAGGTAATTTTCACCCAAATAAATTCTCTTTAAAAAGGTAGTCAATGACAAAATACTTTTCTAGCAGTTTCTAATGTCTTGTCCCATCATGTTTCCAGCTTTTCTTAGCCACCAAGCTAGTATACCTCATTTCATTCTTTTAGGGCCCGTTTGGTTTATAAAAAGGGTTGGATTTGGATTTGGATTTGGATTTAGATTTGGATTTGGTATTGGGTTAGGAGAGAGAAATTATATTAATTTAATATATATAATAATAAAACTGAAAGTTAATATATAATTAAAAAATAAAAACTATTAATTTATAATATTAAAACAAGAAAGAGAAAGAGAGGGCATAAAGGATGGCCCACACTTTTCAGAAAACCCGGCTACTACCCTATCTTTTTCAAAACCTTAGTTTTATTAATAAAATATTACAAAGCTAAAGTTAAAAGTTCAACCAAACACTTGATTTGGTCCATTCAAATCCAAAACCCACCCAATCCCCGTAAACCAAACGGGCCCTTAACTCTTTCAACTTTTTTCAAAATAAAATACTGTACTAAACTTGATACGAGTAATATAAAGTGAATTGATATCTAAATCACATTTTTAATTCATGCATTATAATTTGTGCAATACAGTTTGTACCATGTAATATTGTAATGCACAAATTATAATGCATGCATCAAAAGATATGGTATGAGTATCATTCCCTTAATATAAACGTATTTAAGCACGCTCAAGCCATTTGTTCTTGAGTTTAATGAATAAGATATATTTTCCAAAATTAATCACAAAAATAATTTAGGAAATTACCAGTTTTAAAACAGGCGTATAAACACAGGTTTACAAATAAGAGAATATGTCATTCAATAGTAATCAAGTTTCAAGAGTGTTCAAATTTGATACCTCAAACTTTATATCAACCAAAAAAACCATCGAAGTTTCATAAATGTTTCATTCTTGTGTAATTTTCTAGAATTAATGTGCTATAAGTAATTAAGTATCCATATATGCATTAACATGTTGTACATTAATACTAAACACCCACCCTTGAATTTCATTACTACCAACCAACTTTATGTACAACCCGTTAATGTGCGACTGAACATTAGCGATTTTTTATTTTTTGTTATTATTATTATTATTATTTTTTAATTCAAACATTTAAACAACAAATTTAAAATTAATTAAAATAAAAACATTACAATATATTTAAAATTAAAATGATACAAAATACATAAATCATAAATCTTATTCTGAATACTCCCCGCATGCAGAATCATACGAGGGAGACCGATAACCGGCAAATTCCTCGATGTGAGCCAAACGTTCCTCGTCTAGCAGAGATTGCGCAACAAATCTTGTAAAACCCTAAAATCTCAAACGCGTGAAATGACAATTTTGCCCTCAAACTAAAAAAAATTTTGCAAACTCGGAAAACACGTCAACATCGTTTAACAAGTTATATCATCAATAATATACACACATTATGAAAATAATTAACTTTATGTTATGAATTAAATGTACACAAATAAATAAGTCCTAAGGTACCAAATAACTCTACAACATGTACACAATTCACCTAGACTACAAAGGAGACTACATACATAAAGAAAAGATAAGATTGGAAAGTCAAATAATTGGTCCCCCCCCCCCCCCTTGATGGCCGGATTTTTTGGGCTTCCCCCTTAATCACTATATCAATTTCATTAAACCATATTTACACATTTCCTTTTCATTCAAAAACACAAAGAAAACCCTAGATCTAAAATGACGGCACAAGAGTATTTTTCCTGTGATCTCTACACTCCTAGGAAGCCAAGAAAATTGCCAATTCGAATTTTGAAGGAATGATCTAATTATTGTCGAATTTAGTTCATACGCAAGGTAAAATTCATCATAATTCGTACAACCCTCCATAAATTCATTTTCCATTTTTCATGAGTTCCTTACATCATATATGATCTGTGAAAATTGGTTACAAGGTGTTTGGAGTCTCGTTTCTGCTCTTTGGAATTTTGGAGTCGTTTTATCCTAACCGAGAGGAATGATTTCATCAAGCATGTTCTAAACGTTCTAAAATTTATATGGTATTTTTCTTATCTTATATTCATCCTATAAGTTCCAAATAAAATAATAAAAATGAACCATACATGGTATACGAATTATTGGAGAATTAAACCCTAAAAACGTGTTAAAACCCTAAATAATTAGAAACGAATTTTCTGGGCATGAAGACTATTTTTCTTGGACTCTATATAATGTTTATTAACTCTGAAAAATGGTGGTTCGAATATTTGAAGCTTTGATCATGTTATATGAATTTATCCTAATCGCTATCTATAAAAAAAGGAAAATAAAATAAGGAAATCCTAAGGATCGACTAGGGTTAGGGTTTAATTATACAAATCTGGTCATTATTTATGTTTTAAGGTTGTGTAATGATTAGTGCAATGATTGGATAATGAGCTAGGGTTTAGTTGTTTTTGTATAAAACCGATTTGTATAAATTAAGGTAAAGGGCTTGTTTTGAAATTATTAAAACTCATGAGTATTTTTGTAATGTGTCATAATCTGGGACTAATCAGGTAAAAATATAAAGTGAAGGCCTTATGTGTAAATTTTGTATTTAAAAGGTTTAAAGAGTAATTTTGTATAATTATGAAACCGATTTAAAAATAATTAAAGTAGAGGGACTAAAAATGTAAATTCTGGAAACATGAAGTCATTTTGAGTAAATAATGATATTAAGAGTGTTTTGGGTAACTTTGAGTATTTATGGGTCTATTGTGTAATTATTATGGAATTATGATTTAATATATAAGTTTTGTAAACTTAAGGGGCTAAATGTGTAAATTCTGAAAACCGAGGGGCTGAATGATACAATATGAATATTCTGAGGTTACATTCTGAAAATTCGTAAAATAATATGCTTGTTTGGTAAATATGGATATTAGAAGGATTAAATCATGAATTATGTAAATATAAGGTTTGTTTTGTAAATATTGTAACTAGAGGGGTATAAACTGTAAAATTTCGAAACTAAAGGGATTATGATGTCATTCTGAATAATATGTGTATTAGATTAGTAACTTGAAATATTTTCATGCTATACCTTTGAAATTAATGAAATTACAATTTGAACCCTAAACTATGTGAACTTGTCATAATAAACCCTGGACTTTTGTAACTTGATAAAATGTACTTAAATTCCAAAATAACTCTGATATAAAGACTTAAACTAATTTGTAACATTAAAGACTTGTTAATTCTGGAAACCTAATATTTTTGGAAACCTGCTAAATATGGAAAGTTACTAAAACTGGAAAGCCGACTAAAATAAGTAATCTGAATTAAATAAGTTTTTAATAAAACCAGTCATGAATTCGTGTAGATTCGCCGGAGATGGAGTTTGCTTCCGACCTTGGTATTTCTGTTGTGTTTCGTTTGCGGGATAAGGTACAGATATTCTGACCTTACCTCTTAAGGTTTCTCATGATTCGTGTTCGTCTTTTGATTCTAGCTTTGGACTGTTATGCTTTTACTCTGAGCCTTCTTATTAGGGCTTCCCTATAACCTTGCTATGTTTCCTTTGATTGAATCTCCTATGTGAACTGTTTAATGTGAACCACTGATATGAACCTTCTGATTATGAACTTTTGATATGCACCTTTGATAATGAACCTATGATATGAATCTTTGATATGAAACTTCGATATGAACTTTGATATGAACTCTGATATGAACTTTGATATGAACCCTTATGATATGATATGAGTATGCTTTGACCCTTCAGTTTGATACCCGAGCCAAAATTTGTTTCCTAGTCAGGAAGGTAACCTGACCGTGTCATTGATGCACCAATGGCATGACTTTAGTGTGGTTGAGTGATGTTCCACACCGTCCCCATTTTGATTTGATTATGAGCTCACTATATGTATATGATTTGGCCATTATTTGTTTTGGGGGGGGCGTATGGATGCATCCTAGATTTGTATTGTATTGTATTGATATCGACATATTGGTTTGGTGATGTGGTTGGTGTGTGCAATACACCCCCTCACATTTTGGGAGCTAGCTACTCCATTGGTTACTGAGGTCTCCCCTCCTATTGGTTTGGTATTCCGAGGTCACCCCTCCGAATACAATGGCTACTATTGGTTACTTGGCTGTTATTGCCACTATTGATATGGTTTGTTTTGTTGGCTCGGGGTAGATTTCTGATAACCCTTACACTTTTGATATACCTATATTGTACCTTCTACATTCCCCAATGCACCATATTCTGTGTACCCTTATATGACGCCCTCTACTACCAAGATATATATATTCCATTGCTTGATCTGTCACACTCTTATTCCGTTAATTCCGATTATCGTTCCATTCACGTACCGGGTTATTATATGTTTATTGGATTTGATTATGATATTCGTGCTTTATATGACTACTGATTACTCTGTATGATATGTATGTATGCGATATAAGATTTACCTGTTGTCATCTGATGATATGCTATCTTACTGTTATGTGATCCTTTGATTTATCTGGTAACCGTGCTTGTGTGAAATCGATTGTTGATCAGTTTACCTTTTATACCTCGTTCGATTAATCTCGTAGACTATGACTATCTGTGGTATCCTCATCTGCTTGTTCTTGCCCTGCTATGTTTGCATTTCTGTTTATGCTACGTTTTGATTGGGTGAATGGTTCAATTTGTGACGTCTGGATTGTTAATTCGTTTAGTTGCTCAGTATGTCTGTAATGCATTTAATTAGAGTGTCCATACTGTATTCCCACTCGTTACGTGTGACTGCCATGTTTTGACTGCTGTTATGATACTGGTTATGTTTTCTATTAAGAGTTTTGACCTGTGTGAATTGCCATGCTCACTGATTAAATAATTGCTTCCGTTTTCCTGTAGATATCTGTTTGGCTGGTATGTATTTTGGTTTCCTGAATTGATTGTATGACATATACGTTGTGTGGATGCTATGCCTGCTATGTTTACTTATGTTTCAGTTCTTGTATGTCTGGTTTGTATGTGTTGGCTTATATGTCATCGATGCTTTGCTTCGCTTCGCTCTCCTTGTTATCTATTCGTTTGGGATATTTGTATAATTGTGTTCTGCAGGATCCTCTTTGACTCATTACTCTCATTTCGCTGCGACTTTGTTATCCGTTTCCTTTGTTTCATTTCGCATTTCAGATTTTATTTAGCTTTCGTTTTGTTATATCTGTTCACTGGGCTTTTTAAGCTCAGCCGCATTTCTTTTCCTGCGGCAGGTGTTAGGTTTGAAGATGGGCTTTGATGGGCTGAGAGTTGGATTATTTGAGTGGACCAACCCTAGATACCTTATTATTTGGATTTATTTTGTTGGGCTATTGTTGGAGATTTCATTTTATTTTAGACATATTGGATTTTGTATTTTCCTTGTAAGTCATTCGTCTATATGACTTGGTAATTTATTCTTTAAGGCTTTCGCTTGTAAAATTTTATTTGTATGTTCTGATATGACACCAGAATGTGATACTTCTACCCTTGTCGGGTTGGGGTGTTACAATTATGGTATCAGAGCCAGGTTTCGTCTTGTTGACCTTAGGATTGACCTGTGAGGACTTGGGTAGACACTAGGCTTCCGTCTGTTCTGATCTTCTCCGATTATTCTGATTGTCGTTCAGATTTGATTTAGATATTCGTTTATCTTCACTGGTTGGCCTCCTTCTCTTTGCATTTGATTTTGTTTATTTTGTTTTCGCACATCCGTTTGTCGATCGTTAGATGGAGACTACCCGTGGAGCCGAAGACGATGGTGCCGAACCTGCGTTGCTGCAACAGTCTCTGAGCTGGAGAGGTTCGTGAAGCAGAAGTCGTAACCGACTGCCGTGCTGCTGGAGACATCAGGATGCTGTTGGAGGAAGCTGGACGGATCAACCAAAGACGCAAAGGACGGAGACGAGATTCAACCGGTGGCTGAGAAGGTTCATCTACTTCATATGATCTGGGCGCGACTTGTGTTACTCTGATTCGTTTGTCACGCGTTTTAAGGCGGTTTGATATCTTGCTACGTGATTTTGATCGGCATTACTTTTCTTGATTTGTTCGGAACTCGGTTTGAATCGTGAAGTTTTATCATTTAGCATTTTGGTGATATCTCAACTTTTCTTTTGGACCGTCAGTAATGAGTCATGAGGAACCGTTTTGTGCAAGTTGGTGGCCTTCTTTCATTGTGATATGGTAAGTTGATTTGATGTGATATATGCTATATATTGTGATCTGGTCTGCTTTGGTATGTTACTTGGTATCCGTATATGATATGTTTTGTCGTGATATTGGTTATGTGATTTGTCATGACCCGGGACAGAATATGATGACGATAAGGGCTTGTTATGTGATGCAAGTATTATGACGCCTGATCAACGTGATAATACCGAGATCATATAATTTGAACTTATCGAAATCATACGACGTGTTGGGAAATGCCTGGGGTTGGTACGTGAATGGAATAAGGCTTATATCCGTTATTTGACACTCCTCATGTTCGTCTGAAATCCTGTACCTCCTTGCGAAACTCCCACCGACATCTGCTATGTGTAAGTTCTGTATGCTTTGGACCCGAAATCGTTTTGATCTATGCGAAGCTATGGATTGCTACGTCTGTCTTAAAACTCGAACGTCTCTGTGTACCTCTGCGACTTCAATTTTCGAGGACGAAAATTTTCTTTTAGAGGGGAAGAGCTGTAAAACCCTAAAATCTCAAACGCGTGAAATGACAATTTTGCCCTCAAACTAAAAAAAATTTTGCAAACTCGGAAAACACGTCAACATCGTTTAACAAGTTATATCATCAATAATATACACACATTATGAAAATAATTAACTTTATGTTATGAATTAAATGTACACAAATAAATAAGTCCTAAGGTACCAAATAACTCTACAACATGTACACAATTCACCTAGACTACAAAGGAGACTACATACATAAAGAAAAGATAAGATTGGAAAGTCAAATAATTGGTCCCCCCCCCCCTTGATGGCCGGATTTTTTGGGCTTCCCCCTTAATCACTATATCAATTTCATTAAACCATATTTACACATTTCCTTTTCATTCAAAAACACAAAGAAAACCCTAGATCTAAAATGATGGCACAAGAGTATTTTTCCTGTGATCTCTACACTCCTAGGAAGCCAAGAAAATTGCCAATTCGAATTTTGAAGGAATGATCTAATTATTGTCGAATTTAGTTCATACGCAAGGTAAAATTCATCATAATTCGTACAACCCTCCATAAATTCATTTTCCATTTTTCATGAGTTCCTTACATCATATATGATCTGTGAAAATTGGTTACAAGGTGTTTGGAGTCTCGTTTCTGCTCTTTGGAATTTTGGAGTCGTTTTATCCTAACCGAGAGGAATGATTTCATCAAGCATGTTCTAAACGTTCTAAAATTTATATGGTATTTTTCTTATCTTATATTCATCCTATAAGTTCCAAATAAAATAATAAAAATGAACCATACATGGTATACGAATTATTGGAGAATTAAACCCTAAAAACGTGTTAAAACCCTAAATAATTAGAAACGAATTTTCTGGGCATGAAGACTATTTTTCTTGGACTCTATATAATGTTTATTAACTCTGAAAAATGGTGGTTCGAATATTTGAAGCTTTGATCATGTTATATGAATTTATCCTAATCGCTATCTATAAAAAAAGGAAAATAAAATAAGGAAATCCTAAGGATCGACTAGGGTTAGGGTTTAATTATACAAATCTGGTCATTATTTATGTTTTAAGGTTGTGTAATGATTAGTGCAATGATTGGATAATGAGCTAGGGTTTAGTTGTTTTTGTATAAAACCGATTTGTATAAATTAAGGTAAAGGGCTTGTTTTGAAATTATTAAAACTCATGAGTATTTTTGTAATGTGTCATAATCTGGGACTAATCAGGTAAAAATATAAAGTGAAGGCCTTATGTGTAAATTTTGTATTTAAAAGGTTTAAAGAGTAATTTTGTATAATTATGAAACCGATTTAAAAATAATTAAAGTAGAGGGACTAAAAATGTAAATTCTGGAAACTTGAAGTCATTTTGAGTAAATAATGATATTAAGAGTGTTTTGGGTAACTTTGAGTATTTATGGGTCTATTGTGTAATTATTATGGAATTATGATTTAATATATAAGTTTTGTAAACTTAAGGGGCTAAATGTGTAAATTCTGAAAACCGAGGGGCTGAATGATACAATATGAATATTCTGAGGTTACATTCTGAAAATTTGTAAAATAATATGCTTGTTTGGTAAATATGGATATTAGAAGGATTAAATCATGAATTATGTAAATATAAGGTTTGTTTTGTAAATATTGTAACTAGAGGGGTATAAACTGTAAAATTTCGAAACTAAAGGGATTATGATGTCATTCTGAATAATATGTGTATTAGATTAGTAACTTGAAATATTTTCATGCTATACCTTTGAAATTAATGAAATTACAATTTGAACCCTAAACTATGTGAACTTGTCATAATAAACCCTGGACTTTTGTAACTTGATAAAATGTACTTAAATTCCAAAATAACTATGATATAAAGACTTAAACTAATTTGTAACATTAAAGACTTGTTAATTCTGGAAACCTGATATTTTTGGAAACCTGCTAAATATGGAAAGTTACTAAAACTGGAAAGCCGACTAAAATAAGTAATCTGAATTAAATAAGTTTTTAATAAAACCAGTCATGAATTCGTGTAGATTCGCCGGAGATGGAGTTTGCTTCCGACCTTGGTATTTCTGTTGTGTTTCGTTTGCGGGATAAGGTACAGATATTCTGACCTTACCTCTTAAGGTTTCTCATGATTCGTGTTCGTCTTTTGATTCTAGCTTTGGACTGTTATGCTTTTACTCTGAGCCTTCTTATTAGGGCTTCCCTATAACCTTGCTATGTTTCCTTTGATTGAATCTCCTATGTGAACTGTTTAATGTGAACCACTGATATGAACCTTCTGATTATGAACTTTTGATATGCACCTTTGATAATGAACCTATGATATGAATCTTTGATATGAAACTTCGATATGAACTTTGATATGAACTCTGATATGAACTTTGATATGAACCCTTATGATATGATATGAGTATGCTTTGACCCTTCAGTTTGATACCCGAGCCAAAATTTGTTTCCTAGTCAGGAAGGTAACCTGACCGTGTCATTGATGCACCAATGGCATGACTTTAGTGTGGTTGAGTGATGTTCCACACCGTCCCCATTTTGATTTGATTATGAGCTCACTATATGTATATGATTTGGCCATTATTTGTTTTGGGGGGGCGTATGGATGCATCCTAGATTTGTATTGTATTGTATTGATATCGACATATTGGTTTGGTGATGTGGTTGGTGTGTGCAATATACCCCCTCACATTTTGGGAGCTAGCTACTCCATTGGTTACTGAGGTCTCCCCTCCTATTGGTTTGGTATTCCGAGGTCACCCCTCCGAATACAATGGCTACTATTGGTTACTTGGCTGTTATTGCCACTATTGATATGGTTTGTTTTGTTGGCTCGGGGTAGATTTCTGATAACCCTTACACTTTTGATATACCTATATTGTACCTTCTACATTCCCCAATGCACCATATTCTGTGTACCCTTATATGACGCCCTCTACTACCAAGATATATATATTCCATTGCTTGATCTGTCACACTCTTATTCCGTTAATTCCGATTATCGTTCCATTCACGTACCGGGTTATTATATGTTTATTGGATTTGATTATGATATTCGTGCTTTATATGACTACTGATTACTCTGTATGATATGTATGTATGCGATATAAGATTTACCTGTTGTCATCTGATGATATGCTATCTTACTGTTATGTGATCCTTTGATTTATCTGGTAACCGTGCTTGTGTGAAATCGATTGTTGATCAGTTTACCTTTTATACCTCGTTCGATTAATCTCGTAGACTATGACTATCTGTGGTATCCTCATCTGCTTGTTCTTGCCCTGCTATGTTTGCATTTCTGTTTATGCTACGTTTTGATTGGGTGAATGGTTCAATTTGTGACGTCTGGATTGTTAATTCGTTTAGTTGCTCAGTATGTCTGTAATGCATTTAATTAGAGTGTCCATACTGTATTCCCACTCGTTACGTGTGACTGCCATGTTTTGACTGCTGTTATGATACTGGTTATGTTTTCTATTAAGAGTTTTGACCTGTGTGAATTGCCATGCTCACTGATTAAATAATTGCTTCCGTTTTCCTGTAGATATCTGTTTGGCTGGTATGTATTTTGGTTTCCTGAATTGATTGTATGACATATACGTTGTGTGGATGCTATGCCTGCTATGTTTACTTATGTTTCAGTTCTTGTATGTCTGGTTTGTATGTGTTGGCTTATATGTCATCGATGCTTTGCTTCGCTTCGCTCTCCTTGTTATCTATTCGTTTGAGATATTTGTATAATTGTGTTCTGCAGGATCCTCTTTGACTCATTACTCTCATTTCGCTGCGACTTTGTTATCCGTTTCCTTTGTTTCATTTCGCATTTCAGATTTTATTTAGCTTTCGTTTTGTTATATCTGTTCACTGGGCTTTTTAAGCTCAGCCGCATTTCTTTTCCTGCGGCAGGTGTTAGGTTTGAAGATGGGCTTTGATGGGCTGAGAGTTGGATTATTTGAGTGGACCAACCCTAGATACCTTATTATTTGGATTTATTTTGTTGGGCTATTGTTGGAGATTTCATTTTATTTTAGACATATTGGATTTTGTATTTTCCTTGTAAGTCATTCGTCTATATGACTTGGTAATTTATTCTTTAAGGCTTTCGCTTGTAAAATTTTATTTGTATGTTCTGATATGACACCAGAATGTGATACTTCTACCCTTGTCGGGTTGGGGTGTTACAAATCTAGCAGACGAATTTGATGTACATGCACCATCGTTTTTGTTCTCCCGATAGCTCCAATTCATTTTGGTGCTGATGTTGTTCGATATCTGTTGAACACACCCCCACAACTTGTCAGCAATGTCATCGTCTTTGCGGGCTTCATCCATCAAAAATTTGTCGATCACAGCTTTTCGTTCAAGCGTAATGTCGTTGCAACTCGTGTAGTTTTCTCTCATATGTTGCTTCTCTGCCCTTGCTTGCTCAAACAAATTGATGACGTTTATAATCGCGTTTTTTGGAGCCTCATCGTCTTTTTCGCATTGATTTTTAACGTACATTTACATATCTTCAACGGAATGCGGGAGACGGCAAGCCATAATAATCTTATGTTGAGAAGTAGTTTGAGGTTGAATTGTGTGTTTAGAAGTGTGTTTGAGGTTGGTATTTATAGGATGTGAAAAGTGGTAAAGTTTAAAAAAAAAGTTTTTTTTTTTTTTTTTTTTTTTTTTTTGAGTGTTTGAAAATCGGTTGGACTTTTAACCGATACCCACATTTTCTTAGTTCGACCGATTTGGTGATCCACATGCCACACTCGATATGACCAATACTAAAATCAGTCGTGATGTAAAAATTGTGATGACCGACCGATGTTGAAGTGTCCACAGTGCCCCGCCTAACATTGCTCTTACATAACCATATATACTTATAATGTAGTATTTAGTTTTTAATTTATTTAATGTAACCTTAAACTAAGGTTGGTTACAGTAGTACTGATCGACTCTCGATCGTTTGAGTATGGGCGATCGATTCTAAACGATCCCCTTGTTGTGGAGGTAGTCGATCGCCACAAAAAGAAACCCACTTGGTCGTATGGTCGATCGAGATTTTGTGTGTAAACTTTGTGTGCATTTAATAATTTTAACATTTATTTTCTTGTCGTCCTTACTGGGGCACTGAATCGCCTGAAGGTCGCTTGAGAGAGAAAGCTGACGTGGCAGGAAAAATAGGGGGATTGACTTGCACAAAAGTTTTAACAATCCCAATTCCGGGTTTTATATCAGATAGGTTACCTACCTTTTTCACTTTGTTCGCCTAAGTTACCCAACTAATTTTTTGTTCAAACAGGTTATTGGACTACACGGGGTTGACATTCAGGTTACTGAACTTCAAAGTGTGTTTCAATCAGGTTACTATTGATGAAAATACCCCTCTTTTCATTTTTTATAAGTATTGTCCTTGTGGTTTGTCCGGTGTTACGAATTCAGTCCAATTTTCATTTTTGTTACGTTTTCATCCGTTTTCTTCCTTCTATATACATTTCTTACGTTTTTATCCATTTTCTTATGGTTTTATCCGTTTTTCCTCGTCTCGGTCCGTTTTTATACGTTTTCGTGTGTTTGTTAATTTAGTATAAATTACAAAGCACCATTTTCTTAAGTTAGTATCAAGACACCATAAAGGTGTCGAGTGTATTTGTGTTGTGTGTGAAATCTGTCCGTGAGAAATACCACTAGGGTGTGTTGTATGTTGCGTTTGAATGGTTGTTGTTTGTTGTTATGGTTTAGCCACTACGACCCATATATGGTCATTTTTGTGTGCTCTCGGTCAAGTAAAGAACCCACATATGGTGCCAATGTTTGATTGTGATTTGGTTCACCCACAAAGGGTGTCTGTTTGTTTGCTTGTTTTCTAGCTTACTTCTTTTGAATGTTTACTCGAACTTATTTTTCTGCTTATTTCTTAGCTTTTTTTCTGCTCATTCGATAAGTGTATAAAGGGGGTGTTTCTGGATTTCCACTGACCAGGGTGCGTTTTATTAGCAGTTAGGGTGCATTTAGTCATATAATTGGTCGAAGCCCATAACGGTTTAGAAAAGAGTGTGTTGCTTTATTTTATAAATGATTTTACCTAATTGATTTATTGATCATTGATACGTTTCAGCCATTACTTGGGATTTGGTAATTGAAAACGTATATAAACGGATAAAACCGTATAAAAACGTATAAAAACGGATAAAATGTAAGAAATTGTATACAAACGGAAGAAAATAGACGAAAACTTATAAAAACTTACGAAAACGTAACAAAAATGAAAATTGGACTGAATTTGTAACACCGGGCAAACCACATGGACCATTTATGTACTTATAAAAAAATGAAAAGTGAGGTATTTTTGTCAATAGTAGCCTGGTTGAAACACACTTTGAAGTTCAGTAATCTGAATGTTAACCCTGTATAGTCCAATAACCTGTTTGAACAAAAAAATAGTTAGATAACTTAAACAAACAAAATAAAAAGTTTGGTAACCTGTCTGATATAAAACCATCCCGATTCCCAAAGACACACACATAAATAAACAAGACACACTCATCCATCAAAGTATATTCCAATAATTGACCACCACACTCACTACAAACTTCACAAGCAAGCTTCACTTCCCAAACCCCTACCAAAAAAAAAAAAAAAAAAAAAAAAACGCTCTCCTTACATTATTACCAATGGAAGTAGGAGTTGAGATCCATGTAGAACTCAAATTTGTCATAGAACCAATTAACCAATCACATTCATCCATTTTTTTAATTTCACATTTTTTTTAAAACAACATATCTTGCAAACGGTAAATCTTCAAGCTACAAAAAATACACCATCGTGACGAGAATTAAATTATCTTTCTATAGATATGCATTGTTATATACTTTCGACGAACTTTTTTTTTTTAAAAGCTCGTCCAGAAAAATCACATGTGATTTGTAAAAATCACATGTGATTTTTAAAAATCACATGTGATTCGTAAAAATCAAATCACATATGATTTTAGGAAATCACATGTGATTCTTACAAATCACATGTGATTTTTACAAATCACATGTGATTTTTCTGGACGAAATTTTAAAAAAAAAAAGTTCGTCGAAAGTATATAACAATGTATATCTATAGAAAGATAATTTAATTCTCGTCGAGATGATATAATTTTTTTGACGTAACGATTAACGGTTTGTGAGATATTTAGTTTTCAAAAAAAGGGTGAATATATTTTTAATAAAAGAAATGAGTGGCTATGATTGGTTGATTGGTTCTATGGCAAATATTGGTTCTATAATGAACTTTTCTCATGGAAGTAGTTAACTTACATCCTTCGGTAGAAGAACTCATAACAAAAATATGCACCCAAAAAAATATCGAACCGCCGGACTTTTCTGCCCGGCGGTTGCTTTCCACGATCGCGGAATCATCCGCGATCGAGATATTGAATGAAATATCTGCGTGGAGTAACATTCGGAATTTTAGTGCCTCTATTTTTCATATGGTTAAGAAGCATAATTCTGGTAATGATGTTTTGTCGCAGAAGCGACCAGGGTCGCCATTGTCTGGACTCTGGACTCTGGACCTTCTCAAAGTAATGTGATCATTATATTTTTAAGGGGGTGTTTGTTTAAGCTCATATGTGGGGCTTATGAGCTTATTTTATTTCGGTTTTTTATTTCACAAGCTCTAATTTTATGGCTTTTTGAGGGTTATGGGCTTATATAATAAGCCCACAAGTCTTGAAATAAGACGGAAAATTAAGGCTTATATGAAATATAAACAGAAATGACATAAGCTCATAAGCCCACACTATAAGCTTAAACAAACATCCCTAATCGTATTTATGGTCTTATGAGTTCATATGTTTTTTGGCTTATGTTTTGTAAACTTAATTTTGTTGCTGATAGTTCCAAAGTGCTTAGACAATGCAACCAGTGATCAGTCGCTGCTTCTTGCTGAACTTGAGTTTAGGAAAATGTTTTTGGTATACAGTTATGTAGGGAGGTTAGTAAAATTTTCACCTTGTGATGTTTACGATACGTGTGTTTTGATTATTCAGTCAGAAATAACTTAGACAAATGTTTTACACAGGAGAAAACTAGAAGATGTTGTATCTGTTCAAGATGCCATTGACATAAAATTGATGAAAACAGATACGATGGTTGATTTTGAAGCTAAAATCTGGGCAAAGTATGGTAGGGCCAATTGCGAACCATCTGATAGGGCAATGGTACGTAAGACCTTATAAATTTTTTACTATTTGAAGCTCTAAAGAAAACGGGCTGATCATTATAAAATTTTAGAAGGCCAAATCTTATGCTTCAAATAATCTTCGTTTTGTAGCATCTTGACTGGGATTCTGGAAAGACGTATCTTTATCATTGCTATGTGAGCATTGATGGAACTTACCAGTTCAAGGTGTGTATTTTGTCTCTTTTGTAAATATCTTACGCTCTTGATTTATAATATTTGTTTCTTCAATATCATGCTATTTTGATGTAAGACTATTTCCTGTAATATTTCAGGGGCCATTTCTTAATACAAGAAGAACTCACCTACAAAGGGTACTAGGCGATGAAAACGTGTTGATTGTGCAATTTACAAATGTTCCCGACTATGACATGCCATTCAATCAACAAAACTGGATTCGAGCTAAGCAGACGATTTCTGGCGGAATTTCTATCGGTGTGCGTCATTATAGTCTTTGGGGTGAGCAAATGATATTTTTTTAAATCTTTTCTTAGCACCATGATCAGTAAATAACTATTAAAGTATCAAGTTTAATCATGTTGCATGCTATATTTTCAGCATTCAAAGATGGTAGAGGAGATTTCAAGAAGCCTAAGGCGTTAGATAAAAAAAAATCACGGTCTTCATGGGCTGTTAAATGCTACTTTGTGAGACATAAAGCTCCAGCACGATGGCTTGAAAAAGACTATATTTTGTTTGATAAGACGATGCATGAGGCGAGGTGTCTATTCATGCATGTGCATACGACTCCTAGCATCGCTAAATACGTCTCTAGGTTAGTGCACAAGAATATTCCTTTAGCCGATTCATATTAATGGCAAATTGCATGGGTCAAAATGGGTCGAAAGTGCCACATCTACTGATTCGGTATGTTTGGTTGCAGATTGTCGCTTGCCCTATCAAATACAATACAGCTTCGAGTTGATCTTGCTACCGTGGATGTTCAAAGAATTGAAGACATCCCTTGTCAAGTATACGCTTTTTATATCTTTGTGTTATGTCTCGCAATTGTTCATCAAAGTTTATTTTACACCATGACTTGCTATGGATAACAGGATGAAAATGGGAATATTGTATGTGATAAAGACGGGGAGCCATTGATTCATACAGATGGGACGGGGTTTATTTCAGAAGATTTGGCAATATTGTGTGGAAAACATTTCATCGAAGGAAATGGCTCAGAGGATGACAGTTATGAGGTGATATTTCCGACATCTTTATTCTTCCATTGATCATATGTAAATATGTCTTTTGCTGGTTTATTCTTAAGTGTCTAACCTTTCAACGTTTTTTAAATTATTTTAAGTTTGTCGATCTTCTCAAGCTTGAGGAAGAATCACTTGGAATGGAAGGCGACCCGGTAAATGTTTACTGATACTTCATAATTTTCTTATATTATTATTAGTATACATAATAAATTAATAATACTTCATTGGTGAACCGGAAAATGTTTCCCTAAGATCGTAACCGTTGTTTTGTGCATATGTACCAGCCGTTGCTTGTCCAGTGTCGCATCTTCAAAGACGGTTATGCTGTCAAAGGAACTCTCCTAGTAAATAAAAAGGTAAAATATCTTATTTTCTTATGAATCAGTAATCTTTGTGCCGGTACTGAGATGGTTTCGTTTGTCATGTATTATATAAGCTACGACCTCGAACAATTCAAGTTAGACCCTCGATGATAAAGGTCAAGGGAGATCCAACACTTTCAGGTTCAGCTTCATTTAGTTCGTTGGAGATATGTGCCATAAGGTAATTTCACAATTAATCTTCCTCGCTTCTAAAGTTTTTATAAAAAAAATGTTAAATATAGCTTTCTATTCTTCATTTTACAGTCGCAAACCAAGGAAAGGTCACTTATCAAAGAATTTGATAGCACTTCTAACCATAGGAGGTGTTCCTAAAGAATACTTTATGGGCTTACTTGACAAAACATTGCAAGAAACTCAGAAAGTATCTTCGAGTATGCGGGCATCAATTAGACTGCGGGCATCAATTAGACGTAAGTACTGTTTCTTAAAAAGTATTTATAATTAATACGTCAGACTGACCTATTGTGCTTCTTTATGCAGTCGCGCTTAACTATGGGCAAATGGACGATAATGCAACTTCTGTAGCAATGATAGGGTCCGGAATTCCTCTCGATGAACCGTACCTTCAGTCTCGTATGTCAGTATTTAAAACCGAAGAACGCAAAAAGCTTTGTAGTGGAAAGATTCCAATCGACGACAGCTTCTACTTATACGGGACAGCGGACCCTACGGGAACATTAGAAAGCGATGAAGTTTGTGTTATTCTGTATGTATTAGCTTTAAACTTCATTTAAATATGTTATTTTAAGTCGGAGCACAATATAGTGACTATGTTGGCCAGAGATGGCAAATGGGTTGAAACAGGGTTCAGGTCACAACATATACTCCATCCGTCACAAATTATTGTCCACCTCTCTTTCTCAGTTTGTTCTATAATTAGTATCACCTTTCTGTATGTACGTATCCTAAATTTTGTTTTGTTTTTTGGACAATAGTTTTAGGAAGGTTGGACTTTGGAGTAATTTTTAGTATGGACGTAGGTCTGGGTTGACCCAGAAAAACTTTCTTTTGCAAGGTTTTTACGTCTTCTTTTTATATAATGAGTGTCAAATATGATGATTAGAATCATACTGTTTTAAAAGTTATCTAACTTTTTAACGTGATATAAAAGGTTTCATGCATGATGCATCAGTCTTTAAACATTCTGCGATTGTTGACCCTTTCCATCCATTCGACCTGTTCTGCTTCTAACTACCTTTTTAATTATGTTGGAGATTAACGAGTGATTTATATGTGCAATCAGACGATTAGGTAGAAATATGGAATTTAACACGTATTTCTGACGGCGCATGCAGTGAAAATGGCCACCTATCAGGCAAGGTTCTTGTGTATAGAAATCCAGGTGTCCATCCTGGAGATATACACATTCTAAATGCAAGATATGTAGAGCCAATTGACGAGATTGTCGGGAACGCCAAATATGGCATTTTCTTCTCCACCAAAGGGAGGAGATCGGTGGGAAGCGAAATTGCGAACGGTGATTTCGATGGAGATCGGTATTGGGTCTCTCAAAGCCCAAAGGTATCAATTTCTATTTTACTTATTAGACTTCATCTCGTATGTATATAATGACTAATCACAGAAGAAATGATACCAGACAAACATAGATTCGATTGAATCACTTTTTTCGTTGTATATTTCACACTGAATTCAGCAACATTCCCTTGTATTTTACAAGTTACAAACTAAAACATAATACGAAAATTTGTTTCCACTAAACATACCAAAGATCAAGTAAAAGAAAAATTAGCATCATCTAAACATGTAAATTTAAGGTTTCTATATCTGGTCAATTCTCTGACTTTGCATAAACTTATGGTTTATTATCTATCCCTTTATTTCAGTTGTTGCATTACTTTAAAGCAAGTAAGCCGTGGGAAAAGACTTACTTTACGCCAAGTGCGCCGAGTAAGAAACCTAGTGAGCTATCTCACGACGAGTTGGAGGAGGAGCTTGTCGATCAGCTTTTTGCTACACAAAAACAGAAGTATGGTTTCTCACTTTTTACCTATTATAATGTGTCGGTACAAAACCACATAACATATTTGATTTTTACAAGTTATTTGGACAACTAGCGTGGATCTAATGTGGTCATAGGAAAATGTTATTTTTACCTTTTTTTGGTTAAACCTATGTTGATTAGTTTTACATAAACATAGAAAAGAGGATCGGGATGTCATGTAGGATTATAATCATGTAGATTCTTTTCGAGTAGAATATTTTAATGAAACCTGTAGGCAGATTTAATTTCAATGAACGTAATGAAGCCATGAAGATAATAACCACCCTTTGTATTATTCTCTACTTTATCTTGTCGAGAAGGAAATAACCACCCTTTGTAAGTTGATTAAGAGGGGGAAATTCGTCTATCAATATTCACGGGGGGTGCATTTGGTAACTAACCATAAGTAATAATGAGTCAGGGAATGCATTTACCTTACATATATAGATTAAAACACGAATATGGTAAAATCTAAATAGTCAAGGCCTCATTACATATTTGTTGGCAATACAACTTTTTTAGTGCTGCTGCATTGACAGTTATTATTGTTTTAGTATGGTAGCTGGAATAGCAGCTGATAGCTTGCTGGCATTCGAGGACCAATATATGGATTTGGGAACAGACGATTCTGAAAAGCAACGGCTTCTTGAAAAAATGCTGAAGTTGACTGATTTGTACTACGATGCTCTAGATGCTGGAAAAAGCGGGAAAACGGTTAGATATTATGCTGACTGCTTTGTTATAGTTTTGTCAACAGACAACACTGACATCCTCTCTTTTGTTTCGGAAACAGATTGAGATTTCCAAACATTTATTGCCACAAGCATATCCCCATTTTCTGGAAAAGAATCCCAATAAGTCCTATCATTCTCCTTCTGTTCTCGGGTTAATCTATGATACTGTGAAGGGGTATCAATCTGATAATGCATCAATAAGAGGTAAGCGCTTTTCATTTATGCGCTTATATTTACTTTATGAGTGCTTCGTCCTATCAACATATTCTTATAGCAATCCAGTTTCGTCCTTCCTCAATTCTGCTTTAGTGAGTTGTCTAAAACCTTCATTTTCAGAAAACAAAAAAGAGATGCACGTTGGTTTTTGAGGTCTAAAATTTTACTTTTTTCGGTGTTGAATATATCACTACCATCTAAATTCTGTATTAGAGTAGAATATGTCTTGTATTTAGTCAGAAGATTGACCGCTTTTGCAAATGTGCTTTTTGTTATATGTAGAGGTATGGAAACTGCCTTGCTTTAATGTTGAGATACCAGAAGCCACCATGCATTTGTGGAAGGATAGGTACAAATCATACAAACTTGAAATGGTAGATGCCATGCAATCGGGAGATGAATGTAAAAAGGACTCAGCAAATATCGTGATAAAAAAGTACAAGAAGGTATGTGTTTTTTAGTTTATATATTGCATGTTGCAGGTAATCATGACCAATTTTTATACAAACATTATAAGAATTGTAATAATTGTAGGTCAACCTAACCCATCCGTATAAAAAATGGCCCGTTTTGACCCAAACCCATTTTGACCCTATTACTTGTTTAATGTAGATGTTGTATGAGGCCGAGGATTTTGCAAAAAGTACTAGGAGAATTGAAGATATTTATAATGAAGCAATTGCTATTTATCACATATGTTACGACACCGCAAACAGTTTTACAAATGCAGATGTAGGGAAATGCGGATTTGCATGGAAGGTTGCTGGTGAGGCCTTATGTTCGTTTTATGAATCGAAAGTTCCTGGAAGGTCAATTCCTTTTAAAGTATCTGTATTATCTATGCTCTTTTAGCGGCGAGTGTATGTATATGCATCTGCATAACCATGTCAGCATGTATTAAATGAGTTTTAAGGTCTAACTGTATAATATGAGTCCTGGTGTAGGTAGCTAAATCAGTGTATTTATAGGAGTGGCGATGTGACATTCTGTGTGATATATTTGAATGTCTTTGTAATGTTTATTCTCAAGTTAACTTCTTGACACATGGTGTATGGTCTTGTAACAAGGAACTATGGTGTATGGGTTTGAGACGAGATGGGTATGGGAATGAGTACTGAGTTATTTGTAAACCCAACCTGTAGGTCACTAATTCCCTTGAGCAATATCGGCGATGTATGTATTACACTTTTTCATGAAAATTGGCAAGACTTGCATTGCTTTTGTTGCGAAAAGGAAATGCAGCCAAGACTTTTATGACTTCTGCCATAGGTTTTTTTTAGATCAGTGAAATTATGTTACCATGCCTGTCAAGAATTTCAAAAAGTTATTAACATGAAATTCAAAAAGTTGGAACTGTTGTCACACGAGGAAGCTCGTGACATGGTTTTTGATATGCCCACGCTCGTCCCTGCATTAGGCGTTTGTACCATTTGCATTGCAAAGTTTCCGCTCGTCATGTAAGCAAGCTCAACGTGGACATTTGTATCGTGTTGCTTGCATCGTACAATGGCTTTCTTTCCCCAACTCTTGTCCACTTTGCCGTTCGAAAGTTCCCAAGTCCTTTGTGAAGTTAAATTAAAGAAAAGATCCATGTAGTTTTTCATTGTTATAGTTTAAAGTAAAAAAATATTTCTGACATGATAATTTTCTTAGGCACATAATTTTTTTTTTATCTCTTCTAGAAACGGATATCACCTTAGAAAAAAGGCTTTTATCTCTTCACAACCTAGGGCCCGTTTGGTATGAATCTTTGGTATAGGTTTTAGTTTGATTTGACATTAAAATTTTGTTTGATTGTATATTTTGAAAATTGGAATGAAATTATCAATCAAATATTGAAAGATAGGTTAGTGGGTGGGTTTTGATAGGTATTGACTGTCGATACAAAAGTTAGGCGTTCCTTGTTTGGACTTCGGTTCCCGTATCAATTGAATCTTAATGCTTGAGACCTGCGCACTAAGTAAACAGAAAACACCGTTAGGCTTATCGTGGGATTGTCTCCCACGATTATCCTCCAGCGTGAGAGTAATCGGTTTTAGGGTTAATGGAGAATTAGGGTTTTAGATCGTACCTTTAATGAGGGATGGGGTTCCCTTTATATACACACGAAATCCTTGTTGGTTTCGTGTTCCCCAACCATCGGCGTATCCCGCCTAAGTCGGTTGGTAAACGATTATCTCCAAAGATAGGAGATATCCGATATCTTATTCCATAAATAACTTTTGGGTTTGGGCCTTCGTGAGCCCAAACACTTATCGGCTTAGCCCAGTTCGTGCTGGGCTCGCTAGTAGCGGTCATTGGTCGGGTTCGTGACCCGAATGTAGACTATACGTCATCATGTCCCCCCAGTCTAGTATGCGCAGTGACCAACTGCGGTTGCTAGACTAATAGTTGTAGCCAATAAAATCTGCGAAGCTTAGCGAAAAAGGTTTCCTACCTTAAAAAATACTCGGTGAATCTAGTCACAATTTTTCAAATGAATGCCTCGTAAATCGGGGGAAAGTAACTGTAACGGTGTCACGTCAAGTCATCCTATCCACTCAATTAGAGATAGTGGGATCCACGTGGCGTTCATCGCGTGGATGAAGAAACTTATATAACCTTCCGCCTCCTTATTACTGTGATTATCACAGTAAAAAGCATCTCCGCCATTGTTAAAAAAGCTTCAACCTTTCCATCAAGAAAACCTTAATACTTCAAAGGTAACCGCGTGTGCGCCTTTAAAAACTACACCATGGTCCGTGGTTTGTCTGACTTCACCTCCGATCTGACCGAGGATGAACTGCGTGAGTTCACCTCGGATTATTATATCCCGATGGCTCTGCATCCGGAGGTGCCGGCTGCGAAGGCGTCAATAGCGGACTTCCCCGAGGGGAAGGTAGGGGTATACACACGTTTTTTCAAATTTGCAAATCAACGTGTGCCTCTATCCCTATTTCTGTGCGACGTTTTAAACTATTATCGCCTGCACATCTCTCAGCTGCACTGTATAGGTGCAGCAAAATTAACAAACTTCGAGGTTAATTGCCGATTATTGGCGATTAATCCCACCATCTACCTCTTCCGCGCGTTTTACCACACGACGTGGTCAAACGGGTGGGTTTCGTTCGCTAAGCGCGCCGGGGGTCCACAATGTTACACCGATAAGCTGGACGCGCTTAGGGACTGGAGGGAGAATTTTTTCTGGGTCGACGAAGCGTTGTTCCCATGGCGCTTTGATTTCTACACCCAGAGTTCGCTACCAAAGGATGAGCGCCCCCTCCCTGGTTCATACAGCGCTGACGATGCAAATACGATAAATGCCAATCGTATTCCCATCAGTTCCTACCCCGAGGAATTTTTGGTGCACGTGGGCATCAGTCGCAATTATTTTGGCGGACCTGACGAGGTGCCAATCTTCTTAGACACGGATGGCCAGGGTGGGTGCTTGTCCTTTCGCATCCCTTTACTTTATTAATGTAAGTGATTGTACAATAATTCGTACGACCAGGCCTTCGATGGTGATCGAAGGGTATGAGGGGTGATATGCTTGCGCCAAACTTGTAGCCAATCTGCAATAAGAAATAGTAGACACTTCGTTAAGTGATTGCGCAGGGGTTGGGCCCTGCGAACCACCTCCGGCGTGAGAGTAAGTATGTGATGTGTGTTGTAAATAATATGAAGTATGTGTAATACTGTGTTGAATGAACATACCATTGAAAATGACTCGTCCAACCTATTTATAGGTGATGAAAATAGCTTGGAGAGTTGTGACAACCCGAACTTTCAGGTCATTTCTCGAAACAATTCATGCTTTACAATTTCAACATTTATCGTAAACTAGGTTTACGTGTTCCAAATTCGCGTAACCATTAATGGTTTAGCGGCGAATTCATGATCATATCATCACGAACATTTTATTTGGACTAAGTTTAGTCTACATTTCATTAACATCATTTGCATCATATTAGTTCATTCATGACTTTGCATTTCACATTAAACGCGTAAATTTTATATTAAATAAACGTTATCGCGTGAGTTATTATTTTGAACATTTAATCCGCTACTTTCAAAAATGATCCCAATATATTTTTATACTTACATTAGTTTATAAAAACTATATTTTAAGTTTACCTAGTGTTTTAAATTTATTTGGTATATAAATCGTTAAATTTATATTATTACAACGTTTTTCTTAAAAACTACACGATAATTATATTATCACTCAAATTATGCAAGAAATATATTTTTACAATTTTTATGATCTTAATATAATTTACTTTGGTCCATTAAAATTTATTTTAACTAAAACTACTATAGTTTCACAAATGTATACAAGTTACCATTTATCTCAAATACACTTACATTTTGACTTACACATTTTATACATATACATTATATAAAAGAAAAAAAAAAAAAAAAAAAAAAAGATATTTTGAGAAACATAATCCCCTAAAACCGGTCCTAAGGGGGAGGGTGCATTAAATGGGTTGAAAAACTTTCTTACTTATGTATATCTACACTCAATCTACTTTCAATCATCTCATTCACAATCAAAACTTCAAGTCAAGCCAAGATAGCTTTTCTCTCCTTGTTTTTCTTCCTTCCAAACCGGCCAACATAAGAGGTTAAGAAGGGCTTCACCAAAAATTTCCAATTCAAGTGTTTATCAATCTAGATACACTCTTAATCAAGGTTTTGAAATAAAAACCTAGGGTGTTTAGGTTAAACCTTTGTTCTTTGCACCTCATCATAATAAGCTTGTAAGCATATTTCTATCATTTTACATCTTTCACTTTCATTTCATATTTATTTCTTCATATTTGGAGCAAACATGCAAGACTTGTGTTGTTTATACCATTTTTACATGATTTTTAGAGTTTTAGATATACAAAGTCATCCTATAATTATTCCCTTGGTATATGTGGGTCTTGATGATGTTTAGGAACCCATGACACCCTAAGAAGGTGTATGGTAGGATTAGAATAGCTTTGGAGTTGATTTGAAGGGATTGGAATAGGTTTAGTACGAGAAAAACTATTTTCGACAAATATATATAGTGGTCTGATCTCGTTTTGTTTTTCTGGAAAATCCGACAGTAGGCACGAATTTTTGGCCTTGATATTTAGAAAATATACTTTAAAACGAATCCGTGGCCGCTTGAACGGATTAAAACGGAGTTATAACGAAGAAGTTATGAATTTTTCAAGTTTGACGACGATATATACATTTTCTGAAAATTTCAGCATACTATTTTTATTTTGTACGAGTCAAAAACGAGCCTTAAGCTTCATAAATTATTTCGACTTATCAAAAATATATTAGTATACTTTGATACGAAGCTAAGGACATATAATACGTAGAAAACGGATTTGAAACGACCAAGATATACACGTTTTCATAAACTTGCCGTAACTCTTATTTTCAGAAAAACTATATTATTTTTACGAGACAAGTGTTACGGTAACTAAAACGACCATGTTTAAGGCTGTTTTTATCGATGATGTGGAACTTTTTGGAACGAGATGTCTTCTAATAAAATCGAGATCACCAAGCATATTTTTCAAAACGACCAACCGTTTGTATAGCGGAGTTGTAATAAATTATTTACGGTCGCTTAAACTTTGCCGAAACTCACTTTTTACACAACAATTGGACAAAATCACCATCTTTAACCTTTATTATCTTTATGTCCGAGACCTCTATGACGAAAACTCCTGTACTAAAACTTCTAGATTTTGATACAAGATTTCCAAAACTGTCGAGTTCGTTTCCTAACGTGCGACGTACACCATTTTACGACTAGTTTTTCAAAGCCATTTTTGTCACTTTCATGAAATTTCCAACGACGTTATTTTACGACGAAAAGTTAAAATTTCACCATAAATCATTACGAAACCATTGTAGGATGACATTTTGACGTAAATACTTGTAAAGTAATTTAAGAATGGTCAAGACGTCAAAAGAGTATTTTTCGACGATAAATATTATTTTCAAAACTCACAAATGGTATAAATAACATACGAAATGCATGCATAACATTATATCATAACTTATTTAGTATCATATCATTCACAATAGGTCATTTTCGAGATTCACGCTATATTTCAGTGTATCCACTTTTGTCATCGTAATCATTGCAACAGGTGAGTTCATAGCCCCACTTTTACTCTTTTAACTGTTTTACAAACTCTTGGGGGAGATACATGCTACATTTTGAATCGAACACAAATGATTTGAACTACATGCTATATCCGAATGTTTTATTGTCACTAAGTATTTGCCATGTTCGAAGTCCCTACATCATGAACCATTAGTCACTTGCGAGTGAGCGCGAATATTGTGAATAGGCCTATTGGAATTAACACTCCCGCTCTTATTGACCCAGTTAGGGGAAATCGAGCGCACTATATTTGAACCAGTAAGGTAAATTGGCAAGTTTACCTATTAGGGCGGCGATGAAACGATGTTTACCAATTTTTATTGGTGCGATGTTTACGCTTTGGTGTCATGAACTTAGTGAAATAAATACGATTTTGTTTTCAACGATGAGTGTGAAACAATTTAACTCACACTACGATGATTGTGTTCAAACGAATTGATTAAACCTATGGATTTCACTCAACCTTTGTGTTGACCTTTTTAAGCATGTTTTATCTCAGGTATCTAAGACATTCGATTCATGGCATGCATTTGGACACATCATAGAGTCGCGGTGACGACGCGTCTCACTTGGGTTTTATGAACTTTAGAACATCGTTTGGCTTGTAACAAAATTAATTCTGCACAAGATGATTTTCATTTGGGACCTATACTTTGTAACTCTGATTATTTTTTTTAAAATCAAACGATGTATTTTCCAAACGACACTTTAGGTCGTTCAATATAACTGTGATTGTGATGCTATGACCGTCAATCCCCAGGAATTCTATTCCGCTGCAAAACAGGTAATTTGGGGGTGTGACAAGAGTGTTAGCACACGTTTAGGAGATCATGGGGGCGTCCCCTGATTTGTGGTAACCGCTAGGGCTTCATCCCCACTATCTCGGACTTGGCGGGGAAGCTAAGGAAATAGTGGGAACGTGGGAGAATACCAAGTCAAGGTTCTTCTTTGTCTTGGCATCTTCAAGAGAAGACACCGAAGGGCATAGGCCTTCGGCTGGCGGATTCCCAACTGGTAACCATGTCAGTGATGAATGGTTTTACGCCACCAATGACTTATGAAGAAAGACTTCGGTCTTCGTAATGTAATTTTGACTGAGGCCGAAGGGGGGTCCTTCGACCTGATCGGAGGGTACGTCATCAAGCCCCCCAGTCGAAAGTGATATGTACGAACAAGAAATATTGCTTACGACTCAGAAATAAGAACGAAACTTCCCCTTCGTCACAAAAACGAACGAAGATGAAAAGTCTTGCACCTATTGACCGTAATTAATGCAAATAATTATCCTAACCACCCCTTTTCCTCGGTAAAAGAGAACTTCTTTTCAAAATTTAAAAGAGTTTTGAAATCCGGTGGTAAGGGGATAAGTAATTACACGTGTAGGGCCGAGATTTTTCATTTGTAGGGTATATAAAATGTAAAAACAGTAAAACCCTAACAAAGTTTATCTCTCGCCCAAGTTTTTTCACCTACTAAAACCTCTTCCGATCAAGCTTTCGATCAAACAAGGTAAAGTGCTCCTTCATCTCTGTATTTCAAATACATTATTGTGGATTTTAGAAGGCTCAATGTCAACCAATAAAAAATTTGTAATAAAGCAACAAGGTTGCACATTAACAAGGGAGGAGCTTAAAGCGTTCCTCACTGATTACCCGATTCCAAAAGAACATAAAATCATGCTGCCTAGTAGAAATCAAGGGATATTTGATGCCCCTGAAAACTTTGTAGGCCTGTATACACATGCATTCACCACTTCCAACCTTAGGATACCTTTGCATCCTATGATCTTAGAATTCCTCCGGTATTATGAGGTACACATTTCTAGGTTCAACCCGTTTGGCCTAGCCAAGCTTACAACATTCATCGTGATGCGCAAAGCCTATGGGTTCGAACCATCCTTGACTGTACTTAGGGGTTTTCTGAATCTATACCCGGGAGGAGATTGGTTGCCCTTGGCCAAAAGGGGTGAAAGGGACGTGCCCATTCTGATAGATAGGCCTTTTACGAACATAAGGAACTGGAAAGGCAAATTCTTTTATATCCAAAACACCATTATCCCTCCGGCATACTCTGCATTGTTAAACCCAGAATATTGATATAATGAAAAAAGGTTCAACGATCCATTGCCCTATACTGTGAGAAGAAACCCTTTGTATCAGCGTTTGGCTCGTCATCCAACTGATTGCCAAACATTCCCTAAGCCAATTCTTTTCATGGCTGGCATTGCTGAAAGATGGGAGGGGTCTCCTTTGGTACCTGAGATTATTTGTGATGGAGAAAGTATGTACTTTTTTGATTAAAATAAGAAATAAAAACTTATCTTTCTGATATTTATCTTATTTTCTCCTTTGTGCAGAGATGTCGTTCAGGAACTTTGTGGTAGCTGGTGGTGCAAAGGAGGTAAGCTTCCTTCCAAAGAATCCCCAAGAGACAAGTTATGGCGTGGGCTCCCCATCAGTGTCCATAAATAACAATGATGTGGAAGCCCAACCCATCGAGCCTGTATCGTCTGCTCCTCCGTCAAAAGAACCCATAGATGTGGAAGATCAACTTGTGGAGAATGTTGCTAACTCTGATGAACCAGTCTCCGAAGGACAGTTGGTCATCGTAGGACCCTCTGGTATTGGTGAGAGGGTCCGAAGCAGGAAAGGTACCGGTGCAAAAGCTGTGAAGTCCGCTTCGAAGAGGAAACTTATCCTACCTACTCCACCCTCTCGAACTACCCGGCAAAAGAGTGTCCAAGGTAAAGCTGTGGTGTTTCCAGCCATCGAAGGGCCCAGTGGTGATGATATCCATGGTAATGTTTCTTACCTGTAACAAAAAATTAGATGCCAGTAATAATATGTTAACACATTTATATATGCTGCAGGACTTCCTGATACGAAAGAACTTCCCTCTCCCCTAGCTTGTCACCAACTCGTGAGCAATGTAATCCCACCCAAGTGGAAGGGGGTGATGGATAACATGTCCATAGAAAGGCTCTGCGACCTTCATGACAAAAGTTATGTCCGACAGTCCATGCTAGACAACCAACTCAATGCTAGGACAAGGGAACTGCTCCGTGCTGTCACCAAAGCTCGAGAAGAAATGGATGTTATGCTGAGAAGGGAGAAGGCTAGGGATCAGAAGTATGCAGACCTGGAACCCCTTGGTGCAAGATCTCAGAGCTGAGAATGAAAAGCTCAAAGGTCAACTGGCAACGAGCAAGGCTGAATGCAGCAGGCTAACTGTCGAAGGCTCAATGGTCGTTGGCTATAAAGAGCAGATATCTGTTCTTTCATCCAAGTGTGGAGGCCTCGAACAAGAGAGGGCGAAGTTGCTGGACCAAGAGATCAAACTCAGAGAAAAGGTAGATGGGTTAAACCTTCGTCTGAAGATGCTGAAGAAGGATAGGGTGGACTTGGTAACCAAGGTGATCCCCTATGTTGCTATGGAACTTTATCATAGCGATGATGTGGGTATCGCCATTGGGAAAGTGGTAAATTCGGCCATTTTCCATGGCAAGTGCACCACTTTGGAGGAGATAGCTAAGACTGGGGAACCGGTGGAGCTGAAGAAAGTTCCTTACTACAGGGCAACTCATGAGAAAGAGTATGATGATGTAGGTAATCAATTAACTGCTCTAGAGTTCCCTTTCCTTGCAGATGTGACGAAGGACCCAGCGGCCTCAATTGAGGACCTGTTGGCCAAGAAGCCAAGGACAGTCCAGCCTCCGTCTTCCTCCAAGAAGACTCCGTCACCCAAGGTTCCCTTCCCAGGTTCAGCTGATCCCACTCATTCCAAAGTTTGATGAAGGCAACCATGTGGTTGTAATTTGATCCCCAGGGTGGTATGTACCCTGTTTAAAACAATTTGTCTGTGTTCCTTTCCAGGCTTCGTGCCTGATAAAACAATTAACATTTGGTATGTGTGATGTAGGCTTCGGCCTAAGACAATGTTTTGTTTTGTTGGATCGTTAAGGCTACGGCCTGTTTAGACTAGTTAAACTAGTCATTAATCTACATAAAAGCCACTAGGGCTTGTATTTTGCCATGTGTGATTCTTCTCTTTTTATTTTACTTGCGTAAAAAAATTTTTACAACCTAAGGCGTATGGTAGATGCATAGCCTCATTGTGTGTAGTTACTTTATCAAGAATATTAGCAATCGTATAATTTGACTGCTGACAGAGAGTCGCGACCCACTCCATCTTAATCCTTTGGGCATCGAAAGGCTTAAAATACCTTAAGGCTATATAGGAAAGTTAATGTGAAGTTGAGATGGATGTTATGCATATGAGCAAGACATGTTGTTAGTCTTTGTTCATCCCTTCGACATTGAAACTTATAAAGCGACTTGGTGGGCAAATCTTTGTTGTATTGAACGAAACAAGAGATTTGAGGGAAATGCGTTATATCATTAAGTGGGTAGGGAGGATTACATCATTTTAAGAAATGAATACTAGACGCCTACCATTAATGCTTCTTTCCCCAAGTGAGAAGAATGAAAGTACATTGATTGAAAGCAAAAATAAAAAATATCCTCGGACATTGTAAGCTTCATACGTTGAACTTACAAAGGGTAGTGCCATTCCAAGTTCTAGCAATAGCGTCTCCCTCCAAGGTTTCCAGCTTGTAGGCTCCGTTGCCATATGCTTCCTTAATAACGTAGGGCCCTTCCCATGTAGGTCCTAATTTACCCTGGTACTCAGCTTTACTTGCGCTGTTGAGTCGGAGGACATATTCCCCTGGTTTGAAAGTCGAAGGCCGAACCCGACTGTTGTAGTACCTTTCAATCTTTTTCTTATGGATAGCTTCTCTGATTGAGGCTATTTCCCTTCGTTCTTCGAGTAGGTCCAGGTTACTACGGAGTCTTTCTTTGTTATCTGCTGCTTCGAAGTTCATGACCCTTTCAGTTTCGACGCTTACTTCCGAGGGGATGACAGCTTCCGTGCCATATGTCAAGCTAAAAGGTGTCTCTCCGTGACTTGACTTTGTATGCGTTCTGTGAGCCCAAAGTACTTGAGGTAGTTCATCTACCCAACTGTGGTGACTGTATCCCAGCCTTTGTTCTATTCCTTGTATGATATCCCTGTTAGTAACTTCCACTTGTCCGTTACCTTGAGGATGGTAGACGGAAGTGAAGGATTGTTTGATATTCAGGCCTCTGCAAAACACTGGGAATACCCCTTCGGCGAACTGCTTCCCATTATCTGAAATGATGATGTGAGGTACTCCGAACCGACAGATAATATGCTCCCACACAAACTTTTCCATGTGTCTTCCTGTGATGGATGCCAAAGGCTTCGCTTCCACCCATTTAGTGAAGTAATCGATGGCTACAACCAAGAATTTTACTCCTCCAGGAGCAATTGGTAGGGGACCTACGATGTCTATCCCCCATTGGCTGAAGGGCCATGCGGACGTCACGGAAGTCATATCTTGTTTTGGTAGCCTTGGGACCCTTGAGTGAACTTGACAGGCTTCACACTTCTGAATGATTTCAACAGCGTCCCTGTGCATAGAAGGCCAGTAATATCCGAACCTCATGATTTTAGAAACAACGGAGCGAGGTCCTGCGTGAAGTGCGCAGGATCCTTCATGCAATTCTTGAATGATGTTGGCAGCTTGCCCAGGTCCTACACAATGAAGCCATGGGGACAGAAAGGATCTTCTGTATAGATAATTTCCCATGATTCTGTACTGTGGTGCTTTGATGCGGACCTTTCGAGCTAACTTCTGATCTTCCGGCAGTATACCACTTATTAGATATTCTCTAATCGGAGTCATCCAATTCGAGTCTTCCTCCTGTATTACGTCAGACACCTCCTTTAGACGATGGACCTATCTGCCAACACCTCGACCAGAACTTCTTTAGTTAAATGAGCAAATGCCATTGACGCCAATTTGCTAAGGGCGTCCGCCTTCTTGTTTTGGTTTCTCCGAACATGCTCTATGTTGTAGGATGCGAACCCTTCGAGCATTTCCTTAGCCTTATCCAGGTATTGTTTGATCACAGGTTGTCTTGCCTCGTAGGATCCTTTTATCTGGTTGGCCACCAGTTGTGAGTCAACGAAAATATCCAAGTCTTCTACCTCCATGTCTTTGGCCAATCGGAGGCCTGCTAGCAAGGCTTCGTACTCCGCTTCATTGTTCGTAGCGTCGAATTCAAAGCGGAGTGCATAAGTGTACTCCTTCCCTTTGGGGTTAACAAGCATGAGACCTGCGCCAGAACTGTCAGAGCTAGAGGCTCCGTCAGTATAAAGTTTCCAACCTTCGACCGCCTTATCAGGCTTCTTTTCAACAACCTTTGTGTCATGCTTTGGTTCAGAGGGTGTTTCTGCTAAGAAGTCTGCCAATATTTTCCCTTTGACTGAATTTCTACCTTTGTATTCAATTTCGTGCTCTCCCAGCTCGATAGCCCATTTAGCTATCCTTCCAGATTTCTCCGGTTTCGAAAGTATCTGCTTAATTGGTTTGTCAGTAAGTACGGTTATGGGGTGAGCTTGGAAGTACCTTCGAAGGCGTCTCACCGCATGGACCAAGGCCAAAATTAGCTTCTCCAATCCTGGATAATTTAGCTCAGCCCCCTGTAGAACCCTGCTAATGAAGTAGATAGGGATTTGCTTCTTCTCCCTTTCTGCCAATAACACAACGCTGATGCTTTCGAAGGAGGCTGCGATATACATAAATAACACTTCGCCTTTGATTGGGACAGTAAGTGTAGGTAGAATGGCCATGAAATCCTTGAGCTTTTGGAAGGCCGCTTCTGCATCTGTACTCCACTGGAACGTCTTTTTGTCCGTGCATCCTTTGAGTGTTTTGAAGAACGGCAAAGATCTGTCTGCACCCTTCGATAAAAACCTACTGAGGGCTGCTAGCTTTTCGTTCAGACTTTGCACTTCCTTTAGGGACTTAGGAGGCTGTAAATCCGTGATGGCCTTAACCTTCGAAGGATTGGCCTTAATACCTTGCTTGGTGATCAGATGCCCCAAAAATTGTCCTTCTTCTACACCGAAGGAACATTTCTTGGGATTTAACTTCATGTTGATGGCGCGAAGCTGGTCGAAGGTTTCCTTGATGTCGGAGAGCATGTCCTCCTCCGTTATACTCTTTATGACCATATCGTCTACGTACGCCTCCAGATTCCTACCTATCTGCTTGTGGAAGGCTTTGTCCACTAAACGTTGGTAGGTGGCACCTGCATTTTTCAAACCAAAAGGCATCTTTTTGTAACAATAAACGCCTTTTCCTATGAAAAAGGCTGTCTTCTCTTCGTCCTCTTCCGCCATTTGTATCTGATGGTAACCCTTATAAGCGTCCAGAAAACATTTTAGTCGAAACCCTGACAGGGATTCTACTTTCCAATCAATTTCTGGCATAGGATAGCAGTCTTTCGGGCAAGCTTTGTTAATATCTGTGAAATCCACGCACATTCGCCATCCTCCATCGTGCTTCTTGACCATCACCTGATTGGCCACCCAAGTTTGATACTTCACCTCTCTGAGTATGCCTGCTGCTACAAGCTCGTCTACTTCTTTGCATGCGGCGACACTTCTTTCGGGAGCTAGGCTTCGACGCTTTTGTTTGATGGGTTCAATTTGTTTGAACTCATTGAGCTTGTGTTCAGTGCCGAAGGGATTTCCGTCCATGGTGAGAGTTCTGGGGACCCCCGTCATGTCAGAGTAGGTCCATGCGAAGACATCTGCATTAGCACGTAGTACCTTTTCCAATTCTGCTTTAAAGGAGGTTGGGAGCTGCTTTCCGATTACCACCGTCTGATCAGGATAGAGATCATTTACTACAATGCGTTCTTCAGCGTTAGTACAACTGAGAACATCCTTTAGAGGCTCTTCCGACATCTGTTTGACCCTTTTGCCTACTTCCGTAGGCTTCTTCAAGTTATAGCTGGAGAAAACCGTTCCAATGCCGAAGGGTGTTTGGAATTTGATCGCGACATGTATGGTGGAGACAACGATGCCCATCTTCTGCATTGCCGTTCTCCCTATCAATAGGTTATAGGGAGATTCAGACCTTACGATCATGAATACCAGAGTTTCTGTTCTTTTTATCCTTCCTTCTCCAATCGTGACCTCTAGAGGGACTTCTCCCAAGGGCCATGAGTGTTCCCCTGAGAATCCTACTAAGGGTACCTTCGAATCTACTCTCTTCAACCTTATCGAAGGCTTGAGCTTTAGAAAACAGCGTTCGTAGATTACTTCACAGGAGCTACCGCAGTCTAGGTAGGTGTAAGATATGGGATTTCACAAACACACTAAACCATAATCAACATGGGGCGTTCAAGATAGTTTAGAGAGAGAAAGTGAAGAGAGTTGGGAACTATGTGAAACAAAGAAAAATAGTATTGAAGCTCCAACCCTCTACCTTGGGAGGTAGAGGGTATTTATAGTGTCTTACAAATAAACGCCACCTACGGGCTGTGGATCAGGCATACAGTGGGTAAAGACCCGTCCGTCCTCCACGATGTTACTTGTTGGGTTTTAGGTTCCTTGGATCAAGAATTACTCTAAGTACTGGAACCACGGACATGTTTGATATAACCACGGACAGAAGGATGTAACCATGGATGAAGACAAACCGCGGCTAGTAGAAGAATGTAACCACTGATATTGATATGTAACCACTGCTAGTATTGTAATAGTCGGTTTAGTTTATTGTATTAGATAAATATGGAAAAGATACTTATCTTGTAGGTTACGTATTGTATAATGTATAGGACTCCTTAGCCTATAAAAGGATATCCTAGGTTAGATTAGATGTACGTATGTTTTATATCTAAGGTCGATACACTTCAAGGTTGCAAAACCCTAATACTGTAAGAGTATTCGTATTATCAATAATATTGAGGTGTTGAATGTTTATTGTTCTTCTTCTTAATATTAAGTGTTAAATTCCGCTTAATACTTAATAAGTTTTTGTTACAAGTCAGTTTCTATATTAGATCGTTTGCTCAACTGGGATCAACAAGTGGTATCAGAGCTTGTGATCTAGAAACTGTAACCAAGAAGAAGTCTGTTAAGCTTTATTCAAGTAAGTTAAGATGTCTGACGAAACTCACATGGTGACTGCTTCAAAGGTACCCATGCTCAAGCATGGTGAGTATCAAATCTGGAGAATGCGAATGAGGCAATACATTCGTATGATTGATTATGCTCTCTGGGATGTCGTTGAAAAGGGTGACACTCTTCCTAAGAAGGTTGAAGATGGCAAAGAGATAGCTATTGTTAGTGAACCTGATAAAGCTAAAAGGAAAATGGAGATCAAAGCTCACAGTATTCTCTCTATGGGAATACCTAATGAGTTTGCCTTGGACTTTGATCAATATGAGTCTGCTAAAGATTTATTGGATGCTCTTGAATTAAGGTTTGCTGGTAATGAAGCTACTAAGAAGTCAAGGATGAATATGCTCAAGCATCAATTTGAAACCTTCACTGCTCTTAGTGGAGAAAAACTTGATGGCACATATAATAGACTTCAAAAACTTATCAGTCAACTGAAGTCAGTGGATTACAAGTTTCTTCAAGAAGATATTAATTTGAAGTTCATTAGGAGTTTATCATCTGACTGGGCTATTCATACAATTTTGTGGAGAAATAAGGAGGATTTTACTACGATGACTCTAGACAATCTCTTCAACAACTTGAAGGTTTATGAGTCTGAGAATAACTTTGCTAACACAGCTTCTGCTAATCAAAACATTGCTTTTGTATCCACTAATCACAAAAGCCCAAAAGATGTATCCACTGATGCCTATGGTATAACCACGGCTATTGCAAACAATACCACTGTTAGTGATAGTGTCAGTGATGGTGCAATCTGTGCTTTTCTGGCTGATTTAACTACCAGTGTTACTGTGCTGAATCAAGATCTGGATCAAATTGATCCTGATGATCTTGAAGAGATTAATCTTCAATGGCAAATGGCAATGTTGACTCTTCAAGCAAGGAAGTTTCTGAGGAGGACTGGAAGACAGGTTAAGTATGATGGTCAAAGGAGAGCTGGATTCGACAAAAGCAAGATGGAGTGCTTTAACTGCAAGAAGAAAGGTAACTTTGCTAGGGAATGTCGAGCTCCTAAGAGAATTGAAGGCACTAAGAAGGTCACTAAAGAGCCTGCTGCTTCTTCAGCTTTGGTTGCTCAAGATGGGATTGGTGATTATGACTGGAGTGATCAGATTGAAGAAGGTCCAAATGCAGCTTTTCTTGCTAGTGAAGCTTCAAAAGAGCATAACTTTGCTCTAATGGCCTATGCTTCATCTTCTAGTTCAGATTATGAGGTATCTAATGATTCTAAAACATCTACTTGTTCTTTTAAATCATGTTATGATAACTTAGAATCTCAAAAAGCTATCACTGAGAGTATGAGGAAAGAAGTAGAAAGATTGACTCTAGATAACTTAGGTTATAGAGTTGGTCTAGAGGGTGTGGAAGAGAAGCTAAAATTCTGTATTAAATGTGAGTTTGAGTATGTAGAAAAGATCAATATACTAGGTGGTGAAATTGATCTTAAAGATAGAGAGATTAAAATGCTTAAAGATAAACTAGAAGAGGCAGAGAGTGTAAAACAAGAAGCCCTAGATGAAAAAGAAAAACATGTTGTTAGGGTTGCCAAAACACAATATGCTTCTGATTTAGTAAATAAGCCAATAGGTCAAAAACTGTTCAAAGATGGTTCTGGTCTTGGATACAATAATATGCCACCACCCTCTTTGATGAAACATGCACCACCTGCTAAAGAACTGTCATTTAGTAGTGAATTCAGTTTTAACAAACCTGTAGAAGAGCTAAATAAGACTGAAACACCTAAGATAAGTTCTGATAAGTCAATTGATGCTCCCATAATAGAAGATTGGGAATCAAACTCGGAGGAAGATAGAACTGAATCAACTAAGTCTGAAGAGATAGAGAAAGTTAAGAAAGTTGATTCTCAGCAAGTCAACCTTGTACCTAGATTTGGAGCTAAAGTTACCAAGAAAGTAGTAGAGTACAGGGAAATACCTAGGGAACAGATGAAACAATATAAACCTAGGGGTAATCAAAGAAGCTTAAATGGTCTAATTTCTAACAGATTAGGTGATGAGTTTCAATGTGTCAAGAAAGCTTGTTATAACTGTGGTAGTTTTGAACACTTACAGAGAAATTGTCATAAAAACAGACCACCAGTTTAGAATCATTGGAGGAGGGTGAATCATCAGAACTTTTCAAGGAAAACAAACCCTCATCCTAAAAGTAACTTGATTCCTAGGGCAGTGTTAATGAGGAATGGGAAAACAAAATCAATTGTCACTGCTGCACCTAAATGGGTTCCAACCACTGCTAAGCAAAATGTAAACACGGCTAAGCAGAGTCAAACCACTGATAATAAAAACATCACCAATGAATCAATACAAGTTTTAAAAATTCCAAAGGTGATAACTGACACAGTGGTTGGAAATCATTTTTATGCTGTTAAGGCCTCAGCTAGTTAGCAATGGAAGCCTAAGACCAAGGTTTTACCACAAGTCAATTGTGCATCAATGGACCTAAAGAAATTCGAATATTTTGATGCACAGGACAGACCCAAGTCAGTATTGGCTTGGGTCCACAAAAGGAACTAATTTGTGTAATTTAATGTGTAGGGCAATCTTCAAACTGAGCTAAAAGATAAAGGAGTTTTTGATAGTGGTTGCTCTGGGCACATTACTTGGGATGGAAGCAATCTGGAAGATTTTGAAGCTTTTGATGGAGGATATGTGGCATTTGGCAATGATCCAAAGGGAGGAAAGATACTTGGCAGAGGAACAATCAGAACAGGAAATTTAGACTTTGAAAAGGTCTATTTGGTACAGGGACTTAAGTACAATTTATTCAGTGTTTCTCAAATGTGTGATAAGAAAAACTGGGTACTTTTCGGGGAAACTGAGTGTGTGGTGTTGTCTCCTGAGTTTAAGATGCCTGATGAGAAGTTTGTACAACTTAGGGTACCTAGGAAGGAAAATATATATTGTTTTGATCTTAAAGATGTTCTTCCTAATAGGTCCTTATGTTTGTTTGCTAAAGCATCTGTAGATGAGTCAATATTATGGCATAGAAGGCTAGGTCATCTCAATTACAAAACAATCAATAAACTGGTAAAAGGCAACTTAGTGAGAGGGTTACCTTCTAAGGTTTTTGAAAGTAAGGAAATGTGTGTGGCCTGTCAAAAAGGAAAACAACATAGAGCTTCTTGTAAGACCAAAACTGTAAACACCATCTCACAACCACTGTTTATGCTTCATATGGACTTATTTGGACCTACCTTTGTTAGAAGCTTGAACCATAAGCAGTATTGCCTAGTTATCACTGATGATTATAGTAGATTTTCTTGGGTATACTTTTTGGCTGCTAAGAGTGAGACTAGTGAGATTCTCAAGAGTTTCATTACTAAGATAGAAAATCTAGTAAACCATAAGGTCAAAGTAATCAGATGTGATAATGGAACTGAGTTTAAGAATGATGTGATGAATCAGTTCTGTGTAGCTAAAGGTATTGAAAGACAGTTTAGTGTTGCTAGAGCACCACAACAGAATGGTGTAGCTGAAAGGAAAAATAGAACACTAATTGAGGCTGCTAGGACCATGTTGTCAGAGTCTAAGTTACCAACTACCTTTTGGGCTGAAGCTGTAGGAATTGCATGTTATGTGCAAAACAGAAGTAAGGTAGTGAAGCCTCATAACAAGACCCCCTATGAGCTGTTACATGATAGGAAGCCAATGATTGCATTCCTAAAACCTTTTGGGTGTCCTGTTACCATCTTGAATACCATAGACTACCTAGGCAAGTTTCAAGAAAAAGCAGATGATGGATACTTTTTAGGATATTCTACTAATAGCAAAGCCTTTAGAGTATACAATAGGAGGACTAGAATTGTTGAAGAGAACCTACATGTTCAATTCAGTGAAAAGACTCCTAGTGTTGAGACCAAAGGACCAGACTGGCTGTTTAACATTGATATGCTAACCAAATCTATGAATTATGAGCCTATCATTGCAGGAACTTCCACTAATGTTAATGCAGGTAAACAAAAGGATTCTAATGCTGGAACAACTTCTAAGGAAGCTGATTCTCCAAAGGAGTTCTATTTAGTTGAAAAGTGGAAAGCTGGTTCTGTTCCTTCCATCATTGATAAGTAAAGTCCCACTGATGATGAAGTACTGAAAGATGGAGGAAATGTTGATCATCAACAAGATAAGGATGAATTGTTGATAGATAACTCAGTGTCGGTAGAAGTAATTGAAAAGAAGAAAAAGCAGTCTGCAAGCACTGCTAAGCCTACTGAAAGCACTGATAGGCCAACTGTAACCGCTGACAAGCCATCTTCTACCACTGATAGTCCAAGAGAAACCCCGGCTAAAAGTACTGGTGATAGTACTTTCTTTGGACCAACTGGAAAGCCATTATTTGGAGAAGAGGAGTATCCACATGATCCTAATATGCCTGCTTTGATTGAGATTGATACTCCTACTGATGATGAAGACATGGATGATTTATTCAATGCTGATTTGTCTAATTTGGAAACTGTCATTCATGAAAGTCCAATCACTACTACAAGGATTCACAAGATTCATCCCAAGGAACAAATACTTGGAAACTTGAATACTCCAGTTCAAACAAGAAGCAGGGTTAAGAACACTGAACCCTTTCCTGAACATGGGTTCTTTGCAAAATCACTTCACAAAAGAAACAGTCATAAAGATCTGTAAAATTGCCTGTTTGCTTGTTTTCTGTCTCAAAAGGAGCCCAAGAGAGTGGAAGAAGCTTTAGCATAAGAAGGCTGGGTAGAATCAATGCAAGAGGAGCTTTTACAGTTCAAGCTTCAAGAGGTTTGGACATTGGTTGATCTTCCTAATGGTAAAAGGGCAATTGGGACTAAATGGGTGTTCAGAAACAAGAGGGATGAAAGAGGAATTGTTGTAAGAAACAAATCAAGGTTGGTTGCTCAAGGATACACACAAACTGAAGGTTTGGATTATGATGAAGTGTTTGCTCCAGTTGCAAGAATAGAGGCTATTAGATTATTTTTGGCTTATGATTCATTCAAGAATTTTGTTGTGTATCAAATGGATGTTAAAAGTGCATTTTTGTATGGCACAATTGATGAAGAGGTTTATGTTTGTCAACCTCCTGGTCTTGAAGATCCTGATCATCCTGACAAGGTTTATAGGGTGAAAAAGGCTATGTATGGGTTGCATCAAGCTCCTAGGGCATGGTATGAGTGCCTGTCTACTTATTTGATGGACAATGGGTTTAAAAGAGGACTGATTGATAAAACCTTGTTCATTAGAAAGCACAAAGATGATATTTTATTGGTTCAGGTTTATGTAGATGATATCATCTTTGGCTCTACAAACAAGGAGCTATGCAGAGATTTTGAGAAACTTATGCATGATAAGTTTCAGAAGAGTTCTAGGGGAGAACTCACTTTCTTTATGGGGCTACAGGTTCAACAAAGGACTGATGGTATCTTCATTAGTCAAGACAAGTATGTAGCAGATGCGTTAAAGAAGTTTGGGTTTCAAGATGTAAAGAGTGCAAGTACACCAATGGAGACTCAGAAACCTCTGCTACCAGATGATGGAAGTCCCAAAGTAGATTTGAAGTTGTACAGATCCATGATTGGATCTTTGATGTATCTCACTGCATCTAGGCCAGATATTATGTTTTCAGTATGTGTGCGTGCAAGATTTCAAGTCAAACCAAATACCTCACACATGAATGCTGTTAAGAGAATCTTTAGATATTTGAAAGGTCATCCTAAATTGGGCCTTTGGTACTCTAAGGATTCCTCTTTTGATTTGGTGGCCTACACAGATAGTGACTATGCTGGAGCTAGTTTGGATAGGAAGTCTACTACTGGAGGATGTCAATTCTTGGGAAGCAGATTAATTTCTTGGCAGTGTAAAAAGCAAACCATTGTGGCTAATTCTACAACTGAAGCTGAATATGTGGCTGCTGCTAGTTGTTGTGGTCAAGTTCTTTGGATTCAGAATCAATTGCTGGATTTTGGGTACAATTTTATGCATACTAAGATTTACATTGATAATAACAGTACAATTTGCATTATTAAAAATCCTGTTTTACATTCTAGAACTAAACATATTGAGATAAGGCATCACTTTATTAGAGATTGTAATGAGAAAAGGTTGATTCAAATGGTAAAAATCCATACTGATTTCAATATGGCTGATCTTCTCACTAAAGCTTTTGATGTGGGGAGGTTTCAGTATCTTGTTGTTAGTATTGGAATGATTAATCTCTAAATTCTCAAATTGTTTTGTATCAGTTTGTATAAGTATTGGACTGTTATTATGTAATCTTAGTATTGCTATCTTTGTTTCTAACCACTGATAGTGTTGTTCAAACCACTGCTTGTTGTTCTGTGTTTCTACTAACCATTTTGCAGATAAAAGACAAGTCATTATAGAAGCTAAAGACGTACTGAAGTTAAATTGTTCATTCATTCATCAAAACAGTTTACAACTTACAGCTTACAATGAAACTTCAAGTACAAATTAAAAGACTACTTCTATACATGATTTCCTAATACTATCCTCAGCTGTTGGATATGCATGATTGTTGGATATGCATTTGTGATATGCATGACCAGTACGATGAAGCAGCTAAGGATCAAAATGGGAAGGATGGATTGATGCAAACGAAGATGATGAAGATGAATACAGTAGATGAAGCACAAAGGACATAGTCATATTATACTTGCATCTACTGGTTTCACCAAAAAGCATCATTCCATTTTCTTTTTTCCCTTCCCCCTTACGATGTGTGAAGAAGCACCACAACTTGGTGCAGAAAGACCAAGAACCACCTCTCTGTCTTTTGGGAGTGGTGGATTTCTTGTTCGTGTTCTTGGTTGGGGTTGGGATGATGAAGGTTGGGAGTTTGAAGTTATCTTCTTTGAGGAGTCATCAGAGTCCTTAGATGCATCACTTGGATTCACCACACTATCATCTTCAGATGATGGAAGAAATGGGGATTTTAATGGTCTTGATTCTTGTGGAGGAAAGTAGAACTGCCATGGGTTACCATCTTCACTTGATGATGAAGATGATGATGAGGATGAGGAGGATGTTAGATTAACTACTTCTGGTTTATTCCAACTAGGGTTCCACATTGTGATTGCAGTTGATTGGAGACTTTGGAGCAATTAGGGTTTTGATTTTGATTGGTGTGTGAAGTGTATGATATTAGGGTTCTTTTTATAAGAAGAATTAAGGGGTATGTAAGTAAATGAGGGGCAGGTTAGATGTGGTTGGGGAGTTAATGAGTTTCTTGGGCGTTGGACTGATATTAGTTCTAGAAGTTGACCATATTGACTTACCTGTTCAAACCACGGATAGGTCTTTTGAAACCACTTCTGGCTCTTTCTAACCACTGACAAAAATAACCTACTTCTCTGTGTTGGTTTTGTGTTTTTTGTCTTGCAGGTATGAAGGATTTGTGTGCATAAGGAGCTGGTGTGTTAGCTGCTTGTGTTAGTTGATAAAAACAAAATGTGTGTAATCCTTCATATTTTTGTGAGATCTTACTTATTGTGACACATATTTACTTGCTATATCTCTTGGTCATTTGGAAGAAGTGATCCAATGTATCCGCTGATGGTATGTTTCAACCGCGGATAGCAGTTCTGGAACCGCGGATGGCATGGTGCTTAGTTTTGGATATTACAGGGGCTGTTTGGTAACATTGGCAAACCTATATCACTCTCCCCAAATCACGGACGGATCATTTATTTGATTCTCAAACCACTTTCAATTGGCGCTCAACCTTAACCCTAATCACTTTCTTTGCATAATTCTCAAACCCACTTCATACTCATTATTAATCACAATGGCTGAAAAGTATTCCAATTCACATAACCTAGTTGCTATCCTCACCAAGAATGCTCGATCTGAAGGGTTTCATCAAATGATCGATTTCCTAGTTCACAGTCCCATTCACTATGCTTTAACAGTTAAACCCACCATTCTTAAAGCCTACATACATCAATTATGGAGGAATGCTACACTTGAAGAGGTTGATGGTGTGGAGGTGTTTAGTTCTGCTGTGGATGAGCATGCTATTTCTGTTACTGAAGAAATCATTAGGGAAGTTTTGAAGTTTGATGATGCTGATGGTGTTGATAATCTTTCAGATGTTGAGATTGTTGCTAGTTTAGAGAGATTAGGATATACACACAGGGGTGAAAAGGTACAATTCTTTAAGAGTTTGTTTTCACAACAATGGAAGTTTTTGATTCACACCTTGTTGATGTGTATGAGTAACAAGACCACAGGCTTTAATGATTTTCCTTCAAAAATTGCTACTGCTATTATTTGTTTATCTGATGGAAGGAAGTTTAATTGGTCTAGGATGATTTATGAGGGGTTAGTACAAAACATCAGGAAGAAGGGTAAATACTATTTGTATCCTAGGTTTGTTCAACTGATTGTGGAACATCACATAGAGGAACCTGTTGAACATACTAGGGAGTATGAAGTACATCATATGCTTCCTAAGGTTTTTGCTCATATGAGGAATCAGCCACATAATGTACTAATTAGAGATGTTCCTTTATTTCCTCACATGCTTACTTTGCCTGTTGATCCTGAGTTTGATGAAGGTCTTGAGTCTCAACCTATTGTCACTGTATCCACTGATAGTCCACCTCAAACCACTGATAGTCATACCCAAACCACTGTTACACCTATTGTATGGACTAGGAGACAGAAGGGCACTAAGCTACCTCAGGCTAGTGTTAGTGGTGTTGTTAATGAGGCTGTCACATGGAGTGGAGGTGACATGATTGGAAGGGCTTCCACTACTGATTCATGCTTAGATGCTAGTCAGGACAGTGGAAACATAAATAAGACCCAACCATTGGCAACTCCTAATGTGGAGAGTTCCTTGGAACTTAATACAGGTGGAGGAATCCCTAGCCAATTGGCTGCTACAGGGTGCATAGATGATCAGGAAAGGTCTGATGCTATGTTTACTTTATCCAAGGATTCACCTCTCGGAGCAGTTAACACAGCTCGAAGTGATGAGGATAGTTTGGAACATGAACATGAATTGACGGATCCTAAGATGGTACATCATGACTTTTCCAATGAACCACCTCTTGGACCAGTTAACACAGGTCGAAGTGGGGAGGATATTCTTGAATGATTTAATGAATTGACGGTTAAATGTGCTAAAATGGAGGCTACAATTACAGGTCTACAGGAGTTGGCTATGTTTCAGGTAAAGTATATTCGGAAATTGAAGCACAGAGTGTTGGTTTTGGAAAAAGTAAGAAGACCTGGGGTTGCTGTTTTGAAAGCTATGCGAAGAAAGAAAAAGAAGGTGGACTCCTCTCCAGCTCTGAATGTGGAAGATGCATCCAAACAGGAGAGTAGTGAAGGCATGAATTCAGGGGAGGCTGGTGATATATCTGTTGATGTACCTATGGATGAAGATGTTGATAGTGGAGATAATGAATTTTTGGTCTCTGATAAAGATGGGAATGAGGCAGTTCTTGAAATTTTGAAGAATGTTGTAGAAGATGTAGTGAAGGACACAAACACTGATGGTATGTCTGAAACCATTGTTAGTACTCTTGTAACCACTGATACAGTTTCAGACATCACAATTATACCCACTACTATCATACCAACTGCTATCATAACCACTTCCACTGTTGTCACAACTCTCTCTGTATCACCACCTAAAACTAAAGAAGTTGAGAAAGAAGCTGCAAGTACATTGATAAACCTAAGTAAAACCTCATCTACATCTGTTTTATCTGTTCCATCTACTGCAAATAAATCCAAAACAAAAAGTTTAGTTATTGGTGAACCTTTGAAGAAGAAGGTAGTTCAATTTGATATTGGAAAAGGAAAAGGGGTTGCAGTACCAGAGCTGAAGTTTAAAAATAAAGCAGAACAAGAAGCTTATGATGCAGATTATGCTAAAAGTATTGTAGCTAAGGATCAAGCAGCTTTAGTGAAAAGAAAGCAAGATGAATAGGAAGCTAGTCAGAGATGGTTAGCTACATGGTATGAATCACAAAACTATCTTGAAGCTTCTGAATTAATAAGTGATGAGTATACTGCACAAGAATGGGCTTTGTTGGATGATGATGAAAAAGCTAGACTTTTGGGTACATTGGCAAGGAAGGTCAGTAAAGAAAAGAAGCAAGTTGTAAGAAAGAAACCTCCTTCAATTGCTCAGATGAGGAATGTATTGATGAAGATTATTAAGAATTCAGGCATACATGTTTCTGATAATCTTAGTAGGTGTTCATTTGAAAGAATTTTTGAGATTTATGAGAATTAATCATGATTATTATTGTCCAATGAATTCTAAAAAGGAGGAAAAGTGGATTAAAAAAGATGATGAATGGATTCAAAGTAAAAGAAAGAGAAAATCTGAGGTTCAAGAGACATCTGATTCTAAAAGATTGAAATTAGTTGCAGATGGTAATCAAATTATTTCTTATGAGTTTGAGCTTAATGGAAGTGAAGGAGTTTGGAAAATTCAAAGACTCAACAATGAAGTTTATGAGTATAATAAATTTTCACAGATGCTTCAGTATTTTGATAGAGATGATTTGATGAATCTTTGGATACTTTACAAGAATAAGTTTGGTGAAGTACATCCAAATGATTATCATGAGAGACTGGTTTACCATCATTTGAAGATTTTATTTGAACCTACTCATGATGAACCTGAATGGAAAGGACTCTACAATGGTCAAGTTACTAGATGGTTTTTATATCAAACTTGTGGAGTTCATGTTTTAACTGTTTCTGGAGAAGTTATTCATATGCTTGTAGAAGGTGATTATTCTCAACTGAATAAGTATCCAGCAGTTATTGCTCAGATGTTAAAGCCTGGTTGTATCAAGATGTTAGTACCTTATGATGGTCAAGCTTACAATTTGTTGCTGAAATATGAGAACATTCTTAAAGCTAGTAAGTGTTTGGCTACATCCTCCAATTCAGATGTTTTGAGCTTAAAAGAAACTTGAGAATTTTGTTGGAATGTATCAAGTTTAGGGGAGGATTGTTGGGTTTTAGGTTCCTTGGATCAAGAATTACTCTAAGTACTGGAACCACGGACAGGTTTGATATAACCACAGACAGAAGGATGTAACCACGGATGAAGACAAACCGCGGCTAGTAGAAGAATGTAACCACTGATATTGATATGTAACCACTGCTAGTATTGTAATACTCGGTTTAGTTTATTGTATTATATAAATATGGAAAAGATATTTATCTTGTAGGTTACGTATTGTATAATGTATAGGACTCCTTAGCCTATAAAAGGAGATCCTAGGTTAGATTAGATGTACGTATGTTTTATATCTAAGGTCGATACACTTCAAGGTTGCAAAACCCTAATACTGTAAGAGTATTCGTATTATCAATAATATTGAGGTGTTGAATGTTTATTGTTCTTCTTCTTAAGATTAAGTATTAAATTCCGCGTAATACTTAATAAGTTTTTGTTACAAGTCAGTTTCTATATTAGATCGTTTGCTCAACTGGGATCAACATTACTTAACAAACTACTAACTAACATATCATAACTACGACTACGAGCTTTCTATTGAATGCTTATACTTGAGGTGACCGACTCTTTAACGACTGAATTTTCTAATTCCTAACAATCTCCCCCTAAGGGAGGTCACCTCAATTTACAATGAATACAAACAGATATTACATTAAATTGTTCTAGGATTCTTGATTAAGTCCTTTGCTCAGTAGCTTGTTGTCTTTGATTCTTCATTATTGCATGTTTGGGAATTCAAGTGGAGGTCTTTTACTGATCCACGTGAGAATGATTGTTGAGCCTGCTTTGAGATCATCAGTCATATTAAATCTCTGACTCTTCCTTTGTGATGTTGGTATTATGTGATGTTGTGACTTTTGGACCGACGTGCTCACATTCTGGATCATGATTTCTTCTTATCAGAGTAGCGGAAGCTTTCGTTGATTCATGACATTGGCAGCGGCGTAGCAGAAGCATGGAGTGAAAATATCAGAGTCATTGATGCACTAATCATGATTTCTTTGGAAATGAATGTGTTGTGTGAGCATGCGGGTATGGATTGACCGCTTCATTCTGATCAGCTGCAAATGTAGGGCGTACCTGCATACAACAGTTAACAACAAAATGCGTGAAAGTGTCTTTGATCACTTTCGATGAATTGAGGTACACGGCCCACAGTTCCCCGTTGATCAGTACAAGTACTGCCTGTGATCAGGTATAATTCCAAAGAATCTCCTTGACAGGGTTTCGTAGCTGTTCTAGCTGTTCTCAAACCGGAACGTCTCAAAGAAGACAACACAGAGTGAGTGAACCAGCGAATTGAGATCCACTGATTGATAAAAAGAGATTTGAAAAACACTCGTGTATTGCTCAAATAGAAGTTGTTTTTGCAATACAACGAAGGTTTTAATGAAAATCATTTATCAATCATAAACACCTTTTATTTTGAAATATTTGTACACAGTCGATGTGCAATAGAAAAGAGTTTTGAGCACAACGACCGGTTTTTCAAAGATATATGTCAATCCATAACCTAAACCAGGATTGATTCAAAAGATTGAATCGCCCCATTATTTCTGTTCAGTTGTCTCATGGTTGATCTATAGGATAGATCTCACATGCCACCCACCAGGAGCTTGTTAGATGTTGGCTCCAGAAGGCTTTCCATCTTCATTGTGAATATGATTTCATATTACTCAGATGTTCTGGCAATACCACAAGGATAATGCGTAGGACTCAAGATATAATCTCTCTTTCCACATTGTGTGAAACAGAGAGTCTTCATTGAAAGTGTCCTAATGAGATTTATTGATGATCTCGAGGCTCTAGACTCAATTTGTGCATATTTGGTTCCTGAGCCGGAGACTAGGGAGAGGGTCTCCTTCTTCAATATCAACAATCTCTAAGAGAAAGTCGATAGATTATGTCGGTTGCCCGTGAGAATGAAACAAGCCTTTGTAAGAGGAACTTGAGTGGTTTGGGAAGTTGTAGTGCAGAGCGTCACTGGGTCCATGACGTCGTGTCTTCAATACCGATGTTACCATCAGTAGCATATGAATTGTACCCGGTTTCTGCCCTATGGTTGAATAAATGGAGGGCTATTTCTTTTCACCCTTTTCTCATTCAATTCTTTTTCATTCTTCAACCCCTTCAGTGCTTACCGGGACTTCATAGCTAGAACCTTGTTGGGTTTTTTCCAGTACTAGCTCTGTCTCAGTCCGCACTCTTCCCATGTCTCATATTTCTCCCTTTATCATCATACCTAAGGACTTCTACACTAACTAGTGGATTGTCCCTGGGTAGATCCCTCCGGTTCTGGCGGATCATGGGACCTCAACCTAACCTTATCATCCTTATATCACCATACATAAAGTAAAGTTGGTCGGTCTTTTTGCTATCGTTCATCTGCCATTGGAACCAATTGAAAACCATTTGAAAAATCAACCAAGATACTTGTGATATAGAATCAAAGTATTTTGTATCTTAATTGTTTTGATATTTTAGAAATGCTCCCCCTCAACATATGCATAAAAATTTGAAATTTGTTTAGCACATGGAGGCAAGAGATCTTTGAAATCGTTAGATTAAGAATGAAAGGTCCAATCTTTTGATTAACATTTTCTAAAATGATCATCATCACTTCCTAATCAATTTGAGTAGATAAAACATTTTAAGGAAGGATGAGGTTTTCACAATTTTGCTCCCCCTCAATATGTGCCTCGAAACATGAAAGAGTTTGCACGTATTAGAGGGAACCTGCACTTAGAGACAATTCAGTCACGTTTCAATAATTTGAGGTTTAAAATAGATGCTCCCCCTCAACATGTGCATGGAAGTTCTTGAAATCATTTGTCACATGCGGGGAGGAGAGCTTGTACATCCTTATAAAACCATTTATCAAATTATCAGTTTAACTCCAATTTAAATCACAAATTCTCCCCCGATCATAATTTTTACATCATTTGAGATTTGTGATCTCTGTAGATTTAAATTGATTTTGAAAGCTTTTAAGGAGAATTGTGACTTTATTATGAAAACGTTTTAACTGATAAGGATCGAATTTTGAGACTTTAGACTCCAACGATTTACATTAAACATGCTTGAATATCTTTTGAAAACTTAATAATAACCACGGTCTGGTACCATTGTTTGAAAAATACACTTTTTTTTTTATTTAATTGAAAAATCATTCTCCCCCTCAATCAATGACATAAGTTGTTGATTGAGAGATAGATATTTTTGACCATCGATAAGTACAGATGATTTTCAAAATTTAAGTCCGAGTAATTTTTCAAAGCAATTAGTTTTCATTAGATAGTAAGATTTGAAAAACAAGATAAAGCATGGCTCTATTCTTTCTTTTATAACGGGTTACTGCCTGAAATGACAATAAACCACTATTTTTCTCCGCCTCATTTTTTTATTTATTTTTTTTTAACAAAAATCTATGTACATTCGAAGAATATCTAAAAACCCGTGACATTCTTTGAGTGTCAACACAAAGTCCGTAGATGATATCGTATAAGGAAAAACATGACAAAATAACAATATTTTTGAGAATTTTTCAAGATTTTTCAATTTTTTAAGGATTTTTGAAAGTTTTATATTTTTCTATTTGCTTTTTGGAGGTTTTGTAATTTTTTTTTTTTTTTGAATAAATATATACAAGAGATAGATGAATAAAGACCTTTACTCCTCGTCTTCCTCCTGAAGACGTTTGAGTGTTTCTGGTTGAAGGCTTTTCAAGCCAATTCGTGGAAGAATAAACTCAAAACGTTCTCTTGGAAGAGCTTTGGTGAAGATGTCTGCTAGCTGGTATTCAGTCCTCACAAAATAGAGTTCCACCACACCTTTTTCCATTTGTTCCCTAATGAAATGATGTCGAATGTCGATATGCTTTGCTCTTGAGTGTTGAACGTTGTTGCATGAGAGAGCAATAGCACTTTTATTATCACAGTACAGAGGGATTTTGTTGAATTCAAAGCCATAGTCAGATAATTGGGATCTCATCCATAAGATTTGAGCACAACAAGATGACATGGCTATGTATTCAGCCTCTGTAGAGGAAATAGAAGTACTCATTTGCTTCTTTGAAGACCAGCTCACAAACTTATCACCCAAAAACTGAGCACCTCCAGACGTACTTCGACGTGTATCTTGACAACCTGCATGATCAGCATCTGCATAGGCCGTTAGTGACATACCGGTGTCCTTCGGGTACCATAGTCCCATATTGATGGTTCCTTGGAGATACCGAAAGACCCGTTTAACCGCTTCAAGGTGCTTTTTAGTAGGCTTAGACTGATATCTAGCACACATGCACACAGCGAACAAGATGTCTGGTCTACTAGCTGTGAGGTACATCAGGGATCCAATCATACTACGATACTTCGTTTGATCTACCATGATCCCTGAGTGGTCCTCATCCAGCTTGGTTCGTTCAATCATGGGAGTGTCAACAGGATCACTAGAATCAAATCCAAATTTCTTTAAAATCTCATTTGCATATTTAGATTGATTTATAAAAATGCCTCCGGGACTTTGTGAAATTTGTAATCCCAAGAAAAATGACATTTGTCCCATCATTGACATTTGAAATTTTGAACTCATTTCATTAGAAAAACGGCCACACTCATTGGGGTCAGTCGAGGCAAAGATGATATCATCAACATAAATTTGAACGTGAATTGAATGTTTGCCTGACTTTCTGGTGAACAAAGTAGGATCAACTGCTCCTTTGCTGAATCCAGTAGATAGAAGAAACTTTGACAGCGTATCATACCATGCTCTAGGAGCTTGCTTCAAACCATATAGGGCCTTTTTCAAGCGATAAACATGAGTAGGATGCTCTGGATTCACAAAACCCTCTGGCTGGCTGACGTAAACCACTTCTTTCAGATCTCCATTAAGAAATGCGGATTTCACGTCCATCTGATAAACAACCATGTTCTTGCTAGCAGCATTAGCCAAGAAGATTCTGATCGCCTCGATACGAGCAACTGGAGCAAAAGATTCCTCAAAGTCTATACCTTCTTCTTGACGATAACCTTTAGCCACTAACCTAGCCTTATTTTTCAAAACATCACCATGCTCATCAAGCTTCACTTTGAAGATCCACTTAAGAGCAATGATCATAGCACAATCTAGAGCTGGTACTAATTCCCATACATCTAATCGATCAAACTCATGAATTTCATCTTGCATGGCATTGAACCAGTTGTCTTCATTCATAGCAGTTTTAACATCTTTAGGTTCGATCTTTGAGAGTACTGAGTTAAAGAAGCACCATAAGGCATAAGTAGCAAGCTGTTTACGAGTGGATACCGGACGAGAAGGGTTTCCAATGATGTTATCCAATGGGTGATCATGTGTCCATTTTCTAAGATGTTCATGTGGTTGTGGTTGTGGAACCGAAGTAGCAGAGTCGATGTCTCCTGATGAAGATGGTTCAGATGATGATTCAGGAGCAAATATATTTTCAAATGGAGCATCTTCAGGAGTAGCAAAGGGATTAACTTCATCCTGTGAATCAGAAGCATTTCCATGATGTACATTTGATGATTGAAGATTTGTTGATGAAACAGATTGATCAGCAGCAGGCGCTTCTTGGCTTAATGACATCGACGCCGAAGGGTTAATTTCATTGACAGGGATAGAAGCAGCCTCTGTTAATGGGATTGACATATCGTTTTCACTTGGCTCAAATTGTTCATCAAACATTGGATTAAACAGTTTCTTTAAATCATCTTCTGATGGAGGTACATATGGAGTTGCTGGTGATGAGTTTGGAACAAGCGATGAACCAATGGGACTGTTTTGAAGTGCGGGTCCAGAACTGGATTGTCCAGGAGCTATTTGACCGGCCAGCTCATCAAACGTAACGTGAATAGTTTCCATGATATTTCGGGTTCTCTTGTTGTAGATTCGGTATCCTTTTCTGTTTGGTGCATATCCTACAAAAACTCCAATGTCTGCCTTAGCTCTTAGTTTACCTAAATCTTGACCATCATTCGTAGGGTAGCACAAAGCACCAAATACACGAAGGAATGAGAGATTAGGTTTTCTGTTGTGAACAAGTTCATATGGAGTTTTTCCATGAACAGTGTGAATCAGGGATCGATTTTGTGTGTAGCATGCAGTGGCAATGGCTTCACCCCAGAGAAACATTGGAACCTTTGAGTAAATCAGCATCGTTCTTGCGGCTTCCACAAGAGTTCGATTTCGTCTTTCAACTACACCGTTCTGTTGAGGAGTTCGTGGAACACTTCTTTGATGACTGATTCCCACACTTTCATAAAATTCACTAAGTTGTTTGTTAACAAACTCAGTTCCATTGTCTGTTCGGATGATTCTAACAGTTTTGTTAAGACGAACCTGCAGCTGTTTGATGAGTTTGATGATGATATCTGGAGTTTCATCCTTTGTCCTTAAGAACTTGACCCAGGTGAATCTAGAGTAATCATCAACCACAACTAACACATATTTCTTCCCAAAGATATTCTGCACTCTCATGGGTCCACATAAATCCATGTGAATTGTATGAAGAACTTCTGTAATTGAGTTTGTAGGTTTGGGTTTATGGGTATACTTCATGCATTTTCCCAATTGGCATGCTGAACAAAGATGATCCTTTTCATACTTAAGTCTAGGTAAACCTACAACTAAGTCCTTTCTGGAGAGATCATTGATCGTGCCGAAGTTCAAGTGATTGAGACTACGATGCCATAACCATGACTTTGTTTTCGAAGCCTTTGACAACAAGCAAATTGGAGAAGACTTCATCATATCTTCGATAGAGATGGTGTATAGATTTGAACCACGTGTTCCTCTTAAAAGTTCCTTACCATCAAGTTCTCTAACGAAACAGGTATGTTTTATGAAGGCTACTTCTAGATCAGAATCGCAGAATTGACCAACAGAGAACAGATTATTACCAAGACCTTCCACATAATACACTCTGGAGATAACACTTTCACCAACAACATAATCTCCATAGCCCATAATTGCACCAAAATGATCGTTTCCGAATCTAACAGTCCCGATGAATTTGCTCACGAAGTTCATGAGCCGCGACCGGTTTCCAGTCATATGCTTGGAACAGCCCGAGTCCAGGTACCACATAATGATTTGAACGATATGCAGTTGAATGATGAGTGTCTAAATACTCATCATTTTTGTACAATATAAAGTGCAAAATCATCTGAAAACACTCAAAAATGCTTCAAAATGATAAAAATATCACAAATCAGTGTTTTATGTGTTTTAAATGCAAAAAGATCAAAATCAGATGAAAAACGTATCAAATTTGCAAAATTGGCAGTTTTAGTCCCCCGAGTTTCAAAAGTTGTCAAAAACAGTCCCTGGTAAATCTAAATAAAGGAAAATGTCATTTAAGGTCCATGGGATTCAAAAGTTGTCAAAACAAACCCTTGAAATGTAAAATTTGCAAAATTACAACTTTGGTCCCTCAAGTTTGAAAATTGTCAAAAATGGTCCTTGGAAATTGCAAAATGGCAAGTTTGGTCCTTATACTTTTTGAGATTGTCAGTTTTAGTCCTTGGAGAAACTTTTCAGAATTGGCAGCCTAGGTCCTTGAAGTTTCAGAATTTACACAATTGGTCCCTATGTTATTTAACCCATTAAACCTAATTTGGACCCTGCCTAATTGTGACCCCCTGCCACAACCAAATTTGACCCCCCTATTATTATATCTGGTCAATCCCTTGGTCAAATAAAACAGACCCTTGGCGCCACTTTTTCTTCCTTCACCACCTGCTTCCCCTGCTCACTCAAGCACAACCATCCCCCCTCCTCACCTTATCCTCTCCTTGTCCCCTCCACCTCAACAAGCCTCCAAGAACCATTAAATGATCCTTCCCCCTTAACACTCAACACCCACCAGCTGTTAAATATCATTTCCCGCCAAAACCAAATCAAGGGCCAATATCAACTTAACTCATCCAATGGCTAAAAAGTGTGGTGGGATTTACTCAGAAGTCAAGTGGGAGCCAAATTGGTGTATAAAAAAGGAAGAAAGAGAAGAGAGGAGGAAGCAAGTAGTGTAATTTAGTTTTACTTATGTTGTTTTAAGCTTTTTAAGTTTTCCAGTTTATCTCAAAGATTTCAAGCATTTTGTAATAAATTTCAGTGTAATTTAAACTTATTATCAGTTTCAATTTCAGTGTTAAATCTCATTTCAAGTTTTTGTAATTTTTAAGTTCGAATTCTCAAAGTATTTAACTGTTGTTATCAGTTGTTGTTTAGGACTTATAAGCTCATATAAACTCTTATAGAAGCTTTTATAAGCTTTAGAATCCTTAAAACTCAGTTTATATTCAAAATAGAAAAAATTCTCAAAAATATCAAGAAATTAATGAAAAATAAAAAAGTCTATGAATAAATGATCAAGACAGTGTAGCAGAGCTGGAATTGGATTGTACTTGGTTTAGAGCTTAGTGGTAAGCATATAGGATGTGATCTCAGACCTCAGTTCTCATTTTTCACTTGGAATCCACTTTGTCAGGTTTTTACTCAATTTAGCATTTTACTGTATATGAATGCTTTGTGCTTTAATTTTCATGTTTTTATGTTTCAGTGGTATTATTAAGTAATAATGCAAGTTTATGAATTAGTTTCATGGTTTTAATCCTTGGAATCCTTTGAAAATTTTCAAAACAGCTTACTTAAGGGGTGTTTGGATTTGTTGTTATCACTATATTTAAGGTTGTTTGTAGCCTTGTTCTTGGTTGATACATATTACATTAGGATAATATAACTCATTCCAGTCAGAAAAACTAGTGCTTGTTTTGTAAAAAGTCAAAATTAGTCTTAATCTCAACTTGAGTGTTAACTGTTAAGATTTTAAATTGCAAATCTCACCATAGTAGCTTAAAACTTAGTACTTTAGTTTAAAATCATCTTAATATAGCTTATTATAACATATTAAGTCCATAGAATCAGTTACAAGTTCATAAAAGTCAAAGTTCTAGTGTAAATTAAAAAGTCAAAATTTCCAATACCTGTTTTTGAATAAACTTTAGAATTTTATTGTGTACTCAATACTAATATTTAGCTTATGCCCTTTTGGGAAATTAATATTTAGTTGCTAAAGTAAATTAGAAAAATATTAGCTTGTAGCCACTTAGCTTATAAACTGCTTATTCTCAGCTTTTTCTTAAGTCCCTTTTTCAAAATATGCCCTGTGCAAACAGTTACATCTTGTGCTTATTTTAGTTGGTTTCAGTGCTTATTTCGTATTTAATTTGCTTTTTCAAGTTTCATTTTAGTTTATTAACAGTTTTTAAGCTTATTTCCATATTTCCTTTAGCTTAGTGAAAAGCTTAATAGCCAATTGGCCTTAACCTTGTGCTTATTTCCAAATTCTAGCCACTGTTGGAAATCTTAAGCTGAATCTAGCTTATTAGTTGTTTTTATAAAAAGTGTTAGTTATAAAACTTGCTTATTTAGTTGTGTTTAATAAGTTTGTAAAGTAAAATCAAGAAAAAAAAATAAAAAGGCAAAAAGGGCCTGCTGAGATTCGAACTCAGTACCTCCTGCTGCACAAGTCCACGCTCCAACACACAATACCAAACCCAACTCGCCCTTGGGTCTTTATTGGTTTTAACTTGCAAAATTAATCCTTTAAGGACTCTTTGGCAGTTTTAACCATAAGCCCATTTTAGCTTATTTAGTGCTTATTTTCTAAAGCAACCTCCAAGTTTTTTATTTTTCTTAAGGCTAGCATTGTTTAAAGTATTTTTTGTGATTTTTTCAGATTTTTCTCAAAATGTTTTATATTTTTAATTAATTAATTAGTGTAAAATAGTATTTAATTCGTAATAAATAATTTAAGAGTCGAAAAAATACCCGGCTTTTTCCTAAAATTTTCTTTTGTCATATAGTACGTAATAAAATTGTTTTTACACTTGTAGGACTTTTATTTCATAAATTTTACGTTTTGTCTTGCGCTCAAGCGTAATTTTTATAAATAACGTACGTTTTCATTTTAAATCTAGTTTTTAGATAATTTGAGTTTACGTTTTAGTTAATATAGTTTATTTAAGCTATTTTATTTTATAAATCATAAAAACATCATTGTAAAAATAGTGATAGCGTTTATTTAATATATTTTATCTTTTTAATTTTCTTAATTTGTATTTAACTCGCTTTAATTTATAAACTTTTTCAGTAGTGTAATATTCAATCCAAATCCTTTCTGATCACTATCATTAGTGATCATTCTATCGTCTGAATCAGTGTTTGCACACCATTGTGTCTCCGTGGGACTAAACGACCCGGGAATTCACTATATTCTCCAGGACTTCATTGTATTTGTGTCTGAGCAGTTTTAAGCTTCTTACGGTCAGTCATTCACAAGTGGCTGGCTTGTGTGAGGTAGCTTGACTGTAGTTTAGCACAGATCAAATTTTGGCGCCGCTGCCGGGGAGGCTTTAGCGTGTGTTTAGCCATTTTCAGACCCATTCTTGCACATATTCCATCTTTTGTAAAAAAAAAATCTTGTAAAGTTATCAGAAAATCCAAAAGTTCATTAACACTTTTCCTGAAGTGTTATCAACACCAAAAATATTTTCATTCTTTGCTTTTATAGCATGTTTTTCAAAACTCCAAAAATATCCATCCTTTATCCTCCAATCTGTTTAATTCTACATTTCTTTATCCTCAAACCCGTTTAATTCTTCATCTCTTATCCCTCTTATCTGTTTAATTCTTTATGTCATGGTATTTGACATGTTCCTGGTGTGGAGGTCCATTTAACGGTGGAAATTGTCGGCGATGTACCAATGTGAGTTTCGGAGACAAGTTTGTCGGTAATCCCGATCCCATTTCAAATGAAACACCCGATTTTTCCTACCTACCTCCACAGCCCCAATACGAATCCTACTCATGCGAGTTTTGTGGGAATGATTCTCATTACGGTTTTGATTGTCCACCACGGGTTCCGCTTGTCTATGAGCCAGAACCGTGTTACAATCAGAACTTTGGTGAAAGTTATTTTCCCAATTATCTCTGTTGTGAGAATTGCGGGGGTCCTCATGAGACTTTTGAATGTCAACCGATGAATCAAAATTTTCAAAATTCCAATTCTCCCGGTTTTGACAATTTCCAACCCCCACAGTATTCCATCAGTCATCAGACTTCCGAGCCTTCACATCATTTCAATGATTACGAGGAGTGTAATCTTCCTCAAAGTTCTGAAGAAATACGCATTCGAAAGAAACTGCAAATGAAAAGAATGGTGTGTAAGCTTCAGCAGATGAATATAAGAATCAGATATGATGACGATGATGATGAGGATAGTATTCAAATGAAGGAATACTATGATTACGACGAGGAGAGTGTTATTACTTTGAAAGATATCATTTCTCAACTCCCTCAGTCTATTGCTATCACACCTATCTTACCTATTATTGCTTCCAAAGACTCTCTCATAATGGAGGATGATCATCTCAGCACTATTTCGGAAACGGAATCATCTAGTGTTGAGGATCTTGTCCCAATCCCAAGTGAGTCTGAGGATATATCCGATAGTAATTGTGATTTGCCTTTTTGTGATTCTCTCGACATTTCTGAGGTTACTTCCGGGATTTTCTCAAATCCTCTTTTTGAATTTCATAATGACTACACTTTTGAGAAAGTAAATCCTCTTTTCGATGAAATGTCTGAGGCCGATACAGAGACCATCACGGAAGTGGTGGAAATTGCTAGCTCTCAGAGCACACCACTTGTCCCACCTCTGTATTCTATCTTATCTCTTCCATCATGTGATGATGATTCTATCCTCACTGATGAGATTCATGATCCAAAAATCATGAATTCTCCTTCTGATAATGAGGAGTTAGTCATGATCATCATCATGATTCTCCTTCTTTTCTTCACATACGGTGTGACTTCTCCATGTCTTAACTCCTTCGGGAGTGAAGACATTATCTTTGACCCCGGCATTTTCATGTACCATCTGTGAGCCGGGTCTGTCTCTGTCTCTCTTTATCTCATCGGTGTGGAACTTTCGCGTGCTTCAATGTTTATCCAAACATCTTGAATAAAAGTCCGATGGAGATTGTTTCTTCCACTTTGTTTCCCCATGAACCAATGAATGCGGGGTCGAGTCAAGCTAGCGACTCGGAAATCAAAAACAGTAGCACACACTATATGGGTTTTCACCCATATTTCTGTCTTCTTACCCCTTTCTACCACCTAAGTGTGGGGGTGATGCCCCACATGTTATATATATATAAGTTTTATGAAAAAAAAAAAAAAAAAAAAAATCTTTCTAAATAATGGCCGTAATATTTCCCTTTTACGTTCTCAGTTTCGGCATAACCGCCGGTACTTTGAATATTGAGGGCAATATTCATTTCTAAGTGTGGGGAGGAATTCTCACGAATTTTATCATATAATTATACCAATTCCCCCGTTTTTGGCCAAAATTTTTTTTTTGGAGTAAGTGTTCTACACTTACTCAATTGGTTATCAGTCCGCCTTGTCTAATAAACTAAAGGATTGGCTAATCCAGGAGCAAACGGCTCTTGGTAAAGATATATCAAATCCGTTGACGGCTTGCAATTTGCCCAAAATTGTATGGTATTCAGCTCACCATATCCTAAAAAGTGAAGAGTTGGCTAGCCCGCAAGTTTATGGCTTGTGGTAAAGGCAGTGGAAAAACCATAATTGGTAATCAGCTCACCAAAGATAATATTGATAATTAAGAGTTGGCTAGTCCAGAGCAAACGGCTTCTGGTAAAGACAAATCAAATCCGTTTACAGCTTATGATTTGCTCAAAATCATTTGGTTATCAGTGTACCAAGGTTCTTACTTGAACTGAAACATTTGGCTACTCCAGAAGTGATGGCTTTTGGTAAAGAGTTTTTAAAATCCATTAAAGATCTAAATCATTGCTAGGGACTAGCAATATCTCAGTGTGGGGGATTGATGAGTGTCTAAATACTCATAATTTTTGTACAATATAAACTGCAAAATCATCTGAAAACACTCAAAAATGCTTCAAAATGATAAAAATATCACAAATCAGTGTTTTATGTGTTTTAAATGCAAAAAGATCAAAATCAGATGAAAAACGTATCAAATTTGCAAAATTGGCAGTTTTAGTCCCCCGAGTTTCAAAAGTTGTCAAAAACAGTCCCTGGTAAATCTAAATAAAGGAAAATGTCATTTAAGGTCCATGGGATTCAAAAGTTGTCAAAACAAACCCTTGAAATGTAAAATTTGCAAAATTACAACTTTGGTCCCTCAAGTTTGAAAATTGTCAAAAATGGTCCTTGGAAATTGCAAAATGGCAAGTTTGGTCCTTATACTTTTTGAGATTGTCAGTTTTAGTCCTTGGAGAAACTTTTCAGAATTGGCAGCCTAGGTCCTTGAAGTTTCAGAATTTACACAATTGGTCCCTATGTTATTTAACCCATTAAACCTAATTTGGACCCTGCCTAATTGTGACCCCCTGCCACAACCAAATTTGACCCCCCTATTATTATATCTGGTCAATCCCTTGGTCAAATAAAACAGACCCTTGGCGCCACTTTTTCTTCCTTCACCACCTGCTTCCCCTGCTCACTCAAGCACAACCATCCCCCCTCCTCACCTTATCCTCTCCTTGTCCCCTCCACCTCAACAAGCCTCCAAGAACCATTAAATGATCCTTCCCCCTTAACACTCAACACCCACCAGCTGTTAAATATCATTTCCCGCCAAAACCAAATCAAGGGCCAATATCAACTTAACTCATCCAATGGCTAAAAAGTGTGGTGGGATTTACTCAGAAGTCAAGTGGGAGCCAAATTGGTGTATAAAAAAGGAAGAAAGAGAAGAGAGGAGGAAGCAAGTAGTGTAATTTAGTTTTACTTATGTTGTTTTAAGCTTTTTAAGTTTTCCAGTTTATCTCAAAGATTTCAAGCATTTTGTAATAAATTTCAGTGTAATTTAAACTTATTATCAGTTTCAATTTCAGTGTTAAATCTCATTTCAAGTTTTTGTAATTTTTAAGTTCGAATTCTCAAAGTATTTAACTGTTGTTATCAGTTGTTGTTTAGGACTTATAAGCTCATATAAACTCTTATAGAAGCTTTTATAAGCTTTAGAATCCTTAAAACTCAGTTTATATTCAAAATAGAAAAAATTCTCAAAAATATCAAGAAATTAATGAAAAATAAAAAAGTCTATGAATAAATGATCAAGACAGTGTAGCAGAGCTGGAATTGGATTGTACTTGGTTTAGAGCTTAGTGGTAAGCATATAGGATGTGATCTCAGACCTCAGTTCTCATTTTTCACTTGGAATCCACTTTGTCAGGTTTTTACTCAATTTAGCATTTTACTGTATATGAATGCTTTGTGCTTTAATTTTCATGTTTTTATGTTTCAGTGGTATTATTAAGTAATAATGCAAGTTTATGAATTAGTTTCATGGTTTTAATCCTTGGAATCCTTTGAAAATTTTCAAAACAGCTTACTTAAGGGGTGTTTGGATTTGTTGTTATCACTATATTTAAGGTTGTTTGTAGCCTTGTTCTTGGTTGATACATATTACATTAGGATAATATAACTCATTTCAGTCATAAAAACTAGTGCTTGTTTTGTAAAAAGTCAAAATTAGTCTTAATCTCAACTTGAGTGTTAACTGTTAAGATTTTAAATTGCAAATCTCACCATAGTAGCTTAAAACTTAGTACTTTAGTTTAAAATCATCTTAATATAGCTTATTATAACATATTAAGTCCATAGAATCAGTTACAAGTTCATAAAAGTCAAAGTTCTAGTGTAAATTAAAAAGTCAAAATTTCCAATACCTGTTTTTGAATAAACTTTAGAATTTTATTGTGTACTCAATACTAATATTTAGCTTATGCCCTTTTGGGAAATTAATATTTAGTTGCTAAAGTAAATTAGAAAAATATTAGCTTGTAGCCACTTAGCTTATAAACTGCTTATTCTCAGCTTTTTCTTAAGTCCCTTTTTCAAAATATGCCCTGTGCAAACAGTTACATCTTGTGCTTATTTTAGTTGGTTTCAGTGCTTATTTCGTATGTAATTTGCTTTTTCAAGTTTCATTTTAGTTTATTAACAGTTTTTAAGCTTATTTCCATATTTCCTTTAGCTTAGTGAAAAGCTTAATAGCCAATTGGCCTTAACCTTGTGCTTATTTCCAAATTCTAGCCACTGTTGGAAATCTTAAGCTGAATCTAGCTAATTAGTTGTTTTTATAAAAAGTGTTAGTTATAAAATTTGCTTATTTAGTTGTGTTTAATAAGTTTGTAAAGTAAAATCAAGAAAAAAAAATAAAAAGGCAAAAAGGGGCTGCTGAGATTCGAACTCAGTACCTCCTGCTGAACAAGTCCACGCTCCAACACACAACACCAAACCCAACTCGCCCTTGGGTCTTTATTGGTTTTAACTTGCAAAATTAATCCTTTAAGGACTCTTTGGCAGTTTTAACCATAAGCCCATTTTAGCTTATTTAGTGCTTATTTTCTAAAGCAACCTCCAAGTTTTTTATTTTTCTTAAGGCTAGCATTGTTTAAAGTATTTTTTGTGATTTTTTCAGATTTTTCTCAAAATGTTTTATATTTTTAATTAATTAATTAGTGTAAAATAGTATTTAATTCGTAATAAATAATTTAAGAGTCGAAAAAATACCCGGCTTTTTCCTAAAATTTTCTTTTGTCATATAGTACGTAATAAAATTGTTTTTACACTTGTAGGACTTTTATTTCATAAATTTTACGTTTTGTCTTGCGCTCCAGCGTAATTTTTATAAATAACGTACGTTTTCATTTTAAATCTAGTTTTTAGATAATTTGAGTTTACGTTTTAGTTAATATAGTTTATTTAAGCTATTTTATTTTATAAATCATAAAAACATCATTGTAAAAATAGTGATAGCGTTTATTTAATATATTTTATCTTTTTAATTTTCTTAATTTGTATTTAAGTCGCTTTAATTTATAAACTTTTTCAGTAGTGTAATATTCAATCCAAATCCTTTCTGATCACTATCATTAGTGATCATTCTATCGTCTGAATCAGTGTTTGCACACCATTGAGTCTCCGTGGGACTAAACGACCCGGGAATTCACTATATTCTCCAGGACTTCATTGTATTTGTGTCTGAGCAGTTTTAAGCTTCTTACGGTCAGTCATTCACAAGTGGCTGGCTTGTGTGAGGTAGCTTGACTGTAGTTCAGCACAGATCATTGAACACAGACAAGAATGGATAACTGGATAATTGGGATCCCCATGCAAGAATGGGTTCCATTTGGTTAGTAACAGTGATTGGAACACCCACATCAGAAATAGAAACATTCATATCGGAAATAGAAGCAATGGAATCATTATGAATAGATGCAGTACTAGTGTCCATATTTGCCCTATTCAAAGTATGTTCACTTCTTAAGGGAATATTTCTACCAGTAGGCCTCCATTTTTTAGAGGGCATTATCTGATTAACCTTTTGGCCAACAGGTATCCATTGATAACCTATCTTACTAAACGTTATTCCTGTGGGTTTCCACTGTTTTCTAACTTTCTTTCGCCTTTGCCTTTTTGCCTTCTTAGCATGATATTTTTCCTTAACATTATTGACTGGGGATATGACAGCATTAGACAAAGCATTCACACCACATTCATGATTAGTAACAGAATTCAAGCAGACATCATTATAGGGTTTGCAAATAGTATCAGAATTCGAATTAATTACAGTACGCCTATGGCTAATACTAGAATCAACACGATTCGTTTTATTCGACTCAAACATAAAGTTCCTAGGTTGATCTTCTACTTTCTTCCAATGCACAATCTTAGCTTGCGAGATCCTATCATTCCTTGTATTGTCTTGAGACTTTGACCTGCTCGCTTTAATGTCACTGTTTACTCCTGTAGATGGAATGGGAACATTAGTTGGTTTTGCTAATTTATGCATTTCCTGTTTAGATGTGTTGGGATCTGAACTATTTGAAGGCACATTAAAGTTCACTCTCTTAACAGTAGAAGTGCTGGGATTTGAACTCCTAGAGGGCACTCTCGAGTTCACATTCTTAGCACTAACAGATTTGGAATCTGAACTACTTGAAGGCACACTAAGGTTCACGTTTATAACATTTGGCATTGAATGACTTGCATGCTTGGCACTAGGCATTGAACAAGGTATCAAGGAATTGACTTGCTCACCTAAGGTTTTAGGGAATATTGTAATTAAGCATTCTAGAAGTTCTTGAGATCGTTTGGCATATAAGCATGCATGACCGATTGCATTATCAAGTGGTTTCTCTAACTTATCCTCTTCTACAATCTCACGGAGACATTCTAGGCTGTCCTTAAGATATGAGAAATATGTTTGAATTGCCAGTTTGTTATTCCTAAGATGAGGAGGAACATATTTCACAGACAAAGCATATTTATTATAGACATGCCCCTTTGAAGCACCATTCTCCCCATTGGTCATTGGCATTTTCCCTTTTACCTGACTCTTAAGATTCTCAATTTCCTTTTGCAACGAGGTTATTTTTTCGTTATTTTTGTTACGAGTGACTTTAATTGACTCAAATAACTCATTGAAATGACATTTAACCTTTTCATTTTCTTCTAGAAAACTTTCATTTTCCTTTTGTAAGGCATTAACCAAGTTTTGAAGATGAAAATTTTGAGAATTCCGAGAATCTAAAGGAGGAGGCATTTGGGAGCCAGTCATATTGTTCTTTTCACCCTTTAATTGAGAGATTTGGGCTTTCAACTTTCTGATCGTGTTACAGTGAGCTTGAATCTGTTCGCCACGTTTGTTTAGTTCAAAAACTGCATCAAACTCTGGAACATCCGAGGATATCTTGATGTTTGAGGTTTTAACATTTTCTTTAAGATGTTGATATTTTAGTTGCAAGTCAAAATGTTCAACTTCTAGCTTAGAAAAATGTTTTACCAAATTATCGTGATCATCCTGTTCAATTTTATTACTTAGTTTAGAGTTTTTGATTTCAAGTTCAATGACACGATCATGGGAGACTTTCAACGCAACAGATAATTCATGAAATTGAGAAGCAGTAATAGAGCAATTAATAGCAGTATAAAACACATCTTGAGAGATACATTCAGAAATCAGATTCTCATTTAAGGTATGCAAGTTCTTCCTCTCAATTTCATTATATTTTAATGCCCGCTCATAGTCACTAACTTCAATTATCATTGCATCAAATTCTTTTTCCATCCCTTTAATATTTGTATCCATCCCCTTTTTAAGACTCTCAAAGTGATCTTTTAATTGTTTAAAGAAAGGCATGACTTCAGTTAAATAACATTCTTTTGTTTGTTCAAAACCCCTTTCCCCTTCAGTTATCCCAGTGGGTGTGATTCTTTTCTTACAAGTTTTCTCAAAATCAACAAATAATTGAAAGATCACATATTGACTGATTAAGGTCTTGCTCTTAGTGGCAATAGTTCTAGGAACTAAATGCATTGGTGTATTGGGAGGATACACAGTTGATGCAGGCATTCTCCTAAGGGGAGGGTTTGTTTCAACAATATTTTCAGCTTTTTGCTTATCTAAGTCCTTTTTCCAAAACACTTGTTCAGGTGTTAACAAAGTTTGAGGCTTAAACATGTTTAAGGAAATTCAATTTTCCTTTTTGTAATCATGGGGTTTGATCATTATGTTATTCTTTTTACATTCAGGATCATCTAGCTTCTTATTCATTTTCTCCCTAGATGCATCATCTAATTTTCTATCTTCCTCAGTGCACTCAACGCAACTAGGTTTCTGTCTAGGCTTAAGGATTTCATTGCCATCATAGATTACCTTATGAGCACTTTTAGCCTTTTTAATGACCTCTGGATTTGGTTCCTCAACAAGGGGAGTACTATGCTTATCACTTAAAACTTTGTGCTTAGTGATTAAGTGAGCAGTTTGAATGGTATTTCCTTGTACGTACAACTTATTTTCAAGCTTGTTTTTCAAGGTTTTTAGATTAGAAAAATCATTCAAAAGTTTTGATTCCTTAGCACAGAATTCTTGCTTAAGCATCTTAACATTTTCTTGAAGTTCTTGTTTTTGCTTAGCAGTTTTAGAAAGCTTTTCTTGTAAGGAGTTTAACTCTTGTTTTAATACTTCTTCTCTAAACTTACTTTGTCTAATAGTTGTACGCATTTGGTCGTCCATCTCCTGCTCACGAGTGGTTAACTCAAACTTAGCTCATTGTTCATAAATAGCAACACGTTCTTTATAAGCATTAAGTTAAGAGATAACAGAATCATCAGGGGCACATGCAGTGTATTCATCAAAAACATAGTCATTGTTGACTGTAGAAGATGCATCACTTAGTACAACATCACTTTCACTTTGTTTCACATATTGATCATATGGGACAACAATGATATTACCCATATTTTCACCACCACAGTTGTAGCATTTGATTGGTTTAGCTTGTCCTTGATTTCCATTCCTTCCCTGATTCTGATTTGCTACATATCCTCTACCAGCTCCACCTCTTCCTTGTTTGTACTGCCTTTCTTGTACTGGCTGCACCATAACCTTCCCATCTCTGACAGTGGCTTGATTGTGTGGATTGGATGCAGTTCTGAGATTGTTATTGGTGTGTGGAAGAGAGTTTATGTTTTGACTAATTAGGAGAGCCAGTTGATTAATGAAGTTTCCCACGTGTGCATCAGCATCAGCTTGTTTGAACATAGGATCAGGAATGAGTTTGTGATTACCATTACCCATAGGTATGACTTGAGATGCCTTGGTGGTAATACCAATATTGGTGTAGAAAGCTGTAGAATCATTAGGTGAGCTTGATTCTCCCTGATTGGTTTTGAACTGCTCCAGAATCCTTTTCTCAAACATAGCATGCCTCTCATTCTGAAGAAGGAAAGCATAGAGTTGCTCATAGTTAGTATTCTTCAATCCTTTGGTTAGCTTCACAGAGGTGACAAACTTGTGCCATTCGGGATTCATGTTGTTCACAAACTTTGAGTTCAGCTGAATGTTTGGCATGGTCATTTTGATGTTCCTCATATCGTTCACAAGCTTATGGAATCTCACATAGTACTCATAGACACTCTCATCTGGTCTCATCTTGAAGTGCTCAAAGTCATCATATAGTTGTGATTCTTTGTCTTCAACAGTTAATTCAGAACCTGAGATAAGCATCTTGACATTATCCCACACTGCCTTGGCTTCGGTGTTGTGATTGATCAGCTTGTAGATATCATTTGGAAGACCTTGAAGTATGATGTTAGAAGCCTTGATATCAGCATCGAATCTCTTTTTCTCCTTATCATCGAGCTCATCATATGTCTTTGGTCTGTCTATTCCATATATCATTGTTCCATCTGCAGCTGTATCAATTAAGTCTCTAGTAGTCTCAACCCGATAAGGTCCTTCATCGATTGACTTGAGAATGTTGACCCCATTTTCCTTTCCAAGACAGTACAGTCTGATTCTTTGAGCCCATGAATCATAATCAGTTCTGTCAAGCATAGGTGGACGAATATCTGACCCTGCTGCTTGAACGTCCTCAGCTACGGAAGAGACAATAGTAGGAACGATGTTTGCCATGATTACAAGTTCTGCGGGATTTTACAATTCTTTGAATAAACCGGGAAATTGATTCTTTCACGGGATTTTACTAAACCAAAAGAACAACCGTAAGAATGTATCACGAAGAAGTAACAAGCTTAAATAGACAAGTAGCTAAACACAACTCGCTTAATTGAGTCAAGTCGCTAAATAGCCAACTCGCTTGAGCATCAACTTGCAGCACAATCAACTCGCTTAATGAATCAAGTCGCTAAATAGCCAACTCGCTTTAGTATCAACTCGCAGCACAATCAACTCGCTTAATGAATCAAGTCGCTAAATAGCCAACTTGCTTTAGTATCAACTCGCAGCACAATCAACTCGCTTAATGGCCAAGTCGCAAACAGACACAACTCGCTTAATAGCTAAGTCGCTTAAGAACTCAAGTCGCTTACAGAAACAACTCGCTTAGAACCCAAGTCGCATAAAATAGCCAAGTCGCATATGGCAACTAGCATCCAATAACAAAGCAACTCGCTTTGAGGAACAAGATATCCGAGACTCAACTCGCTTCGTACAAACTTCAAAAATAACCACTTTATCAATCAAAAACAACCAAACCACAATGATTTAAACCTTCCAATTCAAAACATAAACACATATGATGATCCTAAACACAAAAGTACAAGCAAAATTTAAACTTTAACACAAGAATTTGTCCAAATGAATCAAACTCTTCTAAACACTTAATACCCCAAAAACCTTATGAAATCCACCAAAACAAAGAGCATGAAAGATGAGTGATCAAACCATGGCTCTTGATACCAATTGTAAAATATGGGATTTCACAAACACACTAAACCATAATCAACATGGGGCGCTCAAGATAGTTTAGAGAGAGAAAGTTCTAGAGAGAGAAAGGGAAGAGAGTTGGGAACTATGTGAAACAAAGAAAAATAGTATTGAAGCTCCAACCCTCTACCTTGGGAGGTAGAGGGTATTTATAGTGTCTTACAAATAAACGCCACCTACGGGATGTGGATCAGGCATACAGTGGGTAAAGACCCGTCCGTCCTCCACGGTGTTACTTAACAAACTACTAACTAACATATCATAACTACGACTACAAGCTTTCTATTGAATGCTTATACTTGAGGTGACCGACTCTTTAACGACTGAATTTTCTAATTCCTAACAGTAGGCCCTGTTTACTTCTCTGTTGGAGATCAAGACCTTGATGACCACGGGGTCATTTGAAAGAACTTTCCCTGTGATTGAAGGAAAAGAGACATCTCCTACTCCGCATAATGCTTCCTCCGCTTCTTTCCTTTTTAAACCAGAGTCATTCTTGTACACCATGAGGATGGGTGCTTCGACAGGTGTGGTATCTTTCCCTAACTGTGTGTCGGAGACCTTTTCTTTACCTTTCTTTATACCCTTCACCAAATGTCCCAATTGGCCAGACTTCACGGCCTCTTCTATCTATTTCTTGAGCTCTCTACAATTGTTGGTGTCGTGTCCGTAATCGTCATGGAAGTAGCAGAATTTGGAAGTATCTCTGGGCCTTCCTCTATTGGCCAAGCGAGGAGGAGGATCAAAGGTCTTCGCAGCCTTTTCTGTAGCTAGTATCTCCCTTGGAGATTTGGACAGATTAGCCAAGAGACCGTGGTTGATGTTTTTATGGTATGGTGTAAATCTGTCTCTTCCTTTGTGTCTATTTTTTTACCCTTCCCACGAAGGATGCTTCGGGACTTTGCTGTGACTTTCTTTATTTTCGACCGGAGCCCTGTTGGTAGACACTTCTTTTGCTTCGATCTAGGTGTAAGCCTTCTCCACCAAGCCCTTATAGGTTGCAGGAAGATCAGTGGAGAGGAATTCAACCAAACTTCTGTTCCGTAGGCCATGCACAAAACCTGAGATGCGTTGGTTTTCGTGCAAGCCCATTATCTGAAGGTGTCATCGGTGTATCTGGTAATGAAAGCCCTGGTGCTCTCGTTTTCCTTCTGCTTGATGTTGTGCACTGCTAGGTGCGTTCTTGTAAACTTTTTCTGTTGGCTGAAATGTGATCTGAACTTGGCCTTGAGATCGTCCAAATTCACAATGCTACCTGGTTTTTGCCCGTTCCACCATATACGAGCAGAGTCTCGTAGGGTATATGTAAACATGTGGCAAGCAACGGGCATAACCCACTTCTACATTCTGATAGCCCCTTCAAACAAGTGTAAGAAGTTATCCGGGTCCCCCTTACCATCATAAGTACCAATATGTGCGGGCATTTTCAACCCATCAGGCAAAGGGTAGTCTTCTATCCATCTTACGAAGGGTGTTGTGGAGCCCATGGGCTCCGAATAGAGGCAGTTATAAGGTGGCATGTAGGTAGGGGCAGCATTGTACGGGTTATGATTTGGAGGTATTCCCACAGGGTTTTGATTAGCATATTGAGAGTAAGCAGTAGGTATATAAGGTGGGTGACTTCCGACAGGGTACGAAGGATCCATAGGCTGCCCGTAGGGCATGCTTCCATATGGTTGAGTAAAACTGGGGTTGCTAGCCTGCCCATTAGGTGGGGGATAGACCCCTTGAGGGTAAGATTGAACCTGAAAAGGAGGGTACATACCATGAGGAGGAAGATTTCCTCCTCCATTCATTTGAGATGGATTGCCTTCTACGCCGGATGCGTGAGAAGGCTGCAACGGAACCCCTGCCTCAGTTCTTCCCATGTGAGCCGCCAAAAGTGGTGGCAAATTAACCTCCGTAGTATCCCTTCGGTGATTCCTTCCATTAGAGCCTTCTATCGTGCCTTCCCTTCTAGTCGGGCCCTCTCCGGAACATCTTCAAAGACAACTGACCTTCCACTCGGCCTTCGATTGTTCGGAGACCCTATCCTTAGCACTGAGCGTGTAGCCCCAGGAGCCAAGGGCCTGGCCTCCATTTCCAACTCTTCGTCATACTCATCGCTTGAGTATTCTAACTCCCTACGCATCTCCACATTTCGAGCTTGCCTCCTTCGAGCCCTCAGTAAAGATTCTAATACTTCAATGTTAGCTTCGACAAACGCTGGACTGATTACCGGTTCAGGGTTAGCCGAGGTTGAAGCATGGTTGTTGGGAGTTATTTCAGGGTGAGATCGTGTGGTAAAGGTGAATGTGGTTATATTGGGAAGGTTGTTAGGATCGTTGACTGGGATTGGTGTCAAGATCGAGAAACCCGGAGGGAGTGTATCCTCTCTTCCTTGATTCATGCCGTAAAACTAGTGGGAGTGATTGACTGGGTGTAAGTTTGGAATAACGAGACCAATAGTAGTGGGTCCCATGGATGGCGCCACTGATTGTACAATAATTCGTACGACCAGGCCTTCGATGGTGATCGAAGGGTATGAGGGGTGATATGCTTGCGCCAAACTTGTAGCCAATCTGCAATAAGAAATAGTAGACACTTCGTTAAGTGATTGCGCAGGGGTTGGGCCCTGCGAACTACCTCCGGCGTGAGAGTAAGTATGTGATGTGTGTTGTAAATAATATGAAGTATGTGTAATACTGTGTTGAATGAACATACCATTGAAAATGACTCGTTCAACCTATTTATAGGTGATGAAAATAGCTTGGAGAGTGTTAGCACACGTTTAGGAGATCATGGGGGCGTCCCCTGATTTTTGGTAACTGCTAGGGCTTTATCCCCACTTTCTCGGACTTGGCGGGGAAGCTAAGGAAATAGTGGGAACGTGGGGGAAGACCAAGTCAAGGTTCTTCTTTGTCTTGGCATCTTCAAGAGAAGACACCGAAGGGCATAGGCCTTCGGCTGGCGGATTCCCAACTTGTAACCATGTCAGTGATGAATGGTTTTACGCCACCAATGACTTATGAAGAAAGACTTGGGTCTTCGTAATGCAATTTAGATTGAGGCCGAAGGGGGGTCCTTTGACCTGATCGGAGGGTACGTCATCAGTAAGCTTTTTCTTTTTCCTTTTGCACTTTATGTAACCTGTTTGTTGTTGTCTTCTGTTGCGCAGAAATGGATCTATTTGGAGTGGTACAATTGGCGAAGCCGCGCCAGGTCACTGTGGGGGTGCGCCCGTTGAAGGAGGGGGAAGAGCCCATTCTAGAGGCTACAGCGGGGCGTACCTTGGAAATGCAGTTGGGAGAAATGGGGGGTAGTTCTTCCGCCACGCTGGAGGCAACTCCTCTACAAAGCGTGCCTAGCCCTAGGGTTCCCTCCCCGTTAGTAGAGCTTTCGCATGCAAATGTGGCTGAAAGCGTTGAAGAAGAGGAGGAGGAGGAAAGCCATGGATTGAAATGCAAGAGAGCGCTCGGTGGCGATGGCGCAAGCTCCTCCAGGAAGAAGCGTCCTGTTATCCATGTCATGGAATCATCATCCAGTGATGATGCCTCTCCTCGTTCCTTGGAGACTGCTCCACCCAAGTAAGTATTATTCTTAAAGCTCGTATCACATTCCCTGTTCATGTGATGAAATAATCGCTAATCCTTTGTTTTGCGTGCAGTATTGAACAATATGTGGAGTCACCCCTAAAGGCTAGTCCTGTTCACGCTGAGTCTTCGGAACCAAAGAGCCAAAGCGCTGAGCCATTGGCCTCGGGGGATGCGCCAATGGATCAGCTGTTTGAAGATCTGGTGCTAGCTACGGCACACCAAACTAAGTTGGTTGCGCAAATAAAGGCTAAGTACTCGGGAGAAAGTAGCCAGAGCGCGCAAAAGGACCAACAAATTGCGCTGTTGGAGGCACGTATGGCTAGTGCCAAGGTTGAAGCAGAGGCTATGAACGCGTACGCCCAAAGACTTGCTGAAGAGAAGATGGCACTGATGAGCCAAATAAGTCAGGAGCATACTGCATCAACGGAGTATAAGGCATCGTGTATATGGGCGCTGAAATATCTTGAGAAGGGGAAGGAAGAGTTGGTCTCTCAGTTGGAGAATTTTGGTGCAACTGTAGGAAGCTCACTGGAGGCGCAGGAGATGAAGTTGCGCAAGCTCAGCATTGAGTATGATGAGGAGTTATATCCCCAGCTCATGTCTACTATTGCTGAGCGCAGGTGGCTCATCGGCCATGGTCTGCGCCTAGCTGCCCTCAGTACCTTAGAGTCGCAGGAGGTAGTGGACGCATTTGGGGGGGTTGTGCAGTGCGCGTTGGCGCGAGGCAAGGCAGAAGCCGTAGAGGAGCTCCACGAGGCTGATCTGTTGAAGGTGCCAGCTGATAAGGTACCTGGCTATAATGAGAATGCGTATGATGATCTGGTTGCCGCAATGGAGAAGATGAAGCTATTGGAGCTGCCTCTTATTGCTGAATTGGAGCGCGACCAGGATTATCCCATAGGGGTAATTATGGAGGGGCTAACCTTGGCTCAGCATCGTGCTGAAAATGCGGAGGTGCAGCTTGATTATTTTTTGAAACCCAATGAGTCCCAGCTGCAGGTTCCTGTGTTTGCTCGCCCTCGCGATATCTTGAATCCGTTTGCCCTGGAGAAAGAAGTTCCTTTAAAGCAAGTCTTGGAAGCTCATGCTACGAGACTTGCCAAGAAGGAAGGTATTAAAGGCAAGGCTATTTTGTGCGGTATTGGCGCAGCTCATCTCCCCAGGTCTGATGGAGTACCGGTTAGTGTTGCCACGGTATCCCGCCAAGACTCCGACTTGTTGAAGAAGCTAAATGAGGTTGGGGATGCTGTGAACCGTGTGGGGAGCTCATCTCTTAGTCGTTGTAGGAGTTTATAGAGTGTAACTTGTGTTGTAAATAATATTTTTTAAGAACGCGTGGTACTTAATGAAATATTACTTTTGTTGAATGTGGTTGCGACTTGTAATGTTTGTTCTTAGTTATTCGTCTTTGCATAAAAAACGTACTTGTTGTCTAAGAATCAAACTGTTACATAAGTGCGAAATAATATACGAAGTTCATAATCATGTATGAAAGTCACGGTATACTTGAAACATAATTCCTAAGTACTGTAAATATCATATCAAGGAGTCAAGTGTCTTGATTCCTAAATTGTTAAATGTGCACAGTATGTGATTGTACAATAATTCGTACGACCAGGCCTTCGATGGTGATCGAAGGGTATGAGGGGTGACATGCTTGCGCCAAACTTGTAGTCAATCTGCAATAAGAAATAGTAGACACTTCGTTAAGTGATTGCGCAGGGGTTGGGCCCTGCGAACCACCTCCGGCGTGAGAGTAAGTATGTGATATGAGTTGTAAATAATATGATGTATGTGAAATGCTGTGTTGAGTGAACATACCATTGAAATGACTCGTCCAACCTATTTATAGGTGATGAAAATAGCTTGGAGAGTGTTAGCACACGTTTAGGAGATCATGGGGGCGTCCCCTAATTTGTGGTAACCGCTAGGGCTTCATCCCCACTATCTCGGACTTGGCGGGGAAGCTAAGGACATAGTGGGAACGTGGGGGAAGACCAAGTCAAGGTTCTTATTTGTCTTGGCATCTTCAAGGGAAGACACCGAAGAGCGTAGGCCTTCGGCTGGTGGATTCCCAACTGGTAACCATGTCAATGATGAATGGTTTTACGTCACCAATGACTTATGAAGAAAGACTTGGGTCTTCGTAATGTAATTTCGACTGAGGCCGAAGGGGGGTCCTTCGACCTGATCGGAGGGTACGTCATCAAGCCCCCCAGTCGAAAGTGATATGTACGAACAAGAAATATTGCTTACGACTAAAAAACAGAGACAAAACTACCTCTTCGTCACAAAAAACGAACGAAGATGAAAATTCTTGCATCTGTTGACCGTAAATAATGCCAACAATTATCCTAACCACCCCCTTTTCCTCGGTAAAAGTAAACGTCCTTTCAAAATTTAAACTAGTTTTGAAATCCGGTGATTAGGAGATAATTGTGACACGTGTAGGGCCAAGATTTATCATATGTAGGGGTATATAAATTTGAAAAACAAAAACCCTAACATAATTTTAACTTCTGCCCAAGTTTTTCACCTACTAAAACCTCTTCCGATCAAGCCTTCGATCAAACAAGGTAAAGTATTTCTTCCCGTCTTGTTTTCAAATACTTTATTGTGGGTTTTAGAAGAATCAATGTCAACCAATAAAAAGTTTGTAATAAAGCAACAAGGTTGCACATTAACAAGGGAGGAGCTTAAAGCGTTCCTCGCCGATTACCCAATTCCAAAAGAACATAAAATCATGCTACCTAGTAAAAATCAAGGGATATTTGATGCCCCTGAAAATTATGTAGGCCTGTATACCCATGCATTCACCACCTCCAATCTTAGGATACCCTTGCACCATATGATTTTAGAATTCCTCCGGTATTATGAGGTACACATTTCTAGGTTCAACCCTTTTGGCCTAGCCAAGTTTGCGACATTCATCGTGATGTGCAAAGCTTATGGGTTCGAACCATCCTTGACTGTGCTTAGGGGTTTTCTGAATCTATACCCGGGAGGAGATTGGTTGACCTTGGCAAAGAGGGGTGAAAGGGATGTGCCCATTCTGATAGATAGACCTTTTACGAACATAAGGAACTGGAAAGGCAAATTCTTTTATATCCAGAACACCATTATCCCTCTGGCATACTCTGCATTGTTAAACCCAGAATTTCAATATGATGAAAAAAGGTTCAATGATCCATTACCCTATACTGTGAGAAGAAACCCTTTGTATCAGCGTTTGGCTCGTCATCCAGCTGATTGCCAAACATTCCCCGAGCCAATTCTTTTCATGGCTGGCATTGCTGAAAGATGGGAGGGGTCTCCGTTGGTACCTGATATTATTTGTGATGGAGAAAGTATGTACTTTTTTGATTAAAATAAAAAATAAAAACTTATCTTTCTGATATTTATCTTATTTGCTTCTTTGTGCAGAGATGTCGTTCGAGAACTTTGTGGTGGCTGGTGGTGCAAAGGAGGTAAGCTTCATTCCAAAGAATCCCCAAGAGACGAGCTACGGCGTGGGCTCTCCATCAGTGTCCATAAATAACAATGATGTTGAAGCCTAGCCTATCGAGCCTGTGTCGTCTGCTCCTCCGTCTAAGGAACTCATTGATGTGGAAGATCAACTTGTGGAGAATGTTGCGGATTCTGATGAACCAGTCTCCGAAGGACAATTATCCATCGTAGGACCCTCCGGCATAGGTGAGAGGGTCCGAAGCAGGAAAGGTGGTAGTGCTAAAGCTGTGAAGTCTGCTTCGAAAAGGAAGCTCATCCTACCTACTCCTCCTTCTCGAACTACCCGGCAAAAGAGTGCCCAGGGTAAGGCTGTGGAATTTCCAGCCATCGAAGGGCCCAGCGGTGATGACATCCATGGTAATGTTTCTTGCTTGTGAACAAAAATTAGGTACCAGTAATAATATATTAACAAATTTACCTATGTTGCAGGACTTCCTGATACGAAAGAACTTCCTTCTCCCTTAGCTTGCCACCAACTTGTAAGCCATGTAATCCCATCCAAGTGGAAGGGGTGACGGATAACATGTCCTTAGAAAGGCTCTGCGACCTTCATGACAAAAGCTATGTCCGCCAGTGCATGCTAGACAATCAACTCAATGCTAGGACAAGGGAACTGCTCCGTGCTGTCTCAAAAGCTCGAGAGGAAATGGATGTTATGCTGAGAAGGGAGAAGGCTAGGGATCAGAAGTATGCAGACCTGGAGAAGAAGTGTGAGGATTCCTTGGAAGATTTTGACAAGAACCCCTTGGTGCAAGATCTCAGAGCTGAGAATGAAAAGCTCAAAGGTCAACTGGCAACGAGCGAGGCTAAATGCAGCAGGTTAACTGTTGAAGGCTCAATGGTTGTTGGCTATAAAGAACATATATTTGTGCTTTCGTCCAAGTGTGGAGGCCTTGAACAGGAGAGAACAAAGTTGCTAGACCAAGAGATCAAGCTCCGAGAAAAGTTTGATGGTTTAAACCTTCGTCTGAAGATGTTGAAGAAGGACAGGGTGGACTTGGTAACCAAGGTGATCCCCTACGTTGCTATGGAACTTTACCATAGCGATGATGTGGGGATTGCAATTGGGAACGTGGTGAATGCGGCCATTTTCATGGCAAGTGCACAACTTTGGAGGAGATAGCTAAGACTGGGGAACCGGTGAAGCTGGAGAAAGTTCCATACTACAGGGCAACTCATGAAAAATAGTATGATGATGCAGGTAATCATTTAACTGCTTTAGAGTTCCCTTTCCTTGCAGATGTGACGAAGGACCAAGCGGCCTCAATTGAGGACCTGCTGGCGAAGAAGCCAAGGAAAGTCCAGCTTCCGTCTCCATCCAAGAAAACTTCATCACCCAAGGTTCCCTCCCCAGGTTCAGCTGATCCCACTCATTCCAAAGTTTGATGAAGGCAACCATGTGGTTGTAATTTGATCCCCAGGGTGGTATGTACCCTGTTTAAAACAATTTGTTTGTGTTCCTTTCCAGGCTTCGTGCCTGATGAAACAATTAACATGTGGTATGTGTGATGTAGGCTACGGCCTAAGACAATATTTTGTTTTGTTGAATCGTTAAGGCTAAAGCCTGTTTAGACTAGTTAAACTAGTCAATAATCTACATTAAAGCCACTAGGGCTTGAATTTTGCCATGTGTGATTCTTCTCTTTTTATTTTCACTTGCGTAAAAATATTTTTTACAACCTAAGGCGTATGGTAGATGCATAGCCTCATTGTGTGTAGTTACTTCACCAAGAATATTAGCAATCGTATAATTTGACTGCTGACAGAGGGTCGCGACCCACTCCATCTTGATCCTTTGGGCAGCGAAAGGCTTAAAATACCTTAAGGCCATATAGGAAAGTTAATGTGAAGTTGAGATGGATGTTATGCATATGAGCAAGACATGTTGTTTAGTCTTTGTACATCCCTTCGACATTGAAACTTATAAAGCGACTTGGTGGGCAAATCTTTGTTGTATTGAACGAAACAAGAGATTTGAGGGAAATGTGTTATTATCATTAAGTGGGTAGGGAGGATTACATCATTTTAAGAAATGGATACTAGACGCCTACCATTAATGCTTCTTTCCCCAAGTGAGAAGAATGCAAATACATTGATTGAAAGAAAAATACAAAATGTCCTTAGACATTGTAAGTTTCATACGTAGAACTTACGAAGGTTAGTGCCATTCCAGGTTCTATCAATAACGTCTCCATCCAGGGTTTCCAGCTTGTAGGCTCCGTTGCCATATGCTTCCTTAACAACGTAGGGCCCTTCCCATGTAGGTCCTAGTTTACCCTGGTACTCAGCTTTACTTACGCTGTTGAGTCGAAGGACGTATTCCCCTGGTTTGAAGGTCGAAGGCCGAACCCGACTGTTGTAGTATCTTTTAATTTTTTGCTTATGGGTAGCCTCCCTGATTGAGGCTATTTCCCTTTGTTCTTCGAGTAGCTCTAGGTTGTTGCGGAGTCTTTCTTCGTTGTCTGCTGCCTCGAAGTTCATGACTCTTTCTGTTTTGACACTTACTTCTGAAGGGATGACAGCTTCCGTGCCATATGTCAAGCTAAAATGTGTCTCCCCATGACTTGACTTTGTATGCGTTCTGTGAGCCCAAAGTACTTGAGGTAGTTCATCTACCCAACCGTGGTGACTGTAACCCAGTCTTCGTTCTATTGCTTCTATGATGTCTCTGTTGGTAACTTCCACTTGTCCGTTACCTTGAGGATGGTAGACGGAAGTGAAGGATTGTTTGATATTCAGGCCTCTGCAAAACACTAGGAATACCCCTTTCGCGAACTGCTTCCCATTATCTGAAATGATGATGTGAGGTATTCCGAATCGACAGATAATATGCTCCCATACGAACTTTTCCATGTGCCTTCCTGTGGTGGATGCCAAAGGCTTTGCTTCTACCCATTTAGTGAAATAGTCGATGGCTACGACCAAGAACTTTACTCCTCCTGGAGCAACTGGCAGAGGACCTACAATATCTATCCCCCATTGGCTGAAGGGCCATGCAGAGGTTACAGAGGTCATATCTTGTTTTGGTAGCCTTGGAACCCTTGAGTGAACTTGACAGCCTTCACATTTCTGAATGATGTCAACGGCGTACCTGTGCATCGAAGGCCAATAATACCCGACCCTCATGATTTTAGAAACAACGGAGCGGGGTCCTGCGTGAAGCCCGCAGGATCCTTCATGTACTTCTTGAATGATGTTGGCGGCTTGCCTAGGTCCTACACAGCGTAGCCATGGGGAAAAAAAAGACCTTCAGTATAAGTAGTTCCCCATGATCCTATACTGTGGTGCTTTGATGCGGACCTTTCGAGCTAATTTCTGATCCTCCGGAAGTATACCACTTATTAGATACACTCTAATTGGAGTCATCCAATCTGAGTCTTCCTCTTGTATCACGTCAGACACTTCCTTTCGGACGATGGACCTATCTGCCAACACTTCGACCAGAACTTCTTTAGTTAAATGAGCAAATGCCATTGATGCCAGTTTGCTAAGGGCATCCGCCTTCTTGTTTTGGTTTCTCCGAACATGCTCTATGTTGTAGGATGCGAACCCTTCGAGCATTTCCTTGGCCTTATCCAGGTATTGCTTGATCACAGGTTGCCTTGCCTCGTAGGAGCCTTTTATCTAATTGGCTACGAGTTGTGAATCAACAAAGATAGCCAAGTCTTCTACCTCCATGTCTTTGGCTAGTCGGAGGCCTGCTAGCAAGGCTTCGTACTCCGCTTCATTGTTCGTAGCGTCGAATTCAAAACGGAGTGCATAAGTGTACTCCTTCCCTTTGGGATCAACAAGCATGAGACCTGCGCCGGAACCATCGGAGCTAGAGGCTCCGTCAGTATAAAGTTTCCACCCTTCGATTGCTTTGTCAGGCTTCTTTTCAACAACCTTTGTGTCATGCTTCGGTTTGGAGGGTGTTTCTGCTAAAAAGTCTGCCAATATTTGCCCTTTGACCGAGTTTCTGCCCTTGTATTCAATATCATGCTCTCCTAGCTCGATAGCCCATTTAGCTATCCTTCCAGATTTCTCCGGCTTCGAAAGTATCTGCTTAATTGGCTTATCAGCAAGTACGGTTATGGGGTGAGCTTGGAAGTACCTTCGAAGGCGTCTCGCAGCATGGACCAAGGCCAGAATTAGCTTCTCCAATGCTGGATAATTTAGCTCAGCTCCCTGGAGAACCCTGCTAATGAAGTAGATAGGGATTTGCTTCTTCTCCCTTTCTGCCAATAACATAGCGCTGATGCTTTCGAAGGAGGCTGCGATGTACATAAACAACACTTCACCTTTGATTGGGGCGGTAAGTGTAGGTAGAATAGCCATGAAATTCTTGAGCTTTTGAAAGGCTTCTTCTGCATCTATACTCCACTGGAACGTATTTTTGTCCGTGCATCCTTTGAGCGTTTTGAAGAACGGCAAAGATCTGTCTGCACCCTTCGATAGGAACCTGCTGAGGGCTGCTAGCTTTCCGTTCAGACTTTGAACTTCCTTTAGGGACTTAGGAGGTTGCAAATCCGTGATGGCCTTGACCTTCGAAGGATTGGCCTTAATACCTTGCTTGGTGATCAAATGCCCCAAAAATTGTCCTTCTTCCACGCCGAAGGAACACTTCTTGGGATTTAACTTCATGTTGATGGCGCGAAGCTGGTCGAAGGTTTCTTTGATGTCGGAGAGCATGTCCTCCTCCGATCTGCTCTTGATGACCATATCATCTACGTACGCCTCCAGATTCCTACCTATCTGCTTGTGGAAGGCTTTGTCCACTAAACGTTGGTAGGTGGCACCTGCATTTTTAAAACTAAAAGTCATCTTTTAGTAACAATAAATGCCTTTTCCTGTAAAAAAGGCCGTCTTCTCTTCGTCCTCTTCCGCCATTTGTATCTGATGGTATCCGTTATAAGCGTCTAGAAAACACTTCAGCCGAAACCCTGATAAGGATTCTACCTTCCAGTCGATTTCTGGCAGAGGGTAGCAGTCCTTCGGACAGGATTTGTTAATATATGTGAAGTCTACACACATTCGCCATCCTCCATCATGCTTCTTGACCATCACCGGATTGGCCACCCAAGTTTGATACTTCACTTCTCTGAGTATGCCTGCTGCTACAAGTTCGTCCACTTCTTTGCATGCAGCTGCATTTCTTTCAGGAGCCAGGCTTCGACGCTTTTGTTTGATAGGTTCAATATGTTTGAACTCATTGAGCTTGTGTTCAGTGCCGAAGGGCTTTCCGTCTATGATGAGAGTTCTGGGGACCCCTGTCATGTCAGAGTAGGTCCATGCGAAGACATATGCATTAGCACGAAGTACCTTTTCCAATTCTCCTTTAAAGGAGGTTAGGAGCTGCTTTCCGATTACCACCGTCTGATCAGGATAGAGATCATTTACCACAATGCGTTCTTCAGCGTCAGTACAACTAAGGACATCTTTCGGAGGCTCTTCCGAAACCTGTTTGATCCATTTGCCTAATTCCGTAGGCCCCTTCACTTTATAGCTGGAGAAAACCGTTCCAATGCCGAAGGGTGTTTGGAATTTGATCGCGGCATGTATGGTTGAGACAACGATGCCCATCTTCTGCATTGCCGTTCTCCCTATCAATAGGTTATAGGGAGATTCAGACCTTACGATCGTGAAAACTAGAGTTTCTGTTCTTTTTAGCCTTCCTTCTCCAATCGTAACCTATAGAGGGACTTCTCCCAAGGGCCATGAGTGCTCCCCTGAGAACCCTACTAAAGATACCTTCGAATCTACTCTCTTCGACCTTATCGAAGGCTTGAGCTTTAGAAAACATCGTTCGTAGATTACTTCACAAGAGCTACCGCAGTCGAGGTAGGCCCTGTTTACTTCTCTGTTGGAGATCAAGACCTTGATGACCACGGGGTCATTTGAAAGAACTTTCCCTGTGATTGAAGGAAAAGTGACATCTCCTACTCCGCACAAGGCTTCCTCCGCTTCTTTCCTCTTCGAACCAGAATCCTCCTTGTACACCATTAGGATGGGTGCTTCGGCAGGTGTGGTATCTTTCCCCAACTGTGTGTCGGAGATTTTGTCTTTACCTTTCTTTATACCCTTCACCAAATGTCCCAATTGGCCGGACTTCACGGCCTCTTCTATATGTTTCTTGAGCTCTCTGCAATTGTTTGTGTCGTGTCCGTAATCATCATGGAAGTAGCAAAATTTGGAAGTATCTCTGGGCCTTCCTCTGTTTGCCAAGCGAGGAGGAGGATCAAAGGTCTTCGCCGCCTTTTCCGTAGCAAGTATCTCCCTTGGAGATTTGGACAGATTAGCCAAGAGCCCATGGTTGATGTTTTTGTGGTACGGTGTAAACCTGTCTCTGTTTTTGTGTTTGTTCCTTGACCCTTCCCACGAAGGATGCTTCGGGACTTTATTGTGACTTTCTTTATTTTCGACCGGAGCCCCGTTGGTAGACACTTCTTTTGCTTCGATCCAGGTGTAAGCCTTATCCACCAAACCCTTATAGGTTGCTGGGAGATCAGTAGAGAGAAATTCAACCAAACTTATGTTTCGTAGGCCATGCACGAACCCTGAGATGCGCTGGTCCTCATGCAAGCCCATTATCTGTAACATGTCATCGGTGTATCTGGTGATGAAAGCTCTGGTACTCTCGTTCTCCTTCTGCTTGATGTTGTGCACTGTTAGGTGCGTTCTTGTAAACTTTTTCTGTTGGCTGAAATGTGATCTGAACTTGGCTTTGAGATCATCCAAATTCACAATGCTGCCTGGTTTTTGCCCGTTCCACCATATACGAGCAGAGTCTCGTAGGGTGTATGTAAACATGTGACAAGCAACAGGCATAACCCACTTCTGCATTCTAATAGCCCCTTCAAATAAGTGTAAAAAGTTATCCAGATCCCCTTTCCCATCATACGTGCCAATATGCGCGGGCATTTTCAACCCATCGGGTAAAGGGTAGTCTTCTATCCATCTTACGAAGGGTGTTGTGGAACCCATGGGCTCCGAATAAAGGCAGTTATAAGGTGGCATGTAGGTAGGGGCAGCATTGTACGGGTTATGATTTGGAGGTATTCCAACAGGGTTTTGGTTAACACATTGAGGGTAAGCAGTAGGTATATAAGGTGGGTGACTTCCGACAGGGTACGAAGGGTATACCATAGGTTGCCCGTAGGGCATACTTCCGTATGGTTGAGTAAAACTGGGGTTGCTAGCCAGCCCATTAGGTGGGGGATAAACCCCTTGAGGGTAAGATTGAGCCTGAAAAGGAGGGTACATACCATGAGGAGGAAGATTTCCTCCCCCATTCATTTGAGATGGATTGCCTTCTACGCCGGATGCGTGAGAAGGCTGCAACGGAACCCTTGCCTCAGTTCTTCCCAGATGAGCCGCCAAAAGTGGTGGCAAATTAACCTCCGTAGCATCCCTTTGGTGACTCCTTCCATTGGAGCCTTCTATCGTGCCTTCCCGTCTAGTCGAAGCCCTCTCCGGAACGTCTTCAAAACCAACCGACCTTCCACTAGGCCTTCGACTGCTCGGAGACCCTATCCTTAGCACTGAGCGTGTAGCCCCTGGAGCCAAGGGCCTAGTCTCCATCTCCAACTCTTCGTCATATTCATCGCTTGAGTATTTTAACTCCCTACGCATCTCCACATTCCGAGCTTGCCTCCTTCGAGCCCTTAGTAAAGATTCTAATGCTTCGATGTTAGCTTCGACAAACGCTGGACTAATTACTGGTTCAGGGTTAGCCGAGGTTGAAGCATGGTTGTTGGGAGTTATTTCAGGGTGAGATCGTGTGGTAAAAGTGGATGCGGTTATATTGGGAAGGTTGTTAGGATCATTGACTGGGATTGGTGTCAAGGTAGAGAAACCCGGAGGGGGTGTATCTTCTCTTCCTTGATTCATGCCGTAAAACTAGTGAGAGTGATTGACTGGGTGTAAGTTTGGAATAACGAGACCAATAGTAGCGGTTCCCACGGATGGCGCCACTGATTGTACAATAATTCGTACGACCAGGCCTTCGATGGTGATCGAAGGGTATGAGGGGTGATATGCTTGCGCCAAACTTGTAGTCAATCTGCAATAAGAAATAGTAGACACTTCATTAAGTGATTGCGCAGGGGTTGGGCCCTGCGAACCACCTCCGGCATGAGAGTAAGTATGTGATATGAGTTGTAAATAATATGATGTATGTGAAATGCTGTGTTGAGTGAACATACCATTGAAATGACTCGTCCAACCTATTTATAGGTGATGAAAATAGCTTGGAGAGTGTTAGCACACGTTTAAGAGATCATGGGGGTGTCCCCTGATTTGTGGTAACCGCTAGGGCTTCATCCCCACTATCTCGGACTTGGAGGGGAAGCTAAGGACATAGTGGGAACGTGGGGGAAGACCAAGTCAAGGTTCTTATTTGTCTTGGCATCTTCAAGGGAAGACACCGAAGGGCATAGGCCTTCGGCTGTCGGATTCCCAACTGGTAACCATGTCAATGATGAATGGTTTTACGCCACCAATGACTTATGAAGAAAGACTTGGGTCTTCGTAATGTAATTTCGACTGAGGCCGAAGGGGGGTCCTTCGACCTGATCGGAGGTTACGTCATCAGTATGCATTGTTGCGCACCTATCGTGGGATCCGCGCCGAACTTATCCCAACGTCTTGAGAATAAGGTGTTTAACAAGGATACATGATCCAATGTTGATGGGTTTGCAACCCTCTTACTCAAAGAGTTATTTAGTAGGTTTACTCATCCTTTTACCATCGTGGGTTTATTAAGTGCATGCACGCCATGTAGGCAAGAGATAAAAAATGTTAAGACATAAAGTGTATAGAAATAACAAATTTAAATGTGTCACGGAGTTAGCTAGAAATCGCGACGTTTTATTAATACTTGCAAGTTTTTGTGAAAGAAAATAAATAAGACATTTGCCTAAGTAAAACAAAATGTATATACACGGATATTTATTGGGCACTTCTAAAATGCGGGAATGTCTGTGTGCTGGGCCGTAGCCATTCCTAGAGATAACATCGCTTAAGATTGCAAATGTTCCATGTGCGTGGTAGTTCACGACCATCCATGTCTCGTAGCTTGTACGCACCTTTTCCTAATGCTTCAGTAACCTCATAGGGTCCTTCCCACTTTGGTCCAAGTTTGCCGGTATCTTCTGCGTGGCTCGCATCATTGGCGCGGTATACGAAGTCACCTGGTCTGAATGAAACACTTCGCACTTTAGCATCATAGTATCCCTTTATTTTTGTCTTGGATCTCGCTTCACATATAGCTGGGCGCTCGCGTCTCTCTTCCAACAGGTCTTAATCAATACGCCGTTCGTCGTCATTGGTTGCAACATTGACTTCAACAGTGCGAATAGTTGGCATCCCAATTTCGGCTTGTATGGCGGCCTCTGCCCATAGACCAGAGAAAAGGGAGTGTCTCCCGTGCTAGTTTTGATTGAAGTGCGGTGTGCCCACAGAACATGCGATAATTCTTCCACCCACTTTCCTTTGTGCTTGTCTAGACGTGCTTTAATTCCTTCACCCAGACTTCGATTTGCACGCTCTACTAAGCCGTTGGTTTGTGGGTGTTTGACCGACGCGAAATGCTGTATGATATTTAACTTCTCGCACCAGTCCTTGAAAGGGTTGTCACAGAATTGTTTCTCGTTGTCCGAGATGATTTCCCTAGGTAGTCCGAAGCGGCATACAATATTTTCCCAAACAAAGCGTTTTACCTGATTGCCGGTAATTGTTACAACTGCCTTCGCTTCGATCCACTTGGTGAAGTAGTCTATGGCTACTATGAGGAACTTCAATCCTCCTGCTGCAACGGGGAAGGGACCGGCAATGTCGATACCCCACTTGTAGAATGGCCATGGCGCCGTGATAGGTGTTAGCTCCTGTTGTGGTTGGCGTGGAACGGGTCTATGAACCTGGCAGTCGCCACACTTTCTTATTAAGTCCCGCGCATCACGGTGCATGGTGGGCCAATAGTATCCTGACCGTAAAGCGCGCGCCACCAAGGACCGTGGTCCTGAATGCATGCTGCATGAACCAGCGTGGATTTCCCGAAGTACATAATTTGCTTGCAGGGGGTTGACACAGCGGAGCCATGGTTGCAGAAAGGAGCGTCGATATAGTATACCGTCTCGAAGTTCAAACCTCATTGTTGTGCGCCGTATTCTTCGGGCTTCCTTCTGCTCTTGGGGCAATACGCCCTTGCTTATGAATTCCATTATTGGTGTCATCCACCTAGGACCTTCTTCCTCTATTACCGTGGATATTTCCATCTCTGAGATGGACTTGCTCTTCAGCGTTTCCACCAACACTTGTTTTGATAAGTGTGCAAAGCTTGTGGATGCAATCTTGCTTAGTGCATCCGCCTTTCGATTTTCCCCCCTGGGGACTTGCTTAATGGTAAACCTGTCGAAACTCTGAATTAGTGACTTGGTCTTGTCGAGGTATTGGATCATGTTTTCTTCTTTAGCCACGTACTCGCCCAACACATGGTTAGCCACTAGCCGGGAATCTACATTTGCTTCCAGGTTGCGTACGCCCATTCGAGCTGCAATGCATAGTCCGGCGATTAGGGCTTCATACTCGGCCTCATTGTTTGTCGCCGTGAATTCAAAACGCAGTGCATAAGTGAATTCTATTCCCTCTGGGCTTGTGAGGATAAGGCCTGCTCCTTACCCATCCACGCATGAAGATCCGTCCGTGAACAAGATCCATGGGTCTTGTATTGCCACCTTACTTTGTGAGGGTAAGTCCTCAGTATCCGGTTTTTCGATGATAAAGTCTGCTAGTATCTGCCCTTTAACCGCAGTACGTGGTCTGTAGGAGATGTTATGCTCACCTAGCAATACACTCCACTTCTGCAGTCGTCCCGCTGCGTCGGGTTTGGAGATGATTTGCTTGATAGGTTGATCTGTAATTACCGCTATTGGATGCGCTTGGAAGTACCTGCGCAGTCTTTTGGCGGCGAATACCAATGCTAGGACCAACTTCTCCATTGCACTATAGTTAATCTCCGTTTTCTTGAGTGCTTTGCTTACGAAATACACAGGTGTTTGTACTGAATTCCTATCCGTCAGCAGCACCGCGCTAACTGCTCCATGAGTCTCAAATAAGTACATAATTAATTCTTCCCCTGGTCGGGGTGCGACTAGCGTGGGAAGCGCTGCCAGGTGTTGTTTAAGCTGTATAAAGGCTTCTTCTGCCTCCGTAGTCCAGCGAAAATCTTCCTTTTTTATACACTTCTTGAGTGTTTTGAAGAGAGGGAGTGACTTGTCTGCTGATTTGGACAAGAATCTATTTAGACCGGCCAGTTTTCCATTGAGAGATTGGACTTCCTTCAACGTACGCGGTGAAGGAAGTTGGATGACAGCCTTAGTTTTTTCTGGACATGGTTTGATGCCATCTGGCTCTATCAAATATCCAAGAAACATGCCTTCTGTAGCGCCAAAAGTGCATTTCTTAGGATTTAGCTTCATGTTGATATCTCGTAGTGTCTTAAACGTTTCCTCTATGTCACGTACCAATTCATCCTCAGTGTGGCTTTTTATGACCAGGTCGTCAACGTAAACCTCTAGGTTGCGGCCCACCTGTTTTTCAAATGCGTTATCTACCAGTCGCTGGTAGGTGGCGCCTGCGTTCTTCAAGCCAAATGGCATTTTAGTGTAGCAATATACTCCTTGGATTGTGTGGAAGGCCGTTTTTTCCTCATCTTCCTTAGCCATCTGGATTTTGTGGTATCCTTTGTATGCGTCTAGGAAGCATTTAAGTGGGTATCCACACAAAGACTCTATCTTCCAGTCTATCTCAGGTAGCGGATAACAGTCTTGTGGACATGCCTTGTTGAGATCTGTGAAGTCCACGCACATCCTCCAACTACCGTCGCTCTTCTTGACCATCACTGGATTGGACAGCCAATCATGGTAATAGACCTCTCGCATGATACCTGCGTCCACAAGTTTGTGTACTTCTGCCAGAATTGCTTGTGCGCGCTTCGGAGCTTGGCCGCGCTTCTTCTGACGTACTGGAGAGTATCCTTGTCGGATTCTCAACTTGTGTTCTGTAATTGAGCGTGGTACACCGGTCATGTGCTTTGGTTCCCATGCAAAGATATCCGGATTCTTTTGCAAGAGTGCGCACACGGCTGCCCTGCCTTTATCAGACAGCGATCCCCCAATCGATACTTCTTGATCTGGGTAGTCAGGATGAATTGCAATCCTCAGGTTTGGTACTTTAGGTGCGCGTTGCTTTGAACTGTCTGTCGTCTCACATGTAATCGTGTTACATTCTCTAGGTGGTACAGTGGCATTATAGAGAGTAACAATACCTCCTTCCACTGGGAATTTGAGCATCCCATGTGCTGTAGACGGTACTACGCGTATGGCTGATATCCCTGGTCTTCCGATAATGCCATTGTATGGCGAAGGGATTTGATCACCATAAAATTCATCCAGGCAATCGCGGAGTGTTCCTTATTGCCAACGTTGACTAGTAAGCGTATTTGCCCCATAGGCCATATCTTTTCTCCTGTAAAACCAGTTAGCGCTGTCGTGACAGGGCTTAACTGACTGCGTATCTCAGGTCGCAGTCGCTTGAAACAATGTTCATACATTATGTCTGCAGACGCTCCTCCATCAATATACATGCGGTGGATATCATGACCCCCTGCATTAATTTCAATGGTGAGCGGCTCTACCACTGCGTTGTCCGCAGTCAAGGTGGGGAAAGAGATTTCACTTCCACGGGAAAACTTTTGGCTGATCTTCTGCCTAGTTACTCGCTACCATGACTGTATCATGTAGATGGTGTCAGCCTTATCCTTGGGTACTTCTTTCTTATTCCCAGTTTTTTGCTTATCCTTGCCCTCCTTGATGTTTTTAACCAAATGGTCCAATCTGTCTTCTTTTACTAGTTTATCAATGAGTTGGCGCAGTTGGACACATTCATTGGTAGTGTGGCCCTTCTGTCCATGATAGTCGCAGTATCCACTCCCCACGCGCCGATCCTCTGGGGTGCGCATTGGTGGGGGTCTTGGGAAGTTCGCGCCTTCCGTCGCGAATATCTCCTTTGGAGTCTTGGTTAGCGGGGTATATCTGTCATTATCCCATCCGCTCCCCTGGCCGCGGTAGTTCCTATTACGGTTGCTACTCTGGTCAGTGGATTGTCTTCGAGGTTGTTCTTGTGACCGATAGTTTTAGTAGCCTTTCTTGCTATCCGCCGCGGCGGCTTCTCCTTGGATGAAGGACCTTGTGCGTTTCATAAGTTCATCAAAGGTTTGGGGGATCTTATCGTTCAACCTTTTAATGAGTTCTGGGTTATTGATCCCGTTCATGAACCCTGAGATCTTCAGCACTTCGGGGCATGCCTTAACCTGTATGCACTCATCTTAGAAGCGCTCCACGTAAGCGCTTGTAGATTCCCCCTGGCGCTGTTTCACCCTGGCGAGTTCGACAGGGTTTTTAGCGCACTTCTTCCTTTGAGTGAAGTTTAGGCGGAACGCCTTCCGCAACTCTTCAAAGCCATCTATGCTTCTGCGTGGAAGCTTACTGAACCAGTTTCACGCGTTTTCTACTAGTGTGGAATTGAACATATGGCACCACACAGGTTGTGGCCAGTTCTCGATGGTAGCGGCTGATTCGAAAATTTTTAGGTGATCATCCGGATCACCTGTTCCATCATAGGTTTTCACATTGGCGGGCATGCGCCTCCTTTTATTTTCTGAGAAATTGCTGATGCGCCGAGTGAACGCATCTACCTTTTGGCGGCGCCACGGAAGGGATATGTCCTCCTCCTCCTGATCGCGATATTTCCTCCTGGACTTCCAGTGCCCGGTTTCGCTATCCTCGTTGTCCGAGGAGTTACCAAAGGATGAGCTTTCCCTCTTTCGGCGTTTGCGCCGACTGTCCTCAGAGTTCGCACTTGAAGGGCTTTCACTTGGGCTTTCGCTTGGAGAGTACCGTCGTTCGAGTCTGTCATGGACCCTGCGACTACCAAGCATAGCGTGGACATTGTTACGCCGTCCCTCCTCTTCATGTTCCCCAAGGTATTGCATGTCCGCTGCCTCATCATTCTCAATTCTCCTCCCAATCCTGGTAAATACTGGAGGTTGGCGGCTATTCCTTCCGCGCTTTTCCTTCTGATGGCGCGGTGGAGATATCTCATATTCCGGGCCGAAATCGAGTCGGGCATGCAAACTCCGACTAGACCTCTTTTTAGCCTCCTCTTGCATGAGAGCAGCCAAGGTTTTGTAGTTTTGAGACACGAAATCGCTTGGCGCTAGTTCCGGCGCAACCCCTTCTAGAGAAGGGGTGTCTGTTTCTACCACTAAACTCTTGTTTCTGTCAGGTGCGTCAGGTGCTTTTGTGAGGTCCGCCTCTAGCACCGATTGGAGTGGAGTGGTAAAAGGATTGCGCAGTGGACCTTCTGCGCCAGTGATGGTTGGGGTGGCCAGGGTTGTCCCCGAGCGTGGTTCCACCGTCGGGAAGACCAGATTTGGGCCTGATCCTTGGTTTCTAGTAGCGCTGGTTGTCCCAGAGGCTTGTTTAGAAACTGACCCACTTTGCTGCTTCTTCCCATGTATGTCACCATGCGATCGCTGATTTTGATTTTCTTGCTTTGTCATTCTAGTTCTTAGTTCTTAGTGATGGTCCCACGGGTGGCGCCACTTGTTGATACAAAAGTTAAGCGTTCCTTGTTTGGACTCCGGTTCCCGTATCAATTGGATCTTAGTGCTTGAGACCTGCGCACTAAGTAAACAGAAAACACCGTTAGGCTTATCGTGGGATTGTCTCCCACGATTATCCTCCGGCGTGAGAGTAAGTAATCGGTTTTAGGGTTAATGGAGAATTAGGGTTTTAGATCGTACCTTTAATGAGGGATGGGGTTCCCTTTATATACACACGAAATCCTTGTTGGTTTCGTGTTCCCCAACCTTCGGCGTATCCCGCCTAAGTCTGTTGGTAAACGATTATCTCTAAAGATAGGAGATATCCGATATCTTATTCCATAAATAACTTTTGGTTTTGGGCCTTCGTGAGCCCAAACACTTATCGGCTTAGCCCAGTTCGTGTTGGGCTCACTAGTAGCGGTCATTGGTCGGGTTCGTGACCCGAATGTAGATTATACGTCATCATTGACATTTTTTATGGGTCTCATATATCACTCTTCTCACATCTAACTTTATATTTAATTTAAATAATAATATTTTTATTACAAAATTATTACTCCGAAACCCACCTACAAACCAAATAATTAATAAAATATTTAATTTAAATAATAACTTTATATATTTAATTTAAATAATAACTTTATATTTAATTTAAATAATAATATTTTTAATTTAAATAATAACTTTATATTTAATTTAAATAATAATAACTTTATATTTAATTTAAATAAATAATAAAATAATTAATACTATTAAACATTATTTTCTCACTCTTACATCAAATCCAAATCTAAATCTAAATCTTAATCCAAATTTGAATCCAAATCCAAAATCTAATCCGAAACCCACCTACAAACCAAACGGGACCCTATTTTGTTACCTAGTGGACCATTAAATGGAAAGTAAGCAGACCCTTAAGGTGACTAAATTATTTGTACTTGTAAAAATCTGTCTAAAGTAATATGTATAATTAGCCTTATATAAAGTCGTAACAAAATGGTTATCTATACTACTATATAAAGCATTTAAGTTGTGGGCTCCACAAAAAATTAAGATAAGGAGCTCCAATCATCGAGTGACATGTGTCACTTCTCTAACTAAAAAATAACAAAAAGGGATGAGCTCTAACAAACTAAAATAAAGAGCTCCAATAATGGGGTGACACATGTCACTTCTTAACTAATTAATAACCTTTATTTTTAAATTTAAATATCTTTTAATTCGTTTAATTTTTTTATGATCTAATTTCACCATATTTTTTAAAATTTTGTGCTCTTTAATTCAACATCCATTTTGAAATATTTTTATGAGTTTTTAGTTTTTATATTTTTAGTAGGTTTATTTTATTTTGATTCAAATTTTTATAACTTTAACATTTATTTCAATCAATACAAAGTTTATTTATAAAAATCATTTACTTTTGGGAAAGTGTTTGACGGGTAAGAGATTGTGAAGGTCTTTTTATATGCGGGAATAATAATGTCACGGGAAAGATACGGAAAACTCAAACAAACACATACAACTAACACATATACATTTGTAGTGTTGTGAAATGAATTCACTAAGCGGGTAGGGAATTGCGAGGAAAGTTGGTTTAGCAATTCATTTATTATATTTATTATATAACTATATTTATTGCCGCCGCTGTGCGCGGATATCCAACTAGTTCTCCATAAATTTTAAAGACATCCACGTTTATGAAGGTTTTTCAGTTTTTAAGATATATAATGTGACACTTTGCATATAAATATTTTGAGATCAATTTGTGACAATAAAATAGCCTTTTGACGTATGATATCAATTATACTAGAAAAGTGCAATGTAGAAAACAGTTGCCATAGGTTAAAAATTTCCATGGCCTTGAATTTTGATGCAAGAAAATAAAAACTAACCGAAACGTTTATCTTATTGGGCAAATTGTTTTTTCTCCATAGGTGATATAAATTAGTTTTAGTCCACTACAATGAGCCCAATATGAGCTGTTAATTAATGGACTGAAGGCCTAAATCAGCTATGTTTTCTTAACAATAAGCTATTTGTGCTTGTTAAAATTTGACTATCTGTTATCTAATATAACAAATAAGCTGTATGGTAAGTGTATGCGATTGCTTATGCAAACAGTTATATGATTATTTATGAGTACATAAACTGTTTTTGATAAGCATATCCCAAATGGTTTGGGTTTGAGTCTAAAACCTCAAACAATATGAAGAAAAGATAAATGGTTAAAATCTGTTACAATTATTTGTTTCATTAGTAGAAGTTTAGAACTACAGGTACTTGTATATGTTTTCTTTTTTAAACTTTTGAACCATTTTGTTAAATACATAATATTGGACACTTGTAAAAGGTTTTTAGATAATGCATAGTAGGGTTATACTTTTAGTGCAAAGTATATTAGTTGTACCAGTAAGAATAAGTTTTTTAGTATTCATTTAATTTTATTTCAGTTGAGGTTCAGGTTGTTAGTCTTGTATATGGACTAATCGAGTTATTTTTGTGCCAAATTTGGACCCTTTCTTTAAACACCTCCAAATGTACATTTATCTTTGTTTGAAACTTAAATTGTTATACTCCGTTGGAGGTTAACATTAGTCTTTTTTATGGTTATTTAATCATTTTTACATAATAATACCATGGTTCTTAAAGGCTCGTAAAAGCCTCGCAAAGACGTGAGGTCTGGTCATGTCACCACGCTGCCTAATGCCATATTTTTTTGTAAACTCGATATATATGAATTATGATGTAAATATATAGATATTTTTATAGTTTGTGCCGTCATATGTCATGCCTTATAAACGAAAAAGCTTCGTTTTAGCCGCACAAACATAAGGCTTGATAATGTCGCTACGCCATGTCTCGCGCTATTTATAACCTTAAATAATACTATTAATTTTATCAATAAAAAGAAAAGTTAAATTAGTAATACACTCCGTGTAATTTCAAAATGAATATCCAAAGGTTAATGCTATTTTGAAGCTATTGATTGATGTATTTTTCTGTAGACTTTTTGAAAATGCACCCATTTTTGTACTAAAATTCTGAGTGATTCCTTGATTTTCTTCACGCATTAAAGACAGATTCGGTGAAGATATGTCATATCTCATTATCTTGTACCGTTTTATTTTATTATTATTATTATTATTATTATTTTTTACAATACTCTTATTCAAATACAAAATACGTAGTAATACGTAACAAAAAACAATTACATGAACTTACCTCTTTTGATTCAAACTAACTAGCATGGTACTCGCGCAAAGCAGCGGATTCGGAGGCTAATTATGTTAACAATTTCATGATTTATATATGCAAATTCAAAAAGTTAGTAATTTTAACTATAAACATATTAAATTAATTATATAAGTTATATTTTATTATTGTAACATGTATCCAATTTAATGTCATAATTTAATGTGCAATTAGTGTGTTTTTAAATTTTTAATTTCATAAATTGCTAATAATAGCAAGTGTGTAAACTTAAAGTTTTTAGACTTCTAAAAATAAAAGTCTTAAATGCTTTATATATAGTAAAGATAATTCATTTAAGTTGGTATATATGTTTTCAAACAATACTACCACGCTCATATTCAAATACACACTCTGCTTATCATGATTCGATATCAAAAAGCGTACTCATTTGCATCATATATTATGTGCCCGCATATTCTTCGAGCACGAAAAAAAAAAAAAAAAAAAAAATCAACTTCATAATTTAACTTGGTATAAAAGTTTAATAATAACGCGTATGATTTGACAAATTATAATTTCTCAACTGTTTTGTTGTAATATATATCATAAAATTAGTCGATTTTTCCTTAAATTAGTTATACTTTTATAAACTAGTAAATCAGGATCAAAATGCATCCTTTCACGATAGGGGTGATATGCACACCACTAAAAGTGATGCACACACCACCAATTATGCGTAACGATGTTGTATTGTGTGCATTACTGGTGTAATTAAATGATGACAGAATCAAAAAGTGTGATGTACATATTAACACTATTTCACGATTACTAATATATAACAACTCTTGATGCATAAACTCCTCATCAAGGTAGAAAAACAAGTATTCATTGCTATGTAGCTCATTGATAACGTGTGAGTAGTATTTTAAGTTTTTAAGATAATATATTAATTGAGATATAAAGCAAAGCTACACTTGTGAGTAGATAAGTCTCGCCCTAATCGAAGAAAAAACTGCACTCGCGAATCAAGTGAAAATAAACATGAATCAACTTTCCTTGAACTTGAACATTTGATATTTTGCTTGCTCTTGAAATTGCATCTTCAATTTTACATGTTGTTAGACTTGAAATTTCGGTGTTCCTTGCTTTTGAACCTGAACCCTTGATGTTGCTTGCTTTAAACACTAACGGTTTGTTCTCAAGTTTTAATTCCAGGTGGAAAGTGAAAGTAAGTGAAGAAAACCAAAATATAAACGTGCTCTTAAGGTTTTTTAGATGGAAGGTAAAATGTAAATGCGAGAAAGAAGGGAAACTGGTTAGGTTTTGTGCCAAAAATTTCACCCACTTTTAAGATAAAAATGAATGAATAAAAGTGATACTACATTTTAATAACAAAATTACCCCTTAATTACCTAAACTTGAGCTTCTATCAGATATATTAGAAGGGTACTCGCGCAATGCGGCGGCGGGTACCCGATAACTATTTTGTAGCGAACAAATATTTTGAGGTCGTGATGTGATGAGATGGTGGTGACAGCGGCGGCGATAAGTATAGTTATATGTGTTTGCTTACCCGTTTAGTGAATTCGTTTCACAACACTTCGAATGTATATGTGTTAGTTGTAAGTGTTTGTTTGGGTTACCCGTAACTTTCACGCGACATCATTACTCCCGCATATAAAAATACCCTCGCAATCTCTTACGCGTCAAACACTCCCCCAAAAGTATATGATTTTGACGAATCAAGATTATATTGATTGGAATAAATGAAATAAAGGTTAAAGTTGTAAAAATTTGAATTAAAATAAAATAAACCCACTAAAAATATAAAAACTAAAAACTCATAAAAATATATTAAAATAGATGTTGAATTAAAGAGCATAAAATTTTAGAAAATATGATGAAATTAAATTATAATATAAATAAGTAGATAAAAAGATATTTTAATTTGAAAATAAAGATGAATTTTTAGTTGAGAAGTGACACATGTCATTTTATAATTGGAGCTCCTTATCTTAATTTTTTGTGGTTAGGAGTTAGGCTTGGAGTTTGTTAGAAGTTAGGCTTGGAGTTTGTTAAGAAGTGATACATGTCATCTCATGATTGGAGCTCCTTATCTTAATTTTACATGCATTATAATATATCTTTTCATAATAAGCAAGTGAAAAAGTCTGAATTTTTAAGCCTTCTAATTTTAGAAGGCCTAAATGCATTATAAAGTAGTATAATAATCGCGAACATAATTATCAAATAGTAACAATTTTCTCATAACTTTCTTTTATACTTTCTTACAACTCAAGCATAACAACAAATTTTTAGCAACATTTTTTTCTCTCCCCACTATTTTGTATGCTTCTTTTCACTTTACTCTTCTTTTAAATAAAAAAAATAAAGTGTAAAACATGAACCATTTTAACATAAAAAAAATAAAGTGTAAAACATGAACCATTTTAACATTAATTGGAAACTGGAAACTTGACTTTCTGAAAGTGCTTTGCGAAATTACATGGAAACTTATTAAAACCTTTTGAAAGCAGAGGTGATACTTACATTACATCTTTTGATACATGTATAATAATTTATCCATTACAATATTGTACGGTATAAACTGCAATGCACAAATTATGATGCATAAATGATGTAGTTATCAATTCCCTTTTAAAAGTGCTTTGAACCGTTTCAAAAAAAAAAAGTGCTTTGACAAAATACTTTTTTAGTTGTACGACATAAATAATCACCCTTTGGAAATAGTGTTTTCTAATGTCTTGTCCCATCATGTTTCCTACTTTACTTAGTCACTAAGTAGCTATGTATAGTGTCATTTCATTCTTTGAACTTCTTCTGAAATAAGGGGCCGTTTGGTTAGGGAATGAGACTATAACTTTTAAAGTCATAGTCGGTGTTTGTTTTGTGGGCCCAGTAATGAAATCGGTATATCATAGTCATAAATTCATTACACACAAATTTGGTGTCTATAAAATCCATTCCCGTAGGCCCTCTTTTTTCCACTACAAAATTCAAATATCTATACACTTTTTCATACTATATTTTATCAACCAAACATAAACAATCGTAATAATACACTTTTTCATACCCATTGTCATTCCACCTCATTCCAAATCCGATACCCATTGTCATTCTTAGCAACAAACCAAACGGGCCCTAAATATTGAAGGGTAAATTACATGGATCGTCCTTGAACTATACCCTGTTTCCATTTGGTCTCCCATTTTCACATTTGGTCCCCCGTTTTGACTTTGTTGCGAACAGGGTCCTCATTTTGCCAAAATGTTACTCGTTTGGTCCCTCGAGGTCCGTTATACATAACAGTATAACATTCGTTATGTTTGCTCGTTAGTTGACCCGATAAGACATAAATACCCTTGTTGAAAAGTCAACTAATGAGTAAAAATAACAAGTGTTATGTATCTCGAGGCTCGAGGGACTAAAAAGGTAACTGGTTGGGAAAATAAAGACAACATTTGCAACAAAGTCAAAACGGATGACCAAATACAAAAACAGGATATAGTTCAAGGACGATCTGTGTAAGTTATCCAATGTTAAAACGCGATACGAGTAAAATATAACCGTATTGAATCACACTCAAAACAGATGCTCTTGACTTCTTGTGTTTTATTAATAAGACTAGCTAAAAGACCCGTGAAATTCACGGGTATTTTTTTGGTAACGTTGAAGAATGTTGTAAATGACATTGAGTATTATGAAGTTATAAGTTAGAAAGAACCACATATGGATAAACAAACGTAAAGTGTACATTTGGTAATCATCAAACATACGTTATATGAAACATAATAGTCAAAACTCCCAAAAGATAAAATAAGCATCTTCAATTCTACGAATGTGATATACGTGTGCGTGTAGATGTGATCATAAATTGTGTAGAACTTCTTTGTAGACCACGTTGGTGGTGGTATTAGTTAGATTTCCTTCTTCGTAGCGAATAACATCTTTAATATTTTTTTGCTCTTAACGCGAGAGACGACTACATATATTTCGCCATGTGTAAAAACAGGTTGTGGTAAATACAAAGCAACTTGCCCGAGTGATTGTCCCTACTTTTGTTGATTGTCCATGTGAAAGAGACGAACACGGGGAACTGCTTCCTTACAATATTTAACAGAAAACGTTTATCAGAATATGATACTTTCATCCGTGCGATAAGCACTCGTTTACCAAAATGGTTGTTATTGATTATAATGGCATCAATGCAACTTTTCGTCAACCGATCCACACGAAGTCATGTTCTGTTGCACAAACCACTGGATTGATCAGTGTTTCGTAACAAAATGACCGAAACACCCACTTTCAATTTAAGTTTGTAACAACAGAAGAATCCCAAATCCAAGATTTTCATCGAAGTGGATCCTTTTCACAATATAGGTGTTTTGACATGTAAAAACTGCTTGCTTTGTGTCCTCTTAAATGTTGACAGCGATATTTCAGATAAGACATATGGCTCACTTGTACAACCATGAGTCCAATTGAAACCATGTACTTTCATTACCCCTAATATGAGTCCAATTGAAACCATATACTTTCATTACCATTGCTTAATAACTCATATTCCATTGCTTTGTAAAATCAGCAAAAGATTAACAACTTACAGATGTTTTCTTATTATCAAGCAAAGTTCACATTGCAAAAATCATGTCAAATAACTTTGGCAAACACGAACAGGTAAGCTGCAAAAAATTATTGTAGCAGGTAAGCTGATAATGTGCCAAACGGGTTTTGGTAACACGTCAAAACAGTCATGTTTTAGTAGTGGGACAAAACAGTTTCGATTAGGTTTAGTTGCTACACTTTGGTCTAATTTTATTATTATTTTGATAACTGACAATTTCAATAACTATAATTACAAAAACACTATCATTACAGTGATAAGTTATGATATCTGTAAAATTTATCTATCAATTTACATAGAAGCTTAAATGATCACAGTTTGTGCCTTTGTTCTTTTTATTACATAGAAACTTAAATGATCACAGTTTGTCTTAACTCTTAAAAGTTACTTGTAAAATTTATCTATCAATTTCATGGAAATATTCAGCACCAAAATCATTCTTCATATAATATCTTTTTTGTAAAATAGGACTTACTTTGTGTCTACACAATATGAGAAGTTCCCCTAAAAGAGTGTAACTTTTCGTCTATTTATGTAAAAAAATATATATAAAAGATTACTGTAAAAGATTACTTTTCGTCTAAACCGATGAAAAATCATTCCATAAATCATGTAAAAGTATATCTTTACATTAATGGTAATAATTAAGTGCGCATAAATATAAGAAAGTTTCCTTGCAGTATACAGAAGAAGAAAAAATATAAAAAAACTCACACTTTGGTTATAGTTTTCACCTATGGCTTTAAACTCGAACTCATCAATGCCTATTGTCCTTCTGGAAACTTTTGTCCCGGTAAGTACCGCTCTAGCAGCTGCATCAATTAAAATGTTAGCTATTAGGAACAATAATCATATAAAGGTCGTGAATTCTTATAGATAAACTAAAAAGATGTGATTTTCTTCACCTCCAAATGAGGCAGTGACTGCAACAGACCCACCGGATCCAATCACTAATATAATGGTCCACAATGTAGGCGCTAAAGCACAAAATCCATCAGCAATTGTTGGAGCAGCTAAACATGTTACAGATGCAACAAATGTAGTAAAATCCCTGTTCATTTATATAGATGATGTTAAAGTGTACAAAAGACTGGAAAAATTTAGATATCATGCCACCACTAATTGCCTTAAGGTTCCACCATTTTTAGAAGCAGCTCCAATGATACCTCCGCATTTCAACTTGGTCCACATGCTTTTTGCCGTTTGTGCCTCTTCCTTTTGCCTCTTCTTGTTTCAATATAGCCATAGCTTTGAGCGACAATGATATCGATTGATTCCTGCAAAAAAAAGTTACTCTTTTAGAATATTATAGGATATTATGGAAAACACCAAAATATGTGCATAATAAAAATTAGCATTCCCAAATATGCGATACAGAAAATTAGTGTAGGAAAATAATGTAAAAAAACATTATCCAAGAAATCACATACCAATTGCTTAACACTAAAATAATTACATTTTGCAAATCGCACCTTAGCCACGTAGAGATAAAGAAAAATCATATCTTGCAATTGCCACTTTTACAGAATATAACATAACATGACCCGTTACACAACCTGCACAACCCACCCAGATTGCCACTTTGACAATATAACACAACATACCTTTTGCTAACTAAAGTGTATGCACCGCAAATCTTTGGGCTGCAAGCCTCGCATGAGTGCTCACATCTTTCGAACATTCGGCTCACACATGACCATTTGCTGTAACATGGATTAGTGAACATCAAAACCTTGATTTATTTGATCTGCTTAAACCAAGACATTACCCAAACTTACATTTTGATATGCATAAGTTTTAAAAACCCGAATGCACCATTTTTGATATATACTAACCATGGAATTTCCGAATTCTGTTGGTAGACCAACAAAACCATACGTAATAGCAAAGGCAGATCCAATTTTTTTTGTCACAATATGCATGTGATTTTATTTTGTAAAATTATTTTATGTTTAACGTGTTTGTGTTTGGGGTATCTTTAGAGTTTAGGAAGAGATAAACATGCTTGTGGAAGCGGTAATTGTTAGCCGCTGCAACGGCAATGGGAGACATGTTGAATCCTGGAACAGGAAACCGTTGACGAACCTGAGCAACGGCTGTTGCAGCAGATGCAGCTGGATTGGGCATTGGATGGCCATTAAGAATAGGGGGATACGGGACTGTAGGTCAGTTCATTCTTTAATAAAACTACACTTTCATGTTTAATTCTTAATATATTTCATGACTATTTTCCCCAGAACCATTAATAATATCTAGTTCTTGAGAGAAGCAAATGTCTTTACTTATTTGCAAGTGAACATAGAGGATTTTTTTAATACCAACAATAGCTAAAGAGAGCAAACAACCTATCGCCTCAGCAACAAAACATCTCTAAGTCTTCAACTTTTTTTTTTTTTCCATATCTTCACCACAACTCTTTAAAACTACATAAGATACATTACGTCTTCCACCTTTTTGTTTCTGAACCAAAGTTAAGAGTATGAAGCCTAATTATTTATTACATAACAAAAAAAGAGTGATAATTAAAATAAGACCAACAAAAATATGCATCTGTAAATACAATCATATTTGGGTAACAGGGAACAATAGTACCCAACAACCCATTTTCATGTTCCTTAATAACTCAGTCAGAACTTGTATAGATGTGTACACAAAAATAAACCATTTTGACCCGTTAGCACACTAACTTCATTTTGCCAAATCTATATATAACAATCATTTACGACAACTCTTTGTAATGCAACTTGCCCTTCATCTTACCTATTGGTGAAGTTGTTAGTCTCAACTTTTGAGCGCGCATAGCGACTCATTTCAGTATTTCAGTATTAGACTAAAACAATCAAGTGCACATGTATTAACCATTCACGGTTCAGCCAATATGGCTCATGTGCACCCTTTAAGGGCCCATATTCATGAATAGGTCATCTAAGACAACCAAAGTGATGCTCACACCAACCCAAATGCTGGAAAATATAAATCATGAATGTGCAAGATAATATCGCATATAGCCTATCCATAGTTAAATATATCTTCATTGCTTTTAAAAATGTTTAAAGTCCACATATTTGGACAAAAAATAAAGCACAATTGTAAAAGAAAATGTTATGTAACTACCAAATACCCAATGTACTTAAGAGTCTAACATTATTTTAAAATCTTAGCTATTGCTTATGTGACCGTGATCTTAAGTTGTATGGATAAGCAACTACAAACACTCGCTAACCTTAAAGTCACAAGCTTCCCGTCTTTATTATTCTCCCCATTTATTATGTATAGTGAACCTTCATGATAAGATGAACTTAAAGAAACTATCTTACTACATGAATCTAGGTTGTTAAGTATTAATGTGCATTTTATCGAGTGATTTATTATGCGTTCGTTGTTTTTTTCTAGTCAGACATTTCATCATACACTTGGTGTTCTACTTTAAACATAGCATTCAAATTAACTAACAAATATAAAAAAATCAATATTTAACTCATTATAAAGGAATCAAACCAAGACTAACCTTTTTAGTTTGTGTCACCAATTTTTATGATGAAAAGAAACTGATGATGAAAATCAGCATCAAGAAAAACCTATATAAAATAATCAAGTAATATCGAGAAGATGTTCTAAATAAATCAAGCTAAACAAACTAACATAAAATAAAACTTACAGTATTAGAGCTAATTTATGAAACATTGTTTGCCTCCATACTCCATAGTACATGAAGAAGAAGAAGAAGAAAGATCAACGAATTAAACCTGCAAGATTAAAAGAAGAAATATAACTTTGAAATCAAGATCTAATGGAGAAATTGAAAATTAGATGATGACATAATTTTAACTAACCTAAAAAAATAGATGTCAATAAATTGAAATTTGATAAAATATGAGACGAATAAATAAACTGATTCGGATGAATCGATTATAGGATTCACACATTAAAATAGGTGTACGATTGAATCGGATGATGTATGGATTTGTCTGTGTGTTTTTGAATTAGATGATAATAGTGATACAAAGAATGGGGATGGAGCGTGTAGAGGAAGATTGAACTGAATGCATTGACATTATAGTGATACAAAGAGGAGTAGTACTTTACTAAAATATCTATGGCCTAAGCATCGAGACACGTCAGAACATTAATTAGATGGCTGCTTTAGTGGGATGTACAAAACTCTGTTTTATTAGATAGTATAGATATATTTTTCAAAATCAAATCAATGACAAAAATTATTTAGTAAACCAATTTTAAAATGGGCGTATAAATGCAGGTTTTAAAAATAATAATTTTCAAAGTATATATACTTATAGTATAGTGTTAAACTACAAAAGGAAGGCAATTACTTATTAAAGTCTTGAACTATAAAAAGGAAGGTAATTACTTAACTTTATTGGCTTAGACCAGTCGTAATAAGCCTCGAAAGACTCGTTTTTCGTCCTACATGGCAAAATAGCACGCATGCTACTTTATTACGGCTTGAAAGGAGCATGCGTCATCAAGATTCAAAAAGGAAGACTGGATCTCGTGGACGACCGAGTCATCCAATGCGTGTTTTTGTGTGCGTCTGTATTTTGATCGGTATATGTGTGTTTGAATGTGGTATATTTTAGTAGTAAACTTTGATGTTTAATTACAATAGATCTATGATAAAGTTGATTTTAGAGAAAAAACTGAAATGATGCTAATGTGACGGTGGTATATACGCTCTTAAAGTCCCTTATTATACCCAATCTTAAACTCTTGCATAATTTTATAAACATACTTTTCTTCTTTTTTATTCTAAACTTGGTCAAACACTTATTCTTAACTTATGTCGTATTCATCATAAAGTGTAAACTACTTATTTAAGATAATCCTAAACTCAAATATTCAGTTTATACAAACACTTTTTTATTTCTATTTAAAGAAATTTTAGATAGTTGTTGGTGTATATGTCCGAAGGACATGTGCCGAACGACAAGTTTCTCCACGTGTCTGAAAGACATGGAATTGAAGGAACACACATGGGACGACCACAACAAAGGAAGAACACTCTTTTATCTAGAAGATCAGTTTACTCAGCAGTTCGTACTACAAACCATGCTCGAGATGCCTAAACCGAATATTGCGGGATATTGTCTTCATGTGGACTGACACCTAGCATATCGGCTAGACATAGCTCGGCTCACTCCATTTCTATGTTGTCAGATACAGTAGTTGGAGTAATATAATTAAATACTCAACATCATTCAATGTTCAACTAACTAATGAACCATATATTTACTCTCACATTTATTGTTTAACCCTTCAACTTATTCTTATTACTTACTCTCACGGCAAGCTCAAAAAACGTTGCTTATCCAATCAACCTACACCTGCTCAAGCCGAGAAACAATTATTTACCTTAACAATAGAGTCCTACTATTCTTACCCAAATTCCATTAAACAAACCTTTTTCTATTTACTTGGTCTTTATATTTATTATTGCAAAAACTTTTAAGTTACATACTCCAAAACATCTTAATAAATTAAAAAGGAAAAAAAAACATTTTTTTACTGTTCTTTATATATTTGTCCGTATAATTACAACGCCACTTTACATTTGTTACTTTTCTTTTAATAAACTTAGAGTTGATTAAAAACTTTGTTGATTAATATAATTACAATGTAACTTTACATTTGACTGAACCTACATGCCTTATTTGTACGTAACATGGTCTTATAAATACGTTAGCTAGATTTCATGATCTTAACATTTCAAAATTAAATTGACGCATATAAGTTATATTTCCTACCTTTACTTGGACGCAACTCAATATATCTTAATCGGTAAAACCATGTACTTAGAATCCTTACTTTATCGTGCATATGTGTTTACCTGATTATTGTTTCTCTTTTCTTAATCAAGTTTTCCTAATTACTTACCGAAACTATTCGGTAAAACTATTCTCACTCAAGTGGTATAATCTATCTTAGATAAATTCAAGGCTGATAAATTTCTACTCATGTACAATAGGTAATGGAGGATAAAGTTTTTCTATAAGTTATTCGAAGAATCGGAGAAGTTCGTGCTCGTGAAAGTTACGATCTAACTTAATGTAATTTTGTAACACTCTTGTGCTTGAAAAAACGAATGAAAATTACTTTTTTTATGTTTACATATTTGCTTTTGTTTTTATATATACATTTGGATAAGTAAAAAAAAAATGTAAATGATACATTAATTATTATTTTAATGATATCATTATTAGTGCAATCATTAATACATTAATTGAGGTTTATTTTAAGTCTAAAATAATAAATTCAATCATTGATACATTAATTGGGGTTTATATAGTGGAATATTAGTGTTTATTTATGAGGACCTTAACAATAATCATGTATGCTTAGAGCATGGGGTATGGTATTCGCCGGTTGATTTCGTTTCCTACGTGGACACTCGCCACACCATTTCGTTTCTCGCCGTGATACCAAACACCCTCGCTGAAGAGAATCTCGCCGTTGCAACGAAATGAATACGACAAAACGATTTCAAGTTCTACCCGTTTAAATGTTACCGTTTAATATGCAACGGTTATTTTTTATTTTTTTTCTTTTTCAAACCAAATATTTTACCCTTTTACTCTATAAATAATACCCATATTTTCTAAAAACATTCACACTTCACATTCATAACCAAAAAAATATTATCTTCATCATCTTAATCCACAACAAAAAATGTCCCAAGATCCCAACGAGATGTCGTTTACGAATCTACTTAACTCGTCTTCCTCAAACCCGTCCACCCCATCGTCTCAAAGCTCACAGAATTCTGCGCAAGTCGGATTTCAAGCTTTTCAATATCCAAGAGCATCATCACCGCAATTTTATCCATCACCACCGCAATTTTATCAGTCCCAACCATCACAATCGCAATTTTATCCGCCACAACAACCACCAACGCAATTCTATTCATCACAACAACCACCACCGCAATTCTATCCATTACAACAACATTACGTTGAATCACAATTCAAAGTACTGATAACGCTACACGCGTCGTTCGGGGTCAAGGAAACTTCCTTTTCTTCGAGCAAGTTTTATAACACCCTAGGCAGTGAACCTAATCGTTGTAGTGTAGTAATTAGGGTAAGCCACGGGTATTGATATCGTTCTCTAGGGGAATAGGAATGCTAGTAAGGAGTTACTACGCTAAGGTTAAGGTTGAGGAAGATTATTTTTTATCTTTTTATGTATTATGAAATGGAAAGGTACGAATCTCGGGTATTGGATTTGGGGGGTTGGTATTTCTACCGATTACTCTACTATTATCTAATTATCTAAACTAAGGTTGTGGGAGTCTATGTCTAATTAATGTGTACTCGTATGATAGTTTAAAGATGTGTTTACTTAGGTTGTACTACTCCTTAATTATCTCCTATTGATGGTTGAGTTGTCACGTCCTTATTCATAGTTGCGTTGTGTGTCTAAAGTTGTAGGGTATGCGTTTCTCCCTAACTCTTTGAACTTACCAAAGGGTCTCGTCTACAAACCCACTAGGGATGATAAACTCCTACTCTAAGGCGCTATTTGGATGGTTTAGCCTACAACTACTCAGGTAATTATATTCTAAGGTTCACAAAGATGAATCAAGCATTAAGTACACAACGAATGACCTATCGCATTACTAGATCATTAATCAACTAAGATAAGAAACAACCAATCAATATTCAATAATTAAGTTTCATACTTCCTAAGCAAACACACAAATAAATTAGCCGGACATGGAGAACATGCAAGCATACACACAAATAATCAAAGACATAATTGAATTAATGAAGTAAAGACTTATCTTGATGTAAGATAGGGTTTAAAACCCTAAAATACTGTACAAGACACCTTAGGTTCGGTTTTAGGTTTTTACTCCAAAGACTCTCCACAAAAGACTGAAAAATTCGGATTCTATATATAAGATTACATATGCGACGGCGTCACCTTATGTTTAGTGACGCCGTCGTGTCGCCGTCATTAGGGTTTCGTCTTGGCCACGTTAACCTTGCGACGGCGTCACCTTATGTCCGTGACGCCGTCCTCTTCAGCTTATGACGTCGTCTGGATTGCATCTAGGCCGTCTGAGTAGCGACGGCCTACTCTTTTACAACTGGACGTCGTCGCTTGAAAATACGAGTTTTGGGTTCGGGACCGTCACAAAAATCTTGGGACGGCGTCGCCATTAGCACCTGACGCCGTCGCCTTCTAGTTTCAGCAACAGTGAGTGTCTCGATTTTGACTTTGGCCATTTTCTTCATATATTCGCGCCTTTTCGTCCAAATAAGTGCCATTCCAGCATTTTGCCTTCACGAGACCTAAAAAGTGAAAAGGAACGATATTAAGCAATAACGGATACAAAAGTGATCAAATAAGGACTTAAACGACCCCTCAAAATGGTACCTTTTAAAACCTTATCAAATATCCCTACACTTGTTATTTGCTTGTCCTCAAGCAAATGTGCTTTTAGCCAATTAATTTATAAGTTAGGGGTCATGAAGCATTAATTCAAAACGGTCCACAACACATATAAGCCCCGCAAAAGTCATAATAAGCACGGAAATTACATACTAGCACCTCACATGGGGTGTTTGGATACTCGCATCTCTCTCGGGTGTATATATGGAATATAACAAAATAGGAAATGGAAGATAAACACTCATTAACCGGTCCTAGTATATAGATTACCATAGGCTTGAGAATAGATCAAACCTCCATCGCTTTGGCGTAAGCACCTAGGAAAGACTATCAAAGAGGTCTTTTAAAGGGTTGTAATGTTAGGCTTACGGTAGGGAAATAAGGGTTTGGTGGGATAGGCTATTTAGTGGTGGTAAGTCAAAAATCTCTATGTTACAAGCATACGAAGAATGGCGTTGCTAAGCCAAGACTCGACACTCTAAACTCTAGATAACTGAAATAAACAAACAAAAAATTAAAGGATAGATGTAGGATGGTAGCCCGTATGTTTTTTTTTTTTTTTTTTTTTTTTTTTTTTTTTTTTTTTTCATACACTTTTACTCTACCATCCTCTACGATAACATCAAAATAATAGGGATTTATAGGCACATCCCTACACTTGAGTTTTTATTATTCTAACACTAATTTGACCCGATTTGAAAAGATCAAAACACTTGGGGTACATTATTATGCAAACAAAGGGAATTTGAATTTTTAACGTTCCCTTCCCGTCATTTCATAAACTTTAACTTTTCCCATGAATCCCAATCATCCCAAAACTGTATACAAAGGATATGACTCGACTTAGCAACTTATGTAAGCAACTAGATAATTGAACTAAGGGTTTAGGGTGATAACAAACATTTGCACTAAAAGTGAGTGCATAAGGGGTAGGCTAAGGCGATTTGGGTGTATATTTGGGGGTGGGGTGTAAACAATGCTCTTCATTGATATTCCGGAAAAACCGAAACATCACGAGAACCGCGAAAAGTATAGGCTCTTAGGGGTTAACTAGGGGTATCGTGTACTAAAGATGAGTACAACGCAAAGGGTGTGGGGGAATTACTCAACCGATATGGAAGAAGTAATTATATTACAGGTATCAAACAAGGGTTATCCTAATGCCTCTTATCATTTAGTTATTCCTAACTACACAAGTGTAGCCTCACTTGCGATCTCGGAATGCATCACAAAACAAGTTCTAGAATCTAATATACTACCGGTTCACACTCTAAGCATTAAAGATGAATGCTTTAATTCCTACTAATCTAAGGGCGATCCTCACATTTTGGTGGAATTTGGGTGGTAAAGGGTTTTTGTGCTAGTCATATAACTTCCTATCCATGAGACGCTTTTGTTAAGACTAATGGCCCACTCCTATATGTCATAAAAAAATTTAAATTTGGTGCCAAAATTACCCTAACCGACATTTTCTCATGGTTTATTACACAATCACAATTGGACAAAGCAAATAGTCAAGGATAAGCATAGTTTCAAAGTTCCCGTTTTATTTTCCCTCCCTACACTTAAACTGAACATTGTCCCCAATGTTTCCCGAAAGTATCAAAGTTATGATAATAGAAGGTAATTTAAAACGAAAGAAACTAATACTCCCCTGATTAGCTCGGTAGGATCCGTGTAAAGTGGTGGTTAAACTCTTTTCCAAGAAGAATTATTGCGTGAAAAGCTCCTTCCAATCTTATGTAACTTCTTCCTGACAAACTAAACCTGCATACTTGAAGAAAACAAACGAAACCTTCGCGTAAAATCGGCGGTAATAATATATATAAGACTCGATTTAAACTAGGATATAATGCTTGTGGAATGGATGTTTACAAAATTTCTAAGAAAATTAAGACCTGGAAAATTCCAAAAATTTATAAGTAGCTCAGAAAACGAGAAAAAGTAATCTGATGTTTTTACTCCTTCCTGACGCCGTCAGGTTGCAATCCTAACGCCGTCAGGTTATCCTGACAAAAACTGGTCTGTGATTTTCTGGAAAAATTCTGGAAAATTTACATCTTTAGAATCTGGAAAAATTTCTGCAAAATATCCATTATGACTCGATACAAGCATTTGACTCGAACAAACAAACATAGATATCTTTTAGTTAATTGTTATTCTCATGTTTACGTTTCTTTTGAAAACGTGTGTAATCCTCCCTACACTTATCCCTTATGTAAAATACCTTTATATGCAATTAAGACGAGGTTAAAAACAAAATAAAGCATTTTTACAATTTTAAACATGAGGATAAACAATTAATAAAAGATATATGACACTAACAAGCAAACAATTAAGCATGGGTTTCCTCCCACGAAGCGCTTTTCTTTATTTAAGAGTCTTGTAGCTAGACTCATAGTCGTGCTCATACGTTTTCCTCCTCTTAGAAGCCCATTCAATTATCTTAACTCTGTTCTCATCACGAATATATATTCAGGGCCCAATTCTAGACAGGCGGTATAGGGAACCTTGTCCTTCCAATCAACTTCAAAGGCCGGAATGCTATCTACATCTAACTCATCAATGCCCTCAAACCTCTTATTTTTGCAGGGCATTATATATTTAACACATTCGGTCTCATTCGAGAAATTGACTATTCATTCCTCTTGATCATAAACCATCTTAGAGTCCTCAATAAATGGTCTCCCAAGTATCACATCTCCTAAAACTCCATCAATAATGCCTTTCACATTTTCTAGAATCATGAAATCACACCTATATGTGAAGTTCCCTACGAAGACATGCAATCCCTTAACCCTCCTAACATAGTTACTCACTTTCCTAGGGTAAAAGGGGTCCCTCATAGGTCCTAAATTTTCTCTCATGATCCAATTGTAGTAGAGCCTAGACATTATGTTCATGGGTGCTTTATAATCTATGTAAGTGTGATCCCTATATAAGTAACCAATCATGCACGGTATTTTGATATTTTTAGGGTCACCACTTTTTATGCATGGTTCGAAAGGTGGTCGCGGGAAGTTAACTACATTATAGTGATAAGCAGTTTCCTTTCCATTAGGGTATGAATCGAAATACTCCCTAAGTTCCTCCTCCTCCTTACTTCCGTCCATAATCTCCAAAATCTTATAATCTCCTTCTACAATTTCATCTTCTGAATCACTTGAGGTTGAATCACTATCTAAGGTGCCAGTGGATTCCTCAAGGGCTTTTTCAAGTGCATTTTCAATTATCCTATTAAGTTTCTTAAGCTCTCCAATTTCACTAACAATGCGAGCTCGGAGTTGGTTGGCAAAAGTTGGATCGAGTGGTGGGTATTTGTTTGGTGGTGAAGCGTTGTTTGGTTGTTGGTTATCGAGTGGTGGTTGGTTATCATCCTCCATGATGAAAAGTGATGGAATTACGAACAAAGGTCACGAAGAAGGGGGATAGACTAAGAGGAAGCTAAAAAATGAGAAAAAATTTACTTGATAGGAATCAAGCAAAGAACCTGAACGAGGTGGACTACTAACTAGCTATTCTATTCCCCGGCAGCGGCGCCAAAAACTTGATAACGCTACACGCGTCGTTCGGGGTCAAGAAAACTTCCTTTTCTTCGAGCAAGTTTTATAACACCCTAGGCAGTGAACCTAATCGTTGTAGTGTAGTAATTAGGGTAAGCCACGGGTATTGATACCGTTCTCTAGGGGAATAGGAATGCTAGTAAGGAGTTACTACGCTAAGGTTAAGGTTGAGGAAGATTATTTTTTATCTTTTTATGTATTATGAAATGGAAAGGTACGAATCTCGGGTATTGGATTTGGGGGGTTGGTATTTCTACCGATTACTCTACTAGTATCTAATTATCTAAACTAAGGTTGTGGGAGTCTATGTCTAATTAATGTGTGCTCGTATGATAGTTTAAAGATGTGTTTACTTAGGTTGTACTACTCCTTAATTATCTCCTATTGATGGTTGAGTTGTCACGTCCTTATTCCTAGTTGCGTTGTGTGTCTAAAGTTGTAGGGTATGCGTTTCTCCCTAACTCTTTGAACTTACCAAAGGGTCTCGTCTACAAACCCACTAGGGATGATAAACTCCTACTCTAAGGCGCTATTTGGATGGTTTAGCCTACAACTACTCAGGTAATTATATTCTAAGGTTCACAAAGATGAATCAAGCATTAAGTACACAACGAATGACCTATCGCATTACTAGATCATTAATCAACTAAGATAAGAAACAACCAATCAATATTCAATAATTAAGTTTCATACTTCCTAAGCAAACACACAAATAAATTAGCCGGACATGGAGAACATGCAAGCATACACACAAATAATCAAAGACATAATTGAATTAATGAAGTAAAGACTTATCTTGATGTAAGATAGGGTTTAAAACCCTAAAATACTGTACAAGACACCTTAGGTTCGGTTTTAGGTTTTTACTCCAAAGACTCTCCACAAAAGACTGAAAAATTCGGATTCTATATATAAGATTACATATGCGACGGCGTCACCTTATGTTTAGTGACGTCGTCGTGTCGCCGTCATTAGGGTTTCGTCTTGGCCACGTTAACCTTGCGACGGCGTCACCTTATGTCCGTGACGCCGTCCTCTTCAGCTTATGACGTCGTCTGGATTGCATCTAGGCCGTCTGAGTAGCGACGGCCTATTCTTTTACAACTGGACGTCGTCGCTTGAAAATACGAGTTTTGGGTTCTGGACCGTCACAAAAATCTTGGGACGGCGTCGCCATTAGCACCTGACGCCGTCGCCTTCTAGTTTCAGCAACAGTGAGTGTCTCGATTTTGACTTTGGCCATTTTCTTCATATATTCGCGCCTTTTCGTCCAAATAAGTGCCATTCCAGCATTTTGCCTTCACGAGACCTAAAAAGTGAAAAGGAACGATATTAAGCAATAACGGATACAAAAAGTGATCAAATAAGGACTTAAACGACCCCTCAAAATGGTACATTTTAAAACCTTATCAAGTACCTCAACCACCACCAACCGAAACACGTGAAGAACGTCGACAAGGAAAGAAACCGGCCAAAACGACAAAGAAGAAAAAGAAGGCCGTTGTGAACTTGGACGCGGACGAGTAGGATGAGGACGATGAAGAGAGTCGAACCACCATTCGTTGGTCAAGCCAAGAGGAAAAAATATTAGCCGAGTGTTGGGTCGAGGTATCCCAAAACGCCGCTATCGGTAATGACCGACAAAACGATGCGTTTTGGACTCAGATTTGGGAGGACTTCAAGGCTCGTAGTCCAGAGCCGAATCGTACAAAAAGTATGTGCACGGGAAAATGGACTCGGATAAACGGTGATTGCCAAAAGTTTATTGGGTTTTACAAGCATTTGCAGCGTAAATCCGGGGAAAATGATGCTGATCACATTGAGAATGCAAGACTTGCTTTCAAAAATGGGACGGGGAAACAGTTTACTATGGTTTCGGTATGGAAGGTCTTGCGACAATATCCCAAATGGGACGCGCCGGAGGGGATCAATGTAGATACTATGGCCGAATTATTCGGCCCTGATCCTAGAGCTCGCCCAGCCGGCAAGCCTCGTCCGGCAAAAAAATCTAGATCAGTGGAGTCGTCAACGAGCACCGGGGGGAGTCAATCGGATGCTATTGCGGAAGCTTTAGCTCAAGAGTATAAACGTAAAGTTGACGGAGCGCGACAAGTGTACGAGGCGAAGATTGCGAGAGAAAAGTCGGAGCAAGAGTGCCGAGAAATGGAGTTTCTGATGCACGATATTGAACATTTTCCGGAGCCAAAAAGATCGATCCTCAAGAAGAAACAAGACGAGTTGGTAGCTAAATACTACAAATGAAGTTGTATTATTTAAGTTTCGTATGCTTTTTATTTTCCGTATGCTTTTTAAATTTGTCGTATGTTTTTTTTTTATTTTATATTACGTATTGTAGTTGTATTGTTATTTTAAATGAATAAAATGAATTTAATTGTGTTTGGAAAATAAATAAAAGAGTAAATTACACCGTTCGTCCTTGTGGTTTGCGTTGACCGCAGGGTTTCGTCCTTTGACCAAAAAAGTTGCACCGTCCGTCCTTAAGTGTGAAACGTTATGCGCCATTCGTCCTTTGACCAAACGACGTTAAGTTTGACCGTTAAAAACCCATCATGTGACTTGCACATGAGGGTAAATTCGTCATTTCAAGACCATAAGGACGAACGGTGTAGTTTACTCTAAATAAAAACATTTCAACACCATTTCTCTCATTTATACCCTAACCCTAAGCCTAATTCATCTCTTTCTCTCTCACCTCATCACCGACCGCCACCCTTCCACCACTGGCCACCTCACGCCTCGTCGCCACCACGTAACCACCATCACCCACCATCATTTCATCTCGAATTTTTGAAGACCCGAATGTTTTGGAGTCGTTTGAAGAGTTATTGTCTGTGAAAACAAGTTTAAAAACACACCACCGCCGTTTTGGAGTCGTTTGAAGAGTTATTGTCTCGTGGTGGTGGGATCGAAGGTGTATCCTGGAGATTGGGGGATCTGGGTTAGTTTGGAATAAGTAGATCGTGATTGTAGTCTGTGGTTTTGGTATCAAAAGTATGTTTCTATCTGTGAAAAATACTTTGTTTTTGTTAGTGTTGATTGGGTTCCTCTAAAATTGAAACTTGAAATGTAAAAAACCACTTTTTCTTGATCTAAAGATCAAAGTTTTGGTTTTGTGTAAAAGTGTGGGAAAATGGAGAAAAGCAAAAATCCACCTTCAGCTGAGGAGCTCTTAAGAAGGATCCAGGAACTTGAAGGACTCCACGCTCACATCAAACCTTTGTGGTTATTTGTACCAATACCCCATTTCGTGATGGAAGTAGAAAAATAATAGGTGGTATGTGTATATCTAGTGATTCACGTCCATATCAAAAAATATACGCATGCCTACGCGTTGGTCCACCCACAAGGTTTGATGTTCAACAGACCTCAATTGCCTCAAAGATATCAAATTTGGTTAGTTTATCTTTAAAATGCTTAGTGCGTTTTTTTTGTAAAAGTGGATAAACACTTTCGAGTATTTGGATGGTACCTGCTGATATTCTTGCTTTATAAGCACTTTAAATTAAACACCCTTCGAATGATATTTTTATATTGATAATACTATAACATGCTTTAAAGGTGAAGTTAAAAATGAAGATAGATCATGAAGGTTGGATTGATCATTCAGAAGATGGAATTCAAAGTGAAGCAAACACGCCTCGGGGGCATTTTGATTCATCTCCATTTGGAGTATCTATGTCCACTGACAGCGAGGAGTGTTCTACAGGAAAATTTACAACAAGCTCTGGTCACCAGACTGAAAACAAAATTGGATTCCGCAAGACTTTCTCATCAAAAGCGAATGAATGGATGGCTAAAAAGAGAAATGTGTGGCCATGGAAAGGAAATGAGGAGGTGTGTGTGTGTTGGGGTATATATACACCGTTCGTCCTTATGGTGTTGAAATGACGATTATACCCTCAGGTTAACAAGACTTAACGAGCGTTAGTGGGCCCAGTTGGATGGAGGGACGAATGGCGCATAACGTTTCACATTTAAGGACGGACGGTGCAACTTTTTTGGTCAAAGGACGAAACCCTGCGGTCAACGCAAACCACAAGGACGAACGGTGTAATTTACTCTAAATAAAATGATAGTGGGTGAGGCCCAAGTGAAGAGAAGTGAGTATGTTGTGATTGGGGGGTATTTTTTTGTTAGTGTGTTGGAATGATGTGGAGGTGATGTGGCATACGTGGGGCCCAAATGAAGAAAAATGGTGAACCTATGACACCCCATGCTCTTATAACTGACTGATTTTTTTGTTTGTTTTTTTTTTAGTGTAACCTTAAACTAAGCACAAAAAAATTTAACAATCCCAATTCCGAAAGACACACATAAATAAACAAGACACACTCATCCATCAAAGTATATTCCAATAATTGACCACACTCACTACCAAAACTTCACAAGCAAGCTTCACTTCCCAAATCCCCTACCAAAAAACACACTCACTCTCATTAATTAAATTATTACCAATGGAAGTAGTTAACTTACTCCCTTCAGTAGAACAACTCATAACAAAAATATGCACCCAAAAAAATGTCGAACCGCCGGACATTTCGGCCCGGCGGTTCCTCTCCACGATCGCGGAAACATCCGCGATCGAGATACTGAATAAAATATCTATGTCGAGTAACATTCGCAATTTTTCTAGATATATCTGTTATATGGTCAAGCAGAATTCCGGTAATGATGTTTTGTCGCAGAAGCGACCAGGGTCGCCCTTGTCTGGGAGTTCTCAAAGTAATGTGTTTATTATAATTTTAAGGGGGTGTTTGTTTAAGCTTATATTGTGGGCTTATGAGCTTATTTTATTTGTGTTTTTTATTTCATAAGCTTTAATTTTCCGGCATTACGAGGGTTATGGGCTTAAGCCCATAAGTATTAAAATAAGCCGGAAAATTAGGGCTTATGAAATACAAACCGAAATAAAATAAGCTCGTAAGCCCGCATTATAAGCTTAAACAAATACCCCCTAAGCTTATTTTTGTATTAAAAGTAATGTGTATATTTTGTTATAGTTTTTAGAGTTGTTTATAGGGTGTTTGGGACTGTTTATTTTTTCTGATCAACTATTTGTTAAGCAAAAAAGCAGTTTTTTTGAAGGGCTACTTTTGGGGGTGTTTGTTTTGGCTTATATAGCCGGTTTATGGCTTATTTCGTTTTGGGCTTATGTTTTATAAGCTATTTTTTGTGGCTTATTTTGACATTTTTCGGTTTATAAAAGTTTATTATGACTAATAAACTTATATAAGTTGAGTAGTTTTAAAATAAGCCATAAAAATGAGCTTATGAAACATAAGCCTAAAACGAAATACGCCATAAGCTGGCTATATAAGCCAAAACAAACACCCTTCACTTTCATATTTCACAAATTTTAAGAAAAGTGGGCATTGCAATATTAAACACTTTTGATCAGTTGAAATTGAAAGTGTACATTAATTTTGGAACAACCAAAAATAACAAATGGACTTATATTTTGGAACATGGTGAGTATTGCTTATTTGAAATTTAACTTAACCTAAGACCTTTAATAAATAAATTTGATTGAAAAATTCTATTGAAATTATTATTTTTACTAACACTATTGTTTCTTTTTTGTAAAATAAGCAAATCAAAACACTAGTTCTTACTTTTAAGCAGAAAAAAAAGCAATCCCAAACACTGTCTAAAATGTATGGTTGTATTTGTTTAAGCTTATTTATGAGCTTATGAACTCATATGTTTTCGGCTTATATTTCATAAGTTCAATTTTTTCGGCTATTTTGGGGACTTTATATATATTTTTCTGCTAAAGGGGTGTTTGGGATTGCTTATTGTTTCCGTTTATGCTTCTGCTTAAAATAAGCACTTGTAAGCTGCTTATCCACTTATGTAAGCAGAAAAATAAATGGACTGTATATTTGGTATATGTTAGTTAACTCTAGAATAGGACACGAACTCTAGAATTGGGAATATATGACTATTTGAAGTAAATGCATAAAGTTTGGTGTATATCATGTATATATGTTATCCTTTTGGCATCAAGTTGATGAAATTTAAAGTTCGTTGAATTAATCAGTAATTTTTCATTTTGATGCGAATTTTGTTAAAAAAAAAGTGGAGATAGAGAGGGAGCAAGATATAATGTTAAATAATAGTTAGAACATGTTGTCAATGTATGATTGCTAAGTGTGTTTCTGGTTGGTTGCAGAATATGCGTGCTATGAATCTCCGAATTCTAAGCAGTTGGTACTCTCCCCGTGTTCTCCTTATAACTGTAAAACCATTCCTGAATACTATCCGTGTCAAAAGCAAGTCAGTTTCGTAAACCCTCCAAAGACCTTCAATCCTGTTTCGTGTGTACCAAAACAACTCACATTCTCATCAGTTTGTGGCGTGGATGATGCACATAATAATTGCAACATAAGTCAGCAGCCAATTGCCTCTCAAAATGTTAGCTATCGGTTTGTTGGTGTGGGGCAGACTCAACACACACTCTCGCCTTGTTCTACTTCAAAGCGTGCAAGTCCTACATACGTTTCTGAATTTCCATTCGCCACCCAAAATGGTTCTCAAATTCCACAGCAACATACTTTATTACCCAGTCAGAATTTTGGTGGAGCTACTCTTGGCAACGTTGATGTCGGGTGTGGTGCTGTAGTTCCAAAGTGCTTAGACAATGCAACACGGGTTAATCTTATGACCCAAAACCAATCAGACATTGAAAGCAATTTTGCAATCAGTCATCAGTCGCTGCTTCTTGCTGAACTTGAGTTCAGGAAAATGTTTTTGGTATATAGTTATGTAGGGAGGTTAGTAAAATCTTCACCTTGTGATGTTTACGATATGTGTGTTTTGAATATTCGGTCAGAAAATAATTTAGACAAATGTTTTACACAGGAGAAAACTAGAAGATGTTGTATCTGTTCAAGATGCCATTGACATAAAATCGATGAAAACAGAGACGATGGTTGATTTTGAAGCTAATATCTGGGCCAAGTATGGTAGGGCCAATTGCGAATCATCTGACAGGGCAATGGTAAGTAAGAACTTTTCATGTTTTATCCATCAAAATTGTCATGATTAGATAATCGAGGCAACGGCAGAGGTTCATTCTATAGTAAATTTTTGTCCACATATTTTAAGCTTCTTTGTTAAAGCTTCCTCGTAATATTTAGGACAGGTTGCCTGCATTGCTGTTTTGTTATGCGAGTATTCAAATTTTAGTATAGTACCTCAAGGTAGAATCCTATATTAGAGCATAACTAAGTTATTTAGGTCATATATTTATCACAAAGATACCTTTTTTGATACTAATTACAATACGGCTAATATAGTATAAAAGAATATCAAATTTGAAGTATAAAAAAGATCAGATTGATCATTATATGATTGTAGAAGGCCAAATCTTATGCTTCAAATAATCTTCCGTTTTGTAGCATCTTGACTGGGATTCTGGAAAGACGTATCTTTATCATTGCTATGTGAGCATTGATGGAACTTACCAGTTCAAGGTGTGTATTCTGTCTCTTTTGTAAATATCTTAGGCTCTTGATTTATAATATTTGTTTCTTCAATATCATGCTATTTTGATGTAAGACTATTTCCTGTAATATTTCAGGGGCCATTTCTTAATACAAGAAGAACTCACCTACAAAGGGTACTAGGCGATGACAACGTGTTGATTGTGCAATTTACAAATGTTCCCGACTATGACATGCCATTCAATCAACAAAACTGGATTCGAGCTAAGCAGACGATTTCTGGCGGAATTTCTATCGGTGTGCGTCATTATAGTCTTTGGGGTGAGCAAATGATTATTTTTTAAATCTTTTCTTAGCACCGTGATCAGTAAATCACTATTAAAGTATCAAGTTTAATCATGTTGCATGCTATATTTTCAGCATTCAAAGATGGTAGAGGAGATTTCAAGAAGCCTAAGGAGTTCGATAAAAAAAAATCACGGTCTTCATGGGCTGTTAAATGTTACTTTGTGAGACATAAATCTCCTGCACAATGGCTTGAAAGAGACTATATTTTGTTTAATAAGACGATGCATGAGGCGAGGTGTCTATTCATGCATGTGCATACGACTCCTACCATTGCTAAATACATCTCTAGGTCAGTGCACAAGAATATTCCTTTAGCTGATTCATATTAATGGCAAATTGCATGGGTCAAAATGGGTCGAAAGTGCCACATCTACTGATTCGGTATGTTTGGTTGCAGATTGTCGCTTGCCCTATCAAATACAATACAGCTTCGAGTTGATCTTGCTACCGTGGATGTTCAAAGAATTGAAGACATCCCTTGTCGAGTATACGCTTTTTATATCTTACTTTGTGTTACGTCTCGCAATTGTTCATCAAAGTTTATTTTACACCATGACTTGCTATGGATAACAGGATGAAAATGGGAATATTGTATGTGATAAAGACGGGGAGCCATTGATTCATACAGATGGGACGGGGTTCATTTCAGAAGATTTGGCAATATTGTGTGGAAAACATTTCATCGAAGGAAATGGCTCAGAGGATGACAGTTATGAGGTGATATTTCCGACATCTTTCTACTTCCATTGATCATATGTAAATATGTCTTTTTCTGGTTTATTCTTAAGTGTCTAACCTTTCAACGTTTTTTAAATTATTTTAAGTTTGTCGATCTTCTCAAGCTTGAGGAAGAATCACTTGGAATGGAAGGCGACCCGGTAAATGTTTACTGATACTTTATAATTTTCTATTATTATTATTATTATACATAATAAATTAATAATACTTCATTGGTGAACCGGAAAATGTTTCCCTAAGATCGTAACCGTTGTTTTGTGCATATGTACCAGCCATTGCTTGTCCAGTGTCGCATCTTCAAAGACGGTTATGCCGTCAAAGGAACTCTGCTAGTAAATAAAAAGGTAAAATATCTTATTTTCTTATGAATCAGTAATCTTTGTGCCGGTACTGAGATGGTTTCGTTTGTCATGTATTATATAAGCTACGGCCTCGAACAATTCAAGTTAGACCCTCGATGATAAAGGTCAAGGGAGATCCAACACTTTCAGGTTCAGCTTCATTTAGTTCGTTGGAGATATGTGCCATAAGGTAATTTCACAATTAATCTTCCTCGCTTCTAAAGTTTTTATAAAAAAAATGTTAAATATAGCTTTCTATTCTTCATTTTACAGTCGCAAACCAAGGAAAGGTCACTTATCAAAGAATTTGATAGCACTTCTAACCATAGGAGGTGTTCCTAAAGAATACTTTATGGGCTTACTTGACAAAACATTGCAAGAAGCCCAGAAAGTATCTTCGAGTATGCGGGCATCAATTAGACGTAAGTACTGTTTCTTAAAAAGTATTTATAATTAATACGTCAGACTGACCTATTGTGCTTGTTTATGCAGTCGCGCTTAACTATGGGCAAATGGACGATAATGCAACTTCTGTAGCAATGATAGGGTCCGGAATTCCTCTCGATGAACCGTACCTTCAGTCTCGTATGTCAGTATTTAAAACCGAAGAACGCAAAAAGCTTTGTCGTGGAAAGATTCCAATCGTTGACAGCTTCTACTTATACGGGACAGCGGACCCTACTGGAACGTTAGAAAGCGATGAAGTTTGTGTTATTCTGTATGTATTAGCTTTCAACTTCATATCAATAAGTTAGAAATATGGAATTTAACACGTATTTTTTTTACGGCGCATGCAGTGAAAATGGCCACCTATCAGGCAAGGTTCTTGTGTATAGAAATCCAGGTGTCCATCCTGGAGATATACACATTCTAAATGCAAGATATGTAAAACCAATTGACGAGATTGTCGGGAACGCCAAATATGGCATTTTCTTCTCCACCAAAGGGAGGAGATCGGTGGGAAGCGAAATTGCGAACGGTGATTTCGATGGAGATCGGTATTGGGTCTCTCAAAGCTCAATGGTATCAATTTCTATTTTACTTGTTAGACTTCATCTCGTATGTATATAATGACTAATCACAAAAGAAATGATACCAACCAAAAATAGATTCGATTGAATCACCTTTTTCGTTGTATATTTGGCTTAAAGACCAGTTGTATCTTTAACTTGCGAAAATTACATCTTTTATCCCGTGATCTTCTTTCTCTTTCATATCTGGTCAATTCTCTCACTTTGCATCAACTTGGTTTATTATCTATCCTTTTATTTCAGTTGTTGCATTACTTCAAAGCAAGTAAGCCATGGGAAAAGACTTACTTTACGCCAAGTGCGCCGAGTAAGAAACCTAGTGAGCTATCTCACGACGAGTTGGAGGAGGAGCTTGTCGATCAGCTTTTTTCTACACAAAAACAGAAGTATGGTTTCTCACTTTTTACCTATTATAATGTGTCGGTGCAAAACCACATAACATATTTGATAACTAACCATAAGTAATAATGAGTCAGGGAATGCATTTACCTTACATATATAGATTAAAACACGAATATGGTAAAAACTAAATAGTCAAGGCCTCATTACATATTTGTTGGCAATACAACTTTTTTAGTGCTGCTGCATTGACAGTTATTATTGTTTTAGTATGGTAGCTGGAATAGCAGCTGATAGCTTGCTGACATTCGAGGACCAATATATGGATTTGGGAACAGACGATTCTGAAAAGCAACGGCTTCTTGAAAAAATGCTGAAATTGACTGATTTGTACTACGATGCTCTAGATGCTGGAAAAAGCGGGAAAACGGTTAGATATTACGCTGACTGCTTTGTTATAGTTTTGTCAACAGACAACACTGACATCCTCTCTTTTGTTTCGGAAACAGATTGAGATTTCCAAACGTTTATTGCCCCAAACATATCCCCATTTTCTGGAAAAGAATCCCAATAAGTCCTATCATTCTCCTTCTGTTCTCGGGTTAATCTATGATACTGTGAAGGGGTATCAATCTGATAATGCATTAATAAGAGGTAAGCGCGTTTCATTTATGCGCTTATATTTACTTTATGAGTGCTTCGTCCTATCAACATATTCTTATAGCAATCCAATTTCATCCTTCCTCAATTCTGCTTTAGTGAGTTGTCTAAAACATTCATTTTCGGAAAGCAAAAAAGAGATGCACGTTGGTTTTTGAGGTCTAAAAGTTTACTTTTTTCGGTGTTGAATTATGTCACTACCATCTAAATTCTGTATTAGAGTAGAATATGTCTTGTATTTAGTCAGAAGATTGACCTCTTTTGTACATGTGCTTTTTGTTATATGTAGAGGCATGGAAACTGCCTTACTTTAATGTTGAGATACCAGCAGCCACCATGAACTTGTGGAAGGATAGGTACAAATCATACAAATTTGAAATGGTAGATGCCATACAATCGGGAGATGAATCTAAAAAGGACTCAACAAATATCGTTTATAAAAAGTACAAGAAGGTATGTGTTTTTTAGTTTATATATTGCATGTTGCAGGTAATCACGACCAATTTTTATACAAACATTATAAGAATTTTAATAATTGTAGGTCAACCTAACTCATCCGTATAAAAAATGGCCTGTTTTGACTTTTGACCCAAACCCATTTTGACCCTATTACTTGTTTAATGCCAGATGTTGTATGAGGCCGAGGATTTTGCAAAAAGTACTAGGAGAATTGAAGATATTTATAATGAAGCACTTGCTATTTATCACATATGTTACGACACCGCAAACAGTTTTACATTTGCAGATGTTGGGAAATGTGGATTTGCATGGAAGGTCGCTGGTGAGGCCTTATGTTCGTTTTATGAATCGAAAGCTCCTGGAAGGTCAATTCCTTTCAAAGTATCTGTATTATCTATGCTCTTTTAGCGGCGACTGTATGCATCTGCATAACCATGTCAGCATGTATTATATGAGTTTTAAGGTCTAATTGTAACATATGAGTCCTGGTGTAGGAAGCTAAATCAGTGTATTTATAGGAGTGACGACGTGACTGTTCTGTGTAATATATTTGAATTTCTTTGTAATGTTTATTCTCACGTTAACTTCTTGACACATCGTGTTTGGTCTTGTAACAAGGAACTATGGGGTATGGGTTTTAGACGAGAAGGGTATGGGTATGAGAATGGGAATGAGTACCTGTTATTTGTAAACCCATCCTGTAGGTCACTACTTCCCTTGAACAATTTCGGCTGTGTTAATATGACACTTTTTCCTGAAAAGTGGCAAGACTTACATTGCTTTTGTTGCGAGAATAAAACGCAACTAAGATTTTTATGACTTCTCCTATAGGGTTTTTTTAGATCAGTGAAATTATGTTACCATGCCTGTCAAGAATTTCAAAAAGTTGGAACCGTTGTCACACGAGGAAGCTCGTGACATGGTTTTTGATATGCCCACGCTCGTCCCTGCATTAGGCGTTTGTACCATTTGCATTGCAAAGTTTCCACTCGTCATGTAAGCAAGCTCCATGTGGACATTTGTATCGTGATGCTTGCATCATACAATGGCTCTCCTTCCCCAACTCTTGTCCACTTTGCCGGTTGAAAGTTTCCAAGTCCTTTGGCTGTGAGGTTGAATTAGAGAAAAGATCCATGTAGTTTCTCGTTGTTATTGTTTGTAGTAAAAATTTTGACATGATAATCTTTTCTGAGGTAATATATATTAGAGTAAACTGCAAAAATCATCCCTGTGGTTTGTGTATTTTCGCAAGAATCATCCCTATCTCAAACGTTCAGCATTAAACATCCCCAAGTCCACAAACCTTTAGCATTAATCATCCCTGAGCACTAACGTCGTTAGTTTTACCAATTAAGTGTTAAATAATATTTGCCCGTTAATCCCTCCGTTAATACTTTTTGCACCGTTAGTCCTCATTTTACGTTTTCGTCCGTTTTTTACGTTTTTGTCTGTTTTTACTCGTTTTCGTCCGTTTTTATATGTTTCGTCCGCTTTTGTCCGCTTTTTATCGTTTTCGTCCCTTTTTACGTTCTCGTCCGTTTTTTTACGTTTTCGTCCGTTTTTTTACGTTTTTGTCCGTTTTACTTGCTTTTATCCGTTTTTATATGTTTCGTCCGCTTTTTATCCGTTTTCGTCCGCTTTTTATCCGTTTTCACCCGTTTTTTATATGTATTTGTCCCGGTTTTTTTACGTTTTTTAAGTTCTCGTTCGTTTTTTTACGTTTTCGTCTGTTTTTTACGTTTTCGTAAGTTTTTTTACGTTTTTGTTCGTTTTTACTGGTTTTCATCCGTTTTTATTTGTTTCGTCCGCTTTTATTCGTTTTTTTACGTTGTCGTCCGTTTATATACGTTTTTGTCCGTTTTTTCGTTTTTGTCCATTTTGTGCGTTCTCGTCCGTTTTTTTACGTTTTTGTCTTTTTTTTTGTTCTCGTCCGCTTTTTTACGTTTTCGTCTGTTTTTTACGTTTTGTCCGTTTTTACCCGTTTTCGTTCGTTTTTATATGTTTCGTCCGCTTTTTATCTGTTTTCATCCGTTTTTATATGTATTCGTCCGTTTTTTTTACGTTTTTTACTAACGAAAACGGATAAAAAGCGGACGAACATATAAAAACGGAAGAAAACGAGTAAAAACATACAAAAACATAAAAAACGAGCAACGTAAAAAAATGGACGAAAACATTAAAAACAGATAGATAGCGGACGAAAAATATAAAAACGAAAAAGAACGAGTAAAAACGGGCATAAACATAAAAATATGGAAGAAAACGTAAAAAAACGGACGAGAACGTAAAAAAAGGACCAAAATGTAAAATAACGGACGAAAACGTAAAACAACAGACGAAAACGTAAAAACAACGGACGAAAACGGGTAAAACCGGACAAAAACGCAAAAAACATACAAAAACGTAAAAAAACCCGGACGAATACATATAAAAAACGGACGAAACGGATAAAAAGTGGACGAAAACGGATAAAAAGCGAACGAAACATATAAAAACGGAAAAAGCGAGTAAAACGGACAAAAACGTAAAAAAACGGACGAAAACGTAAAAAAGCGGACTAATACATATAAAAAACGGACAAAAGTGGATAAAAAGCGGACGAAACATATAAAAACGGACGAAAACGAGTAAAAACGGACAAAAACGTAAAAAACAGACGAAAACGTAAAATGAGGACTAAGTGAAAAGTAAGCAGACCCTTAAGGCGAGTAAATTAGAACGAACGAATCTCAAAACATGATTACTATTTAATAATTTTAACCTATTAACATAAACAAAGAAATGTGTGATTTTAACATTCTTTTAGTCTTTTTACATTAGTTTATAAAAGCATTGATTGATATGCATAAATGATACTATACCTAAGAGTACAAAGTATGTAAAATATCAATAACACGTTATTGGTATGCCACCTCAACGCACATCATACAACTCCCAATAACACACCAATAACTAAAACACCCTACATCATAAGAGCACTAGGTGTGGTCTCGCCACCACCTCGCCATTGTGACATGGCATTTTCGTTGCCCCTCACCATGGTATCGTCGTTCCTCGCCGTCCTTCGACATAGTCGACCTCGTCGTCTGCATGACGAAGCAAGAATTCGTCCTTTCTTGTCAATGGTGTAAGTGGTGTGAGTGAGTTTTTTTAATTGTTAATTTAATAGTGTTGATGGTGGGACTCAAATGAATAAGTTAAGGTTAGTTGTGATAAGAGGGTTGTATGAGGAGGTTTGTTAAACTGATGTGGCACCCCGTGGGCTCCAAATGAGGAGTTTTGGCTAGCCACGACACCTAGTACTCTAACACACTACTAACATGTTATTGGGTCCCACAAAATACTCACTAAAAATACACACTCACTCACAATAAAAAAAAAAAAAAAAAAAAAATGCATATGGCATGAGCCATTGCATTGGCTCACTTTGGCACACATTTGGCACGATGCTCCGGTATGGTTGGCACATGAATGACATGCATTTGACACGTTAAAGGTGCTCCATACCGTGTGCTCTAAGGCTGAAAGTAGTGGTGGTGAGTCACTCAGCGCCACCTCAGCTTCTATCTCCCCTCACTTCCACTCACTCCTACTCACGATACATCTGTTTTGGACACTCTCACTCACTTTTCATTAAAATACTCATTTTATACAAAATATACCAAACTAAATATTCCAGACACTCAAAAAACAAATAAAAAAAACCATTACTTTTGTTTTGAGTCGAACTTTGTCAGCAAACATGGCATGGTGAGTAACTCACCAAAGTTGCACAAATAGGGCCTTGAGTTGTGTTGATGTTTAGGTGATGCTGTGAGTGACTTACTCACCAAAAGGTGGGTAAGTCTCCACATCGGTTAGTCTAAATGCATGTCTAATCTTATGTGGCACTATCTTGTTGTTGGTGACAACGGTGATACCACTTTTTCAGACCGACCTTTTCATGTTCTTTTTAATTATATTATAAGTGCCATAAATAAATAAATAAATAAACTTCATGTATCTAAAAAAAATAACCAAACTTTAATGTTTGACCACCTAAAACAAAAAATACTATAAAGCGCGGGAAATATAATTTGAAAATATAAACCACACAAACACAAAAACCTTAATCAACAATGAAAAATCTCGAGAAATTTAACTCGGCTTTCGTCCGAGAATGCGAAATCCCCGACACCCAGAAAGCGAACTTACAATCTTGCCCTTTCGCCACTGATGACATTATAATGCATTCTGATGATAATAATGCTAATGACCATGACCAAACACCCCCAAATGATCATAATTCCAATACCCATAACGCCGAAAACAACAATCACCTTCGTTGGGTCTTTTATGAAGAAAATGAGGCGCGAAAAGCGGACGTGCGCCATGTGTTTGTTGAAATGTCCGAGAAAGAAAATGAGGCTAGTACAAGTGGTACGAGTAGTACGAGTTTGAAACGTAAATTGCCCCTTTCGATGGGGAAGGAAGTGGAGGGTGATGTTAATGTGTATGTTAAGCATGATGCGTTTTTAGTTATGGTTAATCGTGCGGCGAAGTTGTTGGAAAAAGAGGGAAACAATGAACGTGGTGAGGGTGGGGACGGTAAGGGTGTTGATTTTCTTGAGACTGCGAAGAAGCGGGGTGTGACTTTTCCTCGTCCTAGATGGCGGTCACCTGAAACGTGGAAAGGTTAAAACATATGAGCTTCAAGAAAATGGTAACATATTTGTACAACTTGATTACTTTGTACAGTTATCGACTATGGTTTTTTCTTCCTCTTCAAAAATTGGTTGAATTACCTTTGCTTATTATGGTTTTGTGTTGGTTAATTAATAGGTATGTAGAGCTAGGTAACCGTGGTCGGAAATCTGTAACTCATACCATCTTCATCAAGTGCGGCTTTTGGTAAATATTGAATTAAGTGGTTCTAAAACTTACTAAGATCTTTTGAAGCGTTTGTATTATATTTGGTCGAATGTAATCTTAGCATGTTACGATCAGTTTTGTACTTAAGTTTTCAGGCGCTTTTGGTAAATGAAATGGGTATAAACATATTAGTCCTTTGTAGATCAATCTGTTCGTTTTTCATAATGCCTAAAGAATATACACTTTCAGATCGGTATGTAGCAAGTACGTAACTAGTTGACCAGTGGCTATAAGACTATCCGATACCCAGGGTTATGGACTTATGACCAACTCGACATCAGATAATAGACGAGCTCGGCTAGATGGTTGATCTAAAATCACTAGAGCACTTGGTACCGTGAGTTATATATTTTGGCTTCTATTTTTTCTAATTAATGAGATGATCCTTTTTGTATCATACTTATGGAATAAAGTAGTAGATTGCAAGGAATAACAATGTTTATAGCAGTCAACTATTACACGAATGATTTTTTTTGAAAAGTAACTATTACACGAATGATTAAACTTTAATATTATCTATATAATATTTAAAACTTTATTACTAATCTTTTCTTTACATGACCTAGAAAGTCATGAAGCTCGTTAAAAAAGTATCAATAAATATTTCGTCTACCCGTAGTACATGCAGGGCTGAACCAGTTTTCAAAGTGATTGAAAGCACATTTTTATTAAAAATTGAGTAAAAGGAAAAATATTTTAAAAAAAAGTACGATTTTTAGTTAAAATAATTAAGTTTAGTGAATCTAAGTTCACCTTTTTTATCTATTGATAAATAAGCAATAACTAGAAAGACTATATAATTGGACCGGGTGCAATCAATAACAACGAACATACACTACTACAAATATGGGAATAGAGCCCCTTCCAAAGAGCCTATTAATACAAAAAACAGGTTTTGTAAGGGCTTCCATAAAAAACAAAGGCATAAAGCCCGGTTATGAATTGAAAAACCGGGGTCTAATAGAGCCACAAAATAGAGTCATGTTTTATAAATGAAACCCGGCTTTATTTGTTTTATATTTTTTTTCCTTTTGAGCGGGATTTCTCCCCTTTCTTTTTTTTTTTTCTCACTTTGATTTCTTCTTTCAATTTTCTCTTTTGAGCGGGATTTTCTCCCCTTTTTTTTGTTTCACTTTACTTTCTTCTTTCTTTTCACCTAGACCGCATAAACATAAACCCTAAATCACTTTTTACATGCTTTCAATTGACGGCTTGAGTTCGAAAATCATCAACAACCAGACATGCAATCTTTCTCTAACATTCGATTTAATCATAAAGTTCCAAGTATTAATGATTATTGGTCAATCTTTTTAACAGATCCAATGCCACCGTTGATGATGGTTTAAAGCTTGATTGCATACAAAATCCATGCTGGCCGGCCTGGTTCATATTATCTTACACTAGTAATGCTTTTTTGAATTTTATTTATTTTATTTTGGTTTAAGTTTGCATTTCTTTTTTAGATTAGGTTTATTAGCTGTATGTAATTATGGTTCTTTTGAAATTTATGTAATTAAGTTTGTATGTATGTTAGAGATCTAACTAAAAGTTAGGATTTTTATTTTTATTTTTTTATACTTTTATTTACAAGTTATGGTTTATGTGTATGTGTATCTATTCTTTCAGGTTTAGATCTATTAGTCGTGTAATTTGTGAGGTTAAATCTTAGATCTTAAATTTATTGGTTTTGGTATAGACCTTCAAAGTTATGGTTCTGTTACAGTTATGTTTTGTTGCTGTTTCTGCTGTGGAAATAATGAGAATAGATGGTATTTAACAAAATTTGAAGAAGTGAAAAAACAAATCATAGAGCCATGTTTTGTAAGGGAAAAACAGGGGTCTATGCTTATTAAAAATGGTTTTTTAATCACATAGAGCAAGGTTTAAACGAAAAAACCGGGCTCTATAAAACATCATAAAGCCCGTTTCTCAAACCGGGCACTATGGCAATTCCTAATAGAGTCCGTCCCCCTTTGTGCCCTCATGAAAAACCGGGCTCTATTAGCCTTTTCAACCGGGCTCTATGTCAATTTTTGTAGTAGTGATATCATATTTAAAATGAATAAATTTATACTATTTAAAAATTGAAGTGCTTAATTTAATGTGCAAGAGTTGTTGTGCACAAAATTAAGTACGGTAGGACATAGCTAAAGCTACACACAAATTATATCAATTACATCGAGTTATCAATATGGCGAATTCAATTCATACGCATCAAAGGTCTCTTTCAATGCAGGCACACGAAAGTTGAAGTGTTGTTGGAGTTTAAAGAAGATGAAGTCGAAGTGTTGTTAGAGTTTAAAGAAGATGAAGTTGAAGTGTTGTTAGAGTTTCAAGAAAACAAACTTTTAAAGTTTCTTGAAAAGTTGGAGTGTCTTTTTAATTTATAAGAACCCTTGGTTTGCAAGAAAAAAAAGTAATGTCTAACTTTTGGTATGCAAGAATTGAGTTTTAACAATAAATGAGATAATATCTGCTTACAAGCTATGGCTTCTGATGCCTATATATAGTTCATGAGAGCTGCGAGGATGAGGTGGACGACAACTCTTCTTGCTCGCTTTGTTCATGCTGTTGATGTATTATGGTCATGATAGTGATATGTACCAGATTCTAAACAACCAGAAATCAGTTATGAAATGTAGTTGTTGATGAAAACAAACAGGGGATCACATAAGAAGAAATGAAACCGTATTTGTAATCAAATGATTCACTTAGTTTGTAATGGAATTAAGAGAGAGAAATATTACAAGTCTTTTCGTGAATGAATTACAAATGAAATGTAAAAGAGTATTTATACAATTGGGAGGAAGGAGAAATGGGAGGAAGGAGTGAACAGATTTTCCCGCTAAAAGTTAGTTATAACTTTTGGCTTTCAGTAGAATCCATCATCAGTGGTTTCAGTGGAATCCATCAGTGTTTCAGCAGAATCCAAATTGGCGCGTATCAAATCCCTTCCCCTTAACATTTGACTTTCCACAGTCAAACAACATCTTCAGTTGCTTCATCTTGATCAAACCATGGGTACTTTTTCAGTAGCTCAGTATATAGTTCCCAAGTTTCCTCTTCTTCACTGCCATTTGACCATTGTACTAACACATAAACAGCAGCTCTATTGTTAACCTTTCCCAGTCTCCTGTCAATGATTTTCACTGGTAACGCTGATAGGAGTCCTTCATTGTCACACATGGGAAGAGTTCCAGGCTTATCCACCACCCCTTTGCAAAGCTTAAGTTGGGACACATGAAATACTGAATGGATTTGACTACCACTTGGAAGCTGCAATTTATAGGCCACATTGCCAATCTTCTCTATGATCTTGAAAGGACCATAGTACTTGGCTGAGAGTTTGTTATAAGGACTTTGTCTAGCTGTCACTTGCCTGTATGGTTGCAGTTTCAAATAGACCCAAACACCTTCTTCAAAATTTCTATCAGTTCTGTGTTTATCTGCCAAGCTCTTCATTCTATCTTGTGATCTCTTCAGATGAAACTTAAGCATGTTAACCACCTGTTCTCTTGCTTGCATTGTCCTATCCACAGTTTCAACAGTACTTTCCCCTGGCAAATAAGGCATGTGGATGGGTGGTGTTTGACCATATAACACTTCAAATGGAGTAGTCTGGATAGCAGTGTGGAAATTTGTGTTATACCAAAACTCTGCCATTGAAAGCCATTGTGTCCACTCTTTTGGCTTCTCACCAGAAATACATCTCAAGTAGCACTCCAGACACCTATTCACCACTTCTGTCTGTCCATCTGATTGTGGATGGTAGGCTGTTGACATTTTCAGTTTTACTTTCAAAGCCTTGAACAATGATTGCCAAAAAGCACTTAGGAACACTTTATCTCTGTCACTTACAATGGTATTTGGCAAACCATGTAACTTGTAGATGTTATCTAAGAACACTTGTGCCACTTGTGCAGCTGTGAAAGGGTGTTGAAGGGAAATAAAATGAGCATACTTACTGAGCCTGTCCACCACCACTAATATAACAGTCTTCCCATGAGATTTTGGCAGTCCTTCCACAAAGTCCATGGATATATCACTCCATACTCTAACTGGTATAGGCAAAGGCTGCAAGAGTCCTGGATAGGCACTGAGATCAGGCTTTTGCCTCTGACACACATCACATTCCCTGATCCATTGTTTAACCACTTTTCTCATTCCCTTCCAATAACAAATAGAACTCATCTTCTGCACAGTCACTTGAACACTAGAATGCCCACCAACTGATTCATTGTGGATTTGTGAGAAGATTTTCTTTCTCAATACCTCATTACCTCCCACTACCAACCTACCTTTCCTTCTTAACTGGCCATTAGACCAAGTGAACTTTGTTGATTGAAAATTAGGATCTTCAAACTGCTTTATTAATTTGGCCAACTTCTCATCTGTTACCCAACTTTCTTCAATTTCTTTGAGAATTTCAGTAGTCACATTAGTAGCTATCATTGCCAATAATTGACCCTGCATTTCCTTCCTAGACAAAGCATCAGCTACCACATTTTCACTGCCCTTCTTATACACAATTTCATAATCATACCCAAGCAATTTAGGCAACCATTTAACTTGGAAAGGAGTAGCAAGCCTTTGATCCAATAAGTACTTGAGGCTGAAGTGGTCAGTCTTGATCTTAAAATGTCTACCCATTAAGTAACCCTTCAATTTCTCCAATGCCAAAATGACAGCTAAAAATTCTTTTTCATAAGTGGACAAAGCTTGATGTCTAAGAGATAAGGCCTTACTCAGGTATGCCAATGGATGACCATCTTGCAACAACACAACACCAATACCAGTTCCACATGCATCAGTTTCCACAGTGAATTCTTTCTCAAAGTTTGGCAACCCCAACACTGGTGCTTGTATCATAGCTAACTTCAATTGCTCAAAAGCTTCTTGAGTTATGTCAGACCATTCAAAAGAGTTCTTCTTCAGTAATGCAGTTAATGACTTACTGATGATTCCATACCCCTTAATGAACCTCCTATAATAGCCTGTGAGTCCCAAAAATCCTCTCAGTTGCTTCACATTCTTGGGTGTAGGCCAATCTTTCATAGCCTCAATCTTAGAAGGATCTGTTGCAACCCCTTTATCAGTGATGATATGACCCAAGTACTCCACCTGAGATACTGCAAAAGTGCACTTGCTCCTTTTTGCTAACAAGGTGTGAGCCTACATAGTCTGCAAAATCATTTTCAGGTGTACAATGTGTTCTTCAATTGACTTGCTATAAACCAAGATGTCATCAAAGAAAACCAATGTGAACTTCCTCAAATAGGGTTTAAAGATCTCATTCATTAGTGATTGAAATGTGGAAGGGACATTTGTGAGTCCAAATGGCATCACTAAAAACTCATAGTGGCCATCATGAGTTCTGAATGCAGTCTTATGAATGTCTTCCTCCTTCATTCTGATCTGGTGATACCCAGACCTTAAATCAAGCTTTGAAAACACCACTGACCCATGTAATTCATCTATCAATTCTTCTATCATAGGTATGGGAAATTTGTCTTTGACAGTATTCTTATTCAATTGTCTATAGTCAACACACATTCTCCAACTGCCATCCTTCTTTTTAACCATGACTATAGGAGAGGAGAAAGAACCTTTACTAGATCTGATGACACCAGCATCCAATAACTCTTGTACCATCTGTTCAATGGCATCCTTTTGGCTAGGAGGATGCCTATAGGGTCTGATGTTAATTGGAGGAGTGTTTGGCATAAGAGGAATGTGATGATCATGTGATCTTTTTGGTGGTAAACCAGTAGGAACTTCAAACACACCTTTAAAGTCATCCAAAATTTCATCAATCTTTTGTGACTCAATCAGACTTGTCCCTGCCATACTACAGAATGACACAGGACATACACACAGTGTCATAGAATTCAACATACCATTGTTCTGTTCTCTAGGTTGCATCCATTGAAGTGTAGCTTGTTGAGAACCTCTTAGCAAAACCTTCTTATTCCCCACATAGAACCTCATGGTTAATTTCTCAAAATTGCACATAATTTCCCCCAAAGTAGACAACCATTGTATTCCCAACACCACTTCACAACCTCCTAAAGGTAGTACCATAGCATCAATCATATAAGTTTCTTCTCCCATGATCACAGATAAACCACAACACATCAAAGTACTAGTCATAGCTTGACCATTAGCCACAGACACTTGCAAGGGACACATAGTTTTAGTCTTACAACCCAACTTCTTGACAGTCTGCAAATCAATGAAATTATGTGTACTTCCACAATCCACAAGCACATGCACCCCTTGTTTTCCTACCATACCCTTAACCCTCATTGTCTGATAATTGTATACACCAGTAAGTGCATTCAATGAGATTTGAGCCACCATTTCATTATTATGATCAATTTCAAAAGTCTGATCATAATTCTCCAAATGACCCATTTCATCATTAGCCAATTCTTCTTCCACAGACTCAATTTCCTCATCCAACACCACTTCTAATGAATGCAATTGACCACTACATTTGTGTCCAGGCACATATTTTTGGTCACAGTAAAAACAAAGATTCTTAGCCCTCTTATCCTCTAATTCTTTTTGAGTCAATCTCTTAAAGGGTCTATTCTCACCATATGGTGTTCTTGTGGGTGCAGGCAAAGCCATAGGTCTATTAACTGGTCTTGGTAGAATACCCTTATCCTTATTGACATAACCAGTAGTAACAGATCTCATAGGAGATTGGAAATTATACCTTGGCTTTAATGCAGCATTAGTGGCTTCTTGTTTCTTGGCCTGACTATACACATCCATCAATGTTGACAACTTAAACATTCTAATGGGCATCCCAATTTCATCCTTCAGACCTCCAATGAACAAACTGATGGCATATTCTTCACTCAACTCCACCTTATTCACCAAATCTTCAAACAAATCTTGATACTGTTGCACACTACCAGTTTGTTTCAAATTCTTCAAATCCATCATTGGATCTTCAAAGCATGAACCAAATCTTTGCAAGGCTTGTTTCTCACACCTCCCAAGAACTGTTTTCACCAAATCGCTTAATGAATTGCTGATGCCACACCAAGGCTTTGTCATACACATGCATTGCAGCAATTCCCACTTTCAATTCATCATCTACATTATCAAGACAAAAGAACTGTCTACACCGAAATATCCAACCCTTTACATCATCCCCATTGAATCTTGGAAACTCAAATTGTAGACAACCTACCATATTTTGTAGTCATCTGTCCACCATTTCTACCATTGTTACCATGATTCCCAGAACTCGTGCCCTCACCATTCTTCATTCTTTGCATTTCAGCCATCAAATCTGCCATAGTTCTTTGCAAATCACTAACAGTTTGTTGGAGTGATTCCATTGAAGAATCTTGATTACTAACTGTGGTTCTTGTGTTCACCATCTCACCAGTAATGTTATTGCTCATCTACAATGGAATAACAACTACTGGTCCTATTCTTGATTACCCAAACCAAATGCTTCTGATCAGCTTGTTCAAGGCTAGAGAATTTAACCACTAATGGGCTAGCCTTGTGACCGTACAAATGTTTGGCGCTAATCTAATGTAATAGAATAGGTGAAATTAGTGGTGACTAATTTCTTTGCCGGAAAATCTGGTTTCTTGCCGGAATTACGCCGGAGAAGATAACCGGAAATCAAGAATGTCAGTTTAACAATCTTGAATATTATCTGGTGCCAAGAAAGGGCTCTGAATACCACTTGATATGTACCAGATTGTAAACAACCAGAAATCAGTTATGAAATGTAGTTGTTGATGAAAACAAACAGGGGATCACATAAGAAGAAATGAAACCGTATTTGTAATCAAATGATTCACTTAGTTTGTAATGGAATTAAGAGAGAGAAATATTACAAGTCTTTTCGTGAATGAATTACAAATGAAATGTAAAAGAGTATTTATACAATTGGGAGGAATGAGAAATGGGAGGAAGGAGTGAACAGATTTTCCCGCCAAAAGTTAGTTATAACTTTTGGCTTTCAGTAGAATCCATCATCAGTGGTTTCAGTGGAATCCATCAGTGTTTCAGCAGAATCCAAATTGGCGCGTATCAGATAGTATGTTCAACATTTCATCTTCATATGGCAGTGACTTTTTTTTTTTTTTTTTTTTTTTTTCATATGTTACTTGAATTATTGTATTTTGATGTACTAATGATATCTTTTTTTCTTAATGAATTTTAAGAGCAACATCCAAGTCAGTTCTTGAGTTCATGGATGTAAAAGATCTAACTTTATCACATGTTAAATCTCATTCGCAGGTTAAGTTAGTCTCGAAAATCTTTTTAGTGGTGGTGATGTACCTCCAACGAAGATGAATCAATTATGATGATGATGTATGTTAAGTCAAAAAGGTTATCAAAGGGTTATCGACTTTGATGTTTCCTCTTAATGTTTAAATCTGATAAATTTCATATTATGGCTATTGTGATCAGGTTAGGTTGCTGTTTTTTTTAATTGGATGATAAGATAATAAATGAATGACGACAACAATGGATACAAGAGCTGCAATTGAAATTCCCACAAGCACAAACATAAAAAGTTGTTTTTGAAACACGTACCTTATCAAATTTGTTACTGAGAACCTTTTAGGGTTCATATCGGCATCATTTTGATCCATTTCCGGATTACTTGATTCATCATGGAATTCCAAGGATTTTCTTTGAAATTGTGATCCTCTAATGTTTACTGTTATGTTCTACTACTTTTATGGTTTTCAATTTTTATTAGCTATTGTTACGAGACTTTTTGTCTACTATTAAATGATGAAAATATTGCTCTTTGTTTGCTACTGGAATGTAATGGAATTGCTTTTGAAATTCCGATTGTCCAAAATTCAATAATTTGATTAAGTGCTTGACATATAAACTTTAGGAAAATGGTTAGCGCAGCAAAAACTTTGTAAGGTTTGATTATTCGGATATTATTAGAAGTGTATATGAGACCGAATAGTGAATTTAATGACATAAGTAGGCATTTACCACTTTGTGTTAATGCAAGTAAGATTTTACAATGCTAATGGATTAATGGCCTAAGCTTAATTATCTTAATTCATTTACTTGAGTTTCATGATTTGCATGTGAGTGTTACTCTTTTAACTCCCTCCACTTACACTCGTGTTTCTTCTTTCGACATTTCAGAGTCATTTATAGAACTTAAATGTTTGAAACTCTTAATAGTCTATGATAAAATCAATGGGTCTTAAAGAGAAAACTCAGTGCATTCTTTCAAGTCACTGATTTAGACTATAACCCTTTCATATCTTCAAGTAATTGCATTTAGTAATTTGCAACCTAAATTTTACTCATCCATCCATTCATTTAGTGTTTGAAGAAATAAATGATTAAGATAGTGAGCCAAAAGTTAGATAAAACCTTTCATTTTCTTTGATTATATCGTTCATTGCTTCTACTCAACTATAACATGCAAAAGCTAGACAAGTAGGATTACACATTTTCTTGATAGTTTGCACTTTTACTTGACTTATTCAAGAAAGGCAAATTGCATAAATAGGTACTTATTTTAGGTCCAATTTCAGTTAGAGGTGCTACTAATTTTTTCCCCTCAATTTAAGCTACCCGGTTTTTTTTTAGCCGATTTAGGTTTTTTACTAACTTTCATTAACCATTAATCAAGGAGCAGCAAGCTCAGGAAAACAAGTCAAAGAACACACTGAAAACTAACAAAGCAAAGTCAAATTTGCCATATATTACAACCATTTAACAATCCTTAATTTTCTGGTTACCATGCCTCAGGGTTATGTTCACAAGTTCAAAGTTTATGCAGTTCTTCATTCATAGAAAATAAGCACACATCTATTATCTATACACCCATCACATACTAAAATCCAAACATTATCCGAACCCCACAACTCTTAAGCAATTAAGTTGGCTTCCATACTGTAAACACCACAATCGTAAAAGCCATTTAGCTATGAAATATTAGACACAATCGGTGCATTGCACAGGTTGAATAAAGTCTCGTGTATATAATTATTGAATATATTAGTTCATTTAATGCTAATCTGTTAATTAAAGAATACTTAACCACAACCCATAATACCATAAGGTTGTTGTTAGCAAAACCCCAAAAAATATTATTTTAAACAAAATATTACCGGATTTCGTGACATCATATCGCGAGATAAATACTTTTAATAAATATGTAAAATAGGTAACAATAGTCTTTAACCTAGTTAAATATTGAAAAATGATTGGGAAGTCTAAAAGTATGACTAATTATGTGCCTAAATAGATTAGTTATAATACCCTGTATGCACGAGATTTTAACATAAAATTTTAATTATGGATTGATAAATATTGTTATTTTATATAGATAATTGCATATGACTATATTGTAGATAATTATGTTTAATTTCTTTTTGTGTACGTGTAATTGTTTAGAGCAAATCTGCTAAAAGATAACTTTAGTAGGTAAAGTGTTTTTAATTCACAAAAATAAGAGTATGGTATTGGATCAAACAAAAATTCTTATTAAAGGTCATGTTGTATTGTTGTAGTGACACTATACCATACATTTGTTACTAAAATACAAATGACACCATAATGATGGTACTTGTTGGACCGAAAACCCTAACCTTCAAAAATGTTGATGCTTGGAATCAAAACCACATTTTGGATTTGGCATCAAAACCGCAGTTTGCCTTACTATTTCTGGTGCTCTAACTTGCTCTTCAACATTCGGCCCTCCTGTTGGTCCTCCAACATTTGGCCCGCTAGTTTGATTAGCCCTGGTCTTCTCATATTTCACAATACCTGCGGCAACTCGTTCAACAATAATTCTTTCCATTGCAACTTGACTTCTTCTCTTAGGCGGCATGATTCTATCAATCACTTAAAAGATATCGTATAAGTAGGAAGTCGTATAATAAGCACGATCAATGATATAATAATATTGAAAATTAAAATCACAACACAAGACAACATAAATTAATAGTATCATTATATAACAAAAGTTCATTCATATATATATATATATATATATATATATATATATATATATATATATATATATATATATATAATATAGAGTAAATTACACCGTTCGTCCTTGTGGTTTGCGTTGACCGCAGGGTTTCGTCCTTTGACCAAAAAAGTTGCACCGTACGTCCTTAAGTGTGAAACGTTATGCACCGTTCATCCCTCCGTCCATCTGGGCCCACCAAATCCCACTAACGTCAGTTAACTCACTTAACCCATGAGGGCATATCCGTCTTTTCTTCCACATCCACCCACAAAATACTTTTTAACCTACACCAAAAATATGCCGCCCCCCTCCCACTTTATTTTTCTCAGAACCAATTTGGTATTTCTTCTTCATCTGGTAAAACGCAACATCATCTTCCCAACCCTAAAAAATAACGCCTCACCTTGGTGTCATCACTCAAACGTTTTCCCCTCCTTGGTATCATCTTCCATCCTCCAAAAACAAGAATCCAAAACTAGATCCATATCTGCGATCTGCTATCAAAGGAGTTATCACTTTCACTCACTTGGAGATTGAAAACGGATGGGGAGTATAGCTACAAATGGTTGTTTCTCATTTTCTATGACCAAAAGAGATTCGAAGGCTTTCCCTATCTTTTTCTATTTATTGACACTCGACGCTCAGCAAGATCCACACCCTCTCAAACCTCACTATAATAGTATTGTAACCCTTGGTATAGATCCGTTTGGTGTGTGGATTTGCTGGGAAATCAGAAGTCGAGCTTTGCTTGTTATCCTTCCAATCGATTCCTATTTGTAAGGTTTTATTTGATTTCTTTTTTTTGGTCGTTGATGTTATTGTTATTGTTGTGATTATTGTTGGAGATTTGGTTATAAGAAAATGAGTATGTTATGGTATAAATTGTTCTAGTCGACCATAAAATTTTTGTGAGATCTGATTCATTTTTTTACCAATTGATATAAGAACCCGGATAAATCTGAAATTCGCGTGGTATAATCATTGGCTTGGTTAGGTTGTGCTCGAATTAGATTAAAGTCTGGTGTCACTGAGTAACAGTTTCCTATAAACACATGGCGTCTGCTTCATCTTTCAGCGTTGTACCAGTTTTTGCATACTAGTGACACTGAGCTTCTGTCTTTGTGACTTTTTATTAGTGACAATACTGACTCTAAGACTTCATCTGGGAATATCGTTGACTTTTGTGATGTGAGGATATGGGTTGGATCTATTGGTTTTGTTCTTTTCTGATTAAGATCCATTATTGGATTGTTGTCCATTTCATTGGGTTGTAAGATTTAGAGATGAAATCAAATGAAGATTGAGTGAAATGAAATAATTGGTTGGATTTATTTTTACATGATGAGATTAGAGAGAGAGACAACAAGTATATGCAATGATGGAGCTGAAACTATTTAGGTTAAGAGAAGAAGATAGTGAGGGTATTTTAGTATTTTTACCCGACTTTAACAGTCAAACTTAACGTTTTTTGGTCAAGGGACGAACGGCGCATAACGTTTCACACTTAAGGACGAACGGTGCAATTTTTTTGGTCAAAGGACGAAACCCTGCGGTCAACGCAAACCACAAGGACGAACGGTGTAATTTACTCAATAATATATATAGAGTTAGGATCAAATAAGAAGATTACTTAAAATAAGAAGGAATAAGAAGAACTATAACCACAAACGACCTAAATTAGATGCATCCTTATAATCTTAGATGCATTATAACGCAGCATAGTATGTTTTCTAACTTTTAATCAGATGCATATACGTATATTAGATGCATTTCGTGATTTCTCTTGTTTTTTGTTCCTCTGCACGTGTCGAAATCATGAAAATCAATTTGCACCATCTTTACATCAAATTAACTTTCAAAACTCAAGATATTGCATCTATATGAATAGAAATGCATCTAATGCATGTCGTTGCATCTCAAATGTGTAGTTTTGGTCACTTCTCACCACTTCTTATTTTAATTTACTTCTCACTGGATCCCTACTATATATATATATATATATATATATATATATATATATATATATATATATATATATATATATATATATATATATATATATATATATATATATATATATATGTATATAAATAGATTCGTCACTTATTACATCGATTACAAAATCGAAAACTATTACAGGTTCCTTCAAAATCTACTTACTGAGACTCTCAGTTTAGTAATTACATAAGTAAACTACTACTACGATACTAATCTATAGTGAGTCGGAGGGTTGCTGCGGCTCCGGCTGATCAGCATCTCCATAAGTAGCCAACACATCTATGCTCTCGGTAGGGCGATTTTCTTCGAATCGCCTCCAGTACAGCTCTGCGGTATAGCAAACATTTGAGCTCGCACGCTATACAGATCACACTTCAGCCTATGCCGGTCAACACTAGCAATCTCCAACATAATCTCTATCGAGGTCAAGCGGTGTCTTAGCTCTCGAATCTATTCACCATCTTGATCTTGAGCTTGCTCTACCCGTGTGAATCTCCTCTTGATATCCTCCTAACCAGTCAGTGGATCCAAGACTACCTCATCGACTCGGGTCAAGCCTTGCTCTACATGACTGATATCCAAAATAAACAAATCGAGGTGTCGGCGAGCATTAATGGCCTCAACTCTGGCAGAAGCAGTCTCGGATTCACGAGTACCCATCTCTCGTGTCAAGACTCGAACACTGCCCTGGAGTGATGTAAGATCCTGTCTCAGGCAACCCTACTCGTATCTGGCAAAGATGGTGGGGCACGAGCAACAGAATAAGGTCCTCCAACTTCATAGGTAGATGAAGGGCCTCCACTTCTAGTGTTTTCTGCAACCACTTCTAGTGTTTTCTGCAACCACTTCTAGTGTTTTCTGCAACCACTGATAGTGTTTTCTGCAACCACTTCTAGTGTTTTCTGCAACCACTTCTAGTGTTTTCTGCAACCACTTCTAGTGTTTTCTGCAACCACTGATAGTGTTTTCTGCAACCACTTCTAGTGTTTTCTGCAACCACTGATAGTGTTTTCTGCAACCACTTCTAGTGTTTTTCTGAAACCACTTCTAGTGTTTTTCTGAAACCACTTCTAGTGTTTTTCTGAAACCACTTCTAGTGTTTTCTTGAAACCACTGCTAGTGTTATCTCAATTCCACTGCTTGTGTTTCTTGCGTTATTCGTTTCTGCTGATGAGGTTTTGGAATTGAGGGGAAGCTGTACATGTTTTGGTACTGATATTTTTTTTGTGACACACACAAAGAATTTGGAATTTGTTCTTAAAGGTTTTAACAAGCTCGGATTTGGATTTATTGAATAATTGATTACAAAGACAGTTAAATATCATTAATTTGATGTTGTAGTTGAGTTTCACAGGTTTGTGTTCTTATCATATCTCAAAGTGGGTGTTACACTTTGTAGATAACTTGTTCGTGCTTTAATGATTGTGACGAAGAATTGACAAACACTTAAAGGAGTGACATTATTGTGCTCAGTGATTATTGTCAAGAGATTGCGGTCTCCTTATACATTGGTTAGTATACGTTCAGAGTCACGTGGATAAACAAGACATAAGATGCAAGTTTGGGTGATTTTACTTCTTCATCAAGTTCGTTATATTTGGTTTTCTTCACAAGTGATCATTACATGGAGCTTACAGATTTGAAGAATCTTTTTATGTTCGTGCACCACTCAAGGGGAAGTTTCTACTGCTTAATTTCTTTATTTGTTGATAACAAAAAGGGGAAGATATATTGGAGTGGCGTAGCATGGATTAAGGGGAAGACAAAGGAAGACAAGAATGTTTCATTTAGGGAGATGTTTACATCTCAACTTCTGCTACTTCGTCTAGGGAAGTTCGTACACGACTTTGTTTGTTTTGTCATCATCAAATAGGGGAAGATTGTTGGGTTTTAGGTTCCTTAGATTTGATGAGACAAAGTAAATAGAAGAATGAAACATCAAGGGCTTAAAGAGAAAGAGAAGAAATCTACAAAAAGATGGAAGGACTTGCTTGCAAAAGAATATTTAGTTATTAGTCCTTCGTAGTATCTTGTAAACCCTAATCCTCTAGTATATAAAGAGGACATGGGGTGTAGATTTAATATACAAGTCTTTCACAATGTAGACGTCTAGTAAAAGTGTGTGTGTAACCTAGACGTGTTTCTATAAACGTCTAGGGTTAGTGTTTGTTTTGTATATCCCTAAGATCTGAGATGGCTTAGATCCCTGTTACAGTTAGGTAACACGTTATATTCTGATCAATATATAATTGGGGAGATAATGATGAAAACCTTGTGTCAATAACAAAGTGTTCTTTTGATTATTCCGCTGTGCAATGTTATATCTTTGTTATTGTTAAACCCTAGCGCTCTAAACGATCTCATGGAGTATATCAAACTCCACAGTACAACTGGTAACTGATTTGGAATAGCGAGAACATGATCAGGGGATGCGGGTAAAACATTATGTCTACATAAAGGTATACGTGTTAGTCAAACGTTTATGAATAAAACATGGGTTTAAGCTATTAAATAGCCACGTACTTTCTCAAATGTTCCGGTATGGTACCTGTACTTTTTTTTCAACCTGGTTAGGTAGTGTATTTTTTTCTGTGTCGATATGGTCACAAACTTCATTTGTCCAGCACTTGTCCTACCTGTCACCTACGTGTCTTGCCAAGTCAGTTGGGGGTGTGTGACGTGGCCATTAAACTTAAATTATTACCGTTGCCAACATCATCTACCTCTATATAAACACAAAAACCTACCGTTTCCAACCCTAAATTGTACCCCCAAATCAAATTTTATCCCAATTGAATCATGTCTTCATCATCTTCAACCTCCAACTGGCTTAGACCAATTCCCACTCACTGTTTCTGTGACTTGCCTGTGGCTGAGAGAACCTCGCGCACCCCTGCCAACCCTGCCAGAAGATTTCTTTGCTGCCCTAATCCAAGTGTAAGCAAAAAGCATTCATCTTTTGGTTATTTACATTGTGTTTATGCTAATTTTTGTGTTTATAGGATTCTGGAAACCAATGCCGATTCTACTTTTTTCTTGATCCTGAGCTTCGTTATGGTTACTATAGAACTGAGATGCATAGTCTCTACACTCAAGTCCAACAGCTAAGGCGAGAAATGCAAGTGCAAGAATTCACATATAGGTCAAGAATTCGTGAACTGGAGGTGGAACTCAATGAGAGAACTAGCACTGGTGAATGCTACAAGAAAGCAGTGATTTTCTTTACCATTGTTGTGTTTTTTATGTATTTCCTAACTTAATGATGATAAGGTTTACTGGTATGGATTTATCTAGCTGTTAGGATTGTGTCTTAAGCATGTCAAGGGTAGGCTTTTGTGAATCTAGATGTTAGGATTGTATAATGGATGTAGTTAATCTTGTATCAATGACAATGCAGTTGGCTTTTGTGAATCTTGTGATAAGGCTTTTGTGTTTTGTAAGTTATGTGCTATGTAATGGGTCAAAAGTGAGGGTCAAAGATATTTTACTGTTATGGGTCATAAGTGAGGGTCAATGCAAGTCAAACGTAGATAACCAAATCATCATTCAATTACATTTACATTGTAGGTGAGACATTAATACATTGGGTAGTTTCTTTGGCATTTATATCCACACTATAACACACCTCATATTTTCAGAATTAAGAAAGTCAAACAAGTGATTAACCCTTTTTAATCCACCTTAACAATGAGCTCCAAACCTGATGAATCTGTGATATACATTTCATCTGATTCTGCTGATGAATCTGAATCAAGTGCTGAACTAATAGCTCCACTGCCTTGGAGTTATTACTTTCCTCCTGGTTACTATGATGATGTTCAAAAGCCACTAGCTATTGAAGCCAAAAAGTCAAATGATGAAAAAGGTCAAAAGTCAGAAGCTAGTGGCCCAAGTGCAGGTAAAAGAATTATAGTGCTAGGACTAGCTGCTAATCAGACTTGGGAGGATATCAAAGGTAAGAAATTTGGAATCAAAAAGCCATCTGAACCAGTTGCATACAAAAAGGGCAAACGAAAGAAACATGCTGCCTAGTTGTTCAGCATGTGGTATGCAAGGTCTCTTTTGTTGGTAGTTTATGTTTCATGTCAATAAATCTATTTTAGTTGCTTCTGTATGGGTTAACACCCAAAGACTATGTGTGTAATGACTATCTATGTGTGTAATGACTGTTTATGTAATTACTATCTATGTGTAATGACTATCTCTTTTGTTGGTAGTTTATGTCCATGTTTCTGTATGTAATGCCATGCAATATTCATCAATTAAAGCAAAACAAAAGACATGCCACAAGATAATATAAAGATACTGTCTGCATTACTAGGTCCCAAAACATATTGTTTTAAGTGGTACCATCCACATGCCACAATTAAAGTGGTCCAAGGAAACATGTCACTTCTAGGATAGATAAAAAAAACATACAATTAAAGTGGTCCAAGATACCCACTACTTGGTGTCTAACAAAAGATATATTTAAAGAACATTTGGGTCTTCTTCCTTTTACAGTCTTCAATCTGAATCTGATACACCAACTGCAGTATCTGGGGTGTGTCCAGGAGCATTGGGGTCTTCCTTCCTCTTTTGATTCCTGATCCTTTCAGATGGTCCCCTAAGTCCTCTCTTTCTAATTAGTCCAAGTCTTGCTAGGTCTAGATCCTTTTGATGATATTGTCTGTTGGCCTCTCTTTTTGCAGTTTCTTCTGCTTCAGTTATCTCAGCAAGCCTCATAACTTCTGCATCAGTAATATCTGCATCCTGTCTCTGTCAATATAAATAGATTTATGCATCAGTATAAGATTACAGATTTATAAGATTTTGTTAAGAGTCAAGGTATATACCTGTTGTTCCACACTTTTTAGTAGACCTGTGAAGCTGTGATTAGCATTTGAATCTGCAAATTCAGGATTTGAAAGAGGTGTATCTGAACACTTGGATATGAACTTGGAATAGGTATTTCATCTGGATATGCATCATGTGGATCTGCATCATGTGGATCTACAACATGTGGATCTGCTTCATGTGGATCTCCATCATGTGGATCTCCATCATGTGGATCTTCATCATGCGGTTCGTTACTTGGACTAGAGCAATCATTGGGTGGGTTGAATGGCTGATGGGGAGAAGTTTTGGGTTTCCTACCAGGTTTCCTTTTTTCTTTCTCTGGTTTTGGCCTTGTTTGATTGTAACATCTTGCTTTGTTATGACCTTTCTCCCAGCAGTTTGTGCAAGTCATCATTCTACCATGCCTAGAAACCTCATTGATAGACTCAGTTTGATGTTTAATCCTTTTATTTCTAGGCCTACCTGACATGACCCTTTTCTTGGGGGGGTAAGGGTGGCATATGATCAGTCTTTGGCCATAGTGAACTACCACCAACTGGCCTAATAAAGTGACTGTATGTTTCAACCCACATCGGTTTTTTATAATAGCTAGAAGCACCAATAGCAGGATCTTGATTAAGATAACAATATACAGCAACTGCATGCACACATGGGATTCCAGATAAATCCCACCACTTACAAGTACATGACTTAGTCTTCAAGTTAACACCAAATGCATGATCTGCTTTTCTAACCTCAAATTCCTGAAATCCACTTGCATAAACTTCCCAAAACCTTTGGTGATCTCTAAGTTTCTCTAATTCTTTTCTAATGGAAGGAGTGACACTATCATTTAACTTTGTAACCTTTTCATTCATAGCAACCATTCTTTGCATCAAGTAAACCTTAATTTCTTCTAGCATAGTAATTAAAGGTTTGCATCTAAGTGTCGCTATGGCACTATGGTATGCTTCTGAGATGCCATTCTCAAAGGCAGCACAAGTCCTATCCATTTGAAAATAAGCCCTACACCAAGTCTTAGGGTCTCTTTCTAGTAACCATTTTTCTGCCTCAGGATCAATGTTTTTTATAAGTTCCATTTTTTGTTTGAATAGTACCTCTAAAGTAGATGAAGCAGCACCCTAAAACAAGGACTTGTAGTGCAATCCATTCCATTTCTTTTTGAAATTAGCATAGATGTGCCTTGCACACAGTCTATGTTCAGCATGCGGTAGGATTTCTTTAACAGCCTGAATTAGACCCTGTAACATGCGTTGATAGGAGTTAGTACTAGCAGTGGATAGATTGTACTATATGTTTGCACATAGTATTTACCTTGTGACCATCTGAAATGATTGTCAAGTATAAACCAACTGCAAGATTAAAGTCTTCAGACAAGTGATTCACAAACCACAGCCAATTCTCATTGTTTTCAATGCTTACCACTGCCCAAGCCATGGGAAACATCTGGTTGTTAGCATCTCTTCACATGGCTGTTAATAACTCGCCTCTGCAAGTGGATCTCAAAAAACAACCATCCAAACCAATAACTCTTTTGCATCCTCCCCATCCTTCTTTCATAGCTATGGAATAAAACAATGTTAGAATACAAGTGTTAAATAAGTATTATATTTCTAAAACATTTTACCTTTGAAGCATACATATATTCTTTTGAATTGAGTTTTTCCACCATCCAAAGTGTCCACATCTAAGTGCACTGAAGAACCAGGATTGGTTACCAAGACTTGTTCTCTATAATCCCAGAGCTTTGCATAGTGATCTACCAGACCTCCTTGATGATCATAAATTGCCCTCTGCTTTGCCCTCTTACACATCCCAATACTTACATTAATAAAAAACTTTTGCTTAACATCTATTTGCATCTGCCTATAACTAATACTTGGATTCCTAATAACCTCCAATGCAAACTGTTTAGCTAGCCACTTGTAAGTAACCAATGACCCAAGAGCAAAATTCCTTGAGCATGAGTGCTTAGAAATCAATGTTTTGATCTGGAAAGTTGTCTCACCTTGCATCCATCCTGCCCATAATTTAAATGAACAACCTTTCTGTTTCTGTGAAGTGTTACCTAAATCAGGTGTCTTACACTTGGACTTAGACTTAGGTGAATAAACAAGGATTTCCTTAGACTTAGACTTAGACTTAGACTTACTTGTGTCCTCATCCAACTTCTGTTTACCTCTCTGGCTAGAACACCTACCCTCTTTCACATTTCTTCCACACAAAACAGCTACACTTCTATAGTCATTCCTTCTATACCATAACTGATAACCATGGGCAACCCCATAGTTAATCAAACACTCTTTCAGCTGCTCTGGGTGTTCAAATCTCATACCCAATAATGGTTTCATCTCATTCCATGGTATATTAGGATCAAAAACAGGATATGAAAACCCCTCTTTCACCTTATATCTATCATCAATCTCTCTTTGCTCTGCTTCTTCCTGTGCCTTAACTGAAGAGCTTGTACCTAAATTGGGTATAGGCTGCCTAGCATCATCTTTAATGAACTTACCATCAACAAGCTTACTTAGAAAACTATCCTTACTGTCAAACTTTTGAATAGCCACATCATCTTCACCTACATGTTCTGGACCTACATATTCTGCTACATTTTCAAACTCAATTTCATTATCACATTCATCATCTTCATCTACCTCAGTACTAGCATCTACACCCTCTGCTATAACATCATATCCATGATGTTCAACATAGATTTCTACCTTGCATCGATTATCAAAAGCTAATTTGATACAATTTGCTAAGTCACTATCATTCCTTAAATATTTCAAATGTTTACCCAACTCTTGTTTAGGAGCACAGTAGTACATACCTTCAACCGGAAACATACAGCACTCTTTGACAATTTTTAAAAGCCTCGCATGGTTGCATTTACCCAAATCCGCATTCTTTACAACATCAATGTCACACCCCCAAATTACCTGTTTTGCAGCGGAATGGAATTCCTGGGGATTGACTGTCATAGCATCACAATCACAGTTATATTGAACGACCTAAAGTGTCGTTTGGAAAATACATCGCTTGATTTAATAAAAACATTCAGAGTTACAAAGATAGGTCCCAAATGAAAGTTACTATGTGCGGAAAGTAAGTTTGGTACAAGTCAAACGATGTTTTTAAAGTGTATAAATCCCATGTGAGACGCGTCGTCACCGCGACTCTATGATATGTCCACATGCATGCCATGATGTGAATGCCTTAGTTACCTGAAAATACATTGCTAAAAGTGTCAACACAATGGTTGAGTGAGTTCATAGAGTTTATGTAAATGTTAATACGACTACCACAAGTATAAATTATGTATGACAATGTCGTCACAAAAATGATACAATTGCTATAAGTCCATGACACCGAAACTAGACTGTTCATGATGTTCGCCCCAACAGAGTGTTTGCCAAACAACTCAAATAATGTTATTAAATGAAATGCATCCGTATGACTAGTTGGGATTCACCAACCCGGATGGAGGAGTCACCCTCGATAGATCTATCCACTCACCCTCGCTTCTACGATTAACGGTTCATGTAATATAATGGGGACATTCAATTGGCATGTGGTAACTTAAGCAATGTAAATGAATTTGATATACTTGGTATCGTAATAAAAATTGATGTGCAATGTATTCTCCCCCGTAGGTTTGAAAATAATTATAAACATGTACGACGGGGCTATGAAAACTCACCTGTTGCAATGATTATGATGACAAAAGTGGATACACTGAAATGTAGCGTGAATCTCTAACCTTGACATATTATGAATGTTATGATACGTAATGAGTTATGATGTAATGTTATGCATGCATTTCGTATGTTATTTATACCACTTGTGAATTTTGAAAATAATACTCTTCGTCGAAAAATACTCTTTTGACGTCTTGACCATTCTTAAATTACTTTACAAGTATTTACGTCGAAATGTCATTCTACAATAGTTTCTTAATGATTTATTGTGAAATTATAACTTTTCGTCGTAAAATAATGTCGTTGTAAATTTCATGAAAGTGACTAAAATGGCCTCGAAAAGCTAGTCGTAAAATGGTGTACGTCGAACGTTAGGAAACGAACCCAACGGTTTTGGAAAGCTTGTATCATAATCTCAAAGTTTTGGCATTTAAGTTTTTACCCTAGATGTCTCGTTCATAGAGAAAAATATAGGTTAAGTATGATGATTTTGTCCAAAATGTAGTTTAAAAGTGAATTTCGGCAAAGTTTAAGCAACCATAGTTAATTCATTACAACTCCGCTATACAAACGGTTGGTCGTTTTGGAAAATATGTTTGGTGATCTCACTTTTATTAGAAGACATCTCTTTACAAAAAGTTCTACGTCAATGTTAAAAATAGCTTTCGATATGGTCACTTGTTTACCGTAACACTTGTCTAATAGAAATAATATAGTTTTTCTTAAATAATAAAGTTACGGCAATTTTTGTGTAAACGTGTATAGTTTAAGTTCTACAAATCCGTTTTCTACGTATTAAACGTCCTTAGCTTCGTATCAAAGTATACTAATATATTTTTGATAAGTCGAAATAATTTATAACGCTTAAGACTCGTTTTTGACTCGTACAAACTAGAATTTATCATGCTGAAATTTTCAGGATATATATATTTCGTCGTCAAACTTGAAAAATTCATAACTTCTTCGTTATAGCTCCGTTTTAATCCGTTCAAGCGGCCACGGTTTCGTTTTAAAGTATATTTTCTAAATATCTAGGCCAAAAATTTATGTCTACTGTCGGATTTTTCAGATTTTAGAAATAAGATCAGACCCTTTTTAAGACTTGTCGAAATGAGTTTTTCTCGCGTCAAACCTATTCTAACCCATTCAAAACAACTCCGAAGCTATTCTAATCCTACCATACACCTTCTTAGGGTGTCATGGGTTCCTAGACATCACCAAAACTAATATATTACAAGGGATAATTATAGGATGACTTATATATATAAAACTCTTAAAAACAATGTGAAAAGTGGTATAAACATCCATAAGTCTTGCATGTTTTGCTCAAATATAATGAAATGAATATGAAATAAGTATGAAAGATGAAAAATGAATATGATATGCTTACTAGTTTACTTGATGAGGTGACTAGAACAAGGGATTAAACTTAAACACCCTAGGTTTTTATTTCAAAACCTAAACAAGAGTGTATACTAGATTGTTTAAAACTTGACTTGATAAATTTTGATGAATCTCTTCTTCTTCACTTGTAATGGCCGGTTATAGAGAGGAAAAAGGAGAAGAGAAAGTCTTGACTAGGGGTGGAAACGAGCCGAGCCGCTCGTAAAAAGCTCGGGATCGGATCGGTAAAAAGCTCGAACGAGCCGAGCTTAAACGAGCTCGAGCCCGAGCTCGAGTGTTAGGTCACTAGTTTTACAACACAAGCTTATAAGAGAATAGATGAAGGCGGATGAACAAGTTATCACACACACACACACGTAATACTAAACACGGTTAAGGCAAAGAGAGTATGTGAAAAGAAAACTTGAACAACCAACCCTCAAATGAGGGTTTACAATAGTTTATATAGGCAAGGAGCTAGGGCAACACTCCCTCTCCTTCCCTATTCCTTATTGGGCTTGGATCAAGCTTATGGGCCTTCTACATAAGCTTGACCTTAGACAAACATAAAGGCCATAATAAAGCTACCTATTACATATGAAATATAAATACTTGAAATACTGTTTAGGAGTGATTCCAACAATCTCCCCCTCAAGTATATATGAATGTAAATGGTGAAGGCGTTGATGTAATAGTAGCGGTGACGTCTTCTGACATTCTTCTTTCTTGTGAGAGGAATTGTCTTGATTCGAACAATCTCCCCAGTGTAGAGAGATCATTATCTTTGAACAGTTATACTTCGACGTCATCTTTAACTTTGTTCTTTGATCATTGTTCTTTGTGGTGAAAGTGATAGTATGTTGTTGTTTGCATCAGTCTGCCTCAGGTCTGCTTCGCTGCTCCAGTGTCTCCACGTCATTCTTCAACATGCTCACACGCTCTTTGACGTTGGAAATCAATACTGATGAAGTTCTTTAAGTCTTTGACTTTGTAGATTCTTTGATTGATGAAGAATCATTCTGACTGTTGTGTTGCATTCGAATAGAACTTCCATTAGTGATGATGTTGGCGTGAGCATGAGAAGAGTCAGCACGATCATCCCGCTCCGGAGCTTCCATAAGAAGAAAACATTTCAAACGGTTAGTAATAAGCGGTTTCCGGCACTTATAAGTTTGAACTTCGAGAGTGTTAACAGCATAGTGTGAAAACACAACTCTAATTATTACAAAGGCCGTTCCTGAACTGGAGTCCCACAAGTGAGATAACGCGATGTACCGAAGTACATCTACAGTTCAGATGAGTCGCTGAGGTACACCGAAGCATCACCTCACGACTGTAGACCGTTTGAAACACACTCCGCGTAATCCACGAGGAGTTACCGAAGTGACCTGCTGTCAGGGCTGTTTGATGTTGACCCTGGCAGGAGTTTCCATTCAATCACTGAGGATCACAGATGTGAACCTCTCATAAATGTTCTCGACAGATTGCTAAGATCTGTGAAGGACACGATATGAACCACTGATGATCTTATTGTTGATCATCAAGTGATTAAATGTCAAGTGTACCTAAGAGATCTTTTGATGAATCTCATGGCTCTAGACTCAATAGTGCGATTTGGTTTTTCCTGAGCGGAGACTAGGGAGAGGGTCTCCTTCTTCAATACCAGCGATCTCTAAGAGAAAGCCAATAGTTTACGTAGGGTTCCCTGTGAGAATGAAACAAGCTTCTGTTGAGAAAAACTTGAGTGGCTAAGAAGGTTTAGTGCATGCGTCACTGGGTCCATGACGACTTTTAATCTTCAATACCAGTGTCACTAAGTGACAACCAGTAGCATATGAATTGAACCCGGTGTCTGCCCTAAGTTGAATAATCTGGAGGGCTATTTCTTTTTACCCTTTTCTTTACATATCTTTTTGATTCTTCAACTCCTTCTTTCTCCGATTCTCATTTTCTCCTTTTTACAATCATTCCTAAGGACTTCTAACACTAACTAATGGTAGCGTCCTTGGGTAGATCCCTCCGGCTCTGGCGGATCATAGGACGGTTATTCATAACCTTAGTCACCTTATAACTCCATGACTAACCTATGTTTGCCATTATAACCACTGTAAGTTAAAATATCTCTCAAAGGGTTTGTAAATGAAAAACATGTTTGAACCACAGTGAGAGATAAGTTTTTGCATAAATACTACCCCTCCACATGTGCTTAATAGTTTTAATGGTTAAATGCGCAGTGAGGAAAGAGCGCGCACTTTTTGAATTGATTCACTGAAGATAGACAATCCCCCACGAGACACGGTTACGTTGCATAGTTAAAGAGTTACATTGTCAGCTTTTAGGTGACAACTAGCTCTAATAACTACCTTGAAGGTGTAGACAAGCCTCGAAGGGTTGTCATACCCGTCAGAGTTCATGTCTATCAAGAGTTTCTCGAATGGTACTTTCTACTTGGACAAGTCCTTTGCGAGACACGTTTACATCACTAGCGAACTAGCTTGAAATTATTACCCGTCCAGGACAAGTCTTTTCGAGTTACTAACAGTTTAGTACCGTCAATTCGTAGGTTAAGTCTGAGGTACACAGATTCATTTGCATTTTGTACAACATATTTCTTATCACACAATTTTCTCCCCCTAAAAAATGGCATATAAAATGTTGTTTTTGAACATTTGAGAATAAATATGACCACTTTGAGTTTTGCGGGAAGAGTGACCACTGTGAACAATTTGTGAACAAAGTTTTAATTCAAATACTCCCCCTCAACTAGTGATATAAACGGTTGAGGTTTTAAAATCATATGGGGAAGTACTTGTCTTTTTGAGCAAAACCTTGAATAATGAAAGGTTTGATAGGTTTTACTCAAAAAATAAGAAGCTTTCGCTCCTTTTATAAGGATTGTGGCACTGAGGCGTACCACAGGGTCCTTTCTTGACCATTACGGGTTGTACACTGTTATGTGTGCACAAGCCATCTACATATAAAATCATGCATCCAAAATTTTATGAAGGAAACAATTCAAGGGGTACCAGGAAGTGCAGTGATGTTCCCAGGAGTGCGCACAGGGCGTTGAAAACCGGTGATGTTTGTCCTGGGTCTACCACCAACATAGCTCTCCAAGCGTCTGAACTGATCCCTTCTGAACAACCGTTCATCAATCATGGTGATGATCCTTCGCACATCCCTCCTTTCCTGAGAGTTCCAGCGCTTAGGATTCCCAACTTTCAGGCGTATATCCTTCAATCTGTACGCCAATCCATCCCTAACCATCTTCAAGGTATGATCCCCGAATTTATGGAGCTCACTACATGCCATTAAGCAGTTTCTGCGAAGTTCACTGCGGTAAACAATGCCGAAAGGTTTGCTGATGAGCGTAAGTTGTTTGAGCTGGTTGATGTCAGGAAGATCAAGCTGTGGTGGAGTGAAGTTTACACGTTTCTGATATAATTCAACAGCCATCTGGATATCTTCGACACGTTCTTTGATCACAATGCGTCTAATGAAGATGAGAACTGACTTGATAAATTCACGTTGAACTTCAGTCGAGAATTGTCTCATACGACCTTGTACTTTGGCAAGGTACAAGTCTTCGATGTCGTTGAGGGACAAGTTCTCAAAGTCAGCCTCTGAGAATTCATAGTCCTGTTCATCTTGTCGTTTGACTATGATATTCTTCAAGAATGTGTAGTCCCACTTAGACTTGAGATCAATGTGTTTGATGGCCACAATGTCCTTTGAGCAATACACTTCATGTTGAGACTTCTGAACCAGGCAGCTTCTGTAGTAGATTCTTCGGCGCTCAGGCCAATGATGAATCCCATACAATGCATCTTGGTCGTATGCTTGCACGTTGTCAGAAAACAAGTGATTTGCACGTTCCTCGATAGCTATGCAGTTTGAGTAAATAGCCGCTGGGAATGGAAGAGTTAATGATGTAGCGTATTTTCTTGAACCATCGCCACCATGGAGAAGAAATTCCAGGTCTTTGTTGAAGAAATATCTGAAGGGAATCCTTGGTTCATCTGGTTGGCCGATTGTTGGTAGAGGTTTGGTCCAGTCAGTGTAATATGGAGGGTTGTTCCGTTTAGTGAAGTCGATGTTTGCTTCTGGGTTGAGCCAATCCATGTTGTTAGACATGGCTCGAGCAATGTTTTCAAGGTGATATTCAACCTCGATTGCACTTTCCGAGCTGTTTTTCAAGAGGAGGAATGCGTCATTCTTGATGCGCTTCAACTCGGATTTCGACATCTTCTTCACACGGAATCTTTCTTGCAAGATTTTTGCATGCTCCAAGGTACTACCGTCTACCAATTCTTGACCTTCTTCAGGGTAGGGAGTGTCATTAACAAGAGTAGCAAACCAATCAAATTCTGCAGTTTTATCATCATCAAGCCATGATACGACGTCATTCAGAGTCGTTTTCTTCTTCTGTTTTGAAGGTTTTGATGATGATTTTGGTTTTTGCACTTGTTTAGGTGAGGTGGGTCGTTGTTGGGGCTCAAGGACCTCTTCATCGTCACCACCCGTGTACTCAAAGTAGTCACCTGTTTTATGAGTCAGGGGTGGTAACTCGGAATCGTCCCGAGGTTTATCAGTAGAAGACCGAGGTGATGGAGACTTATGTTGAGAAGAAGTCCGATGTGGAGGAGGTGGCATAGATGTAGATTGACCAGACTGCTTCTGACGTTTAGGTGCAGAGTCCTTATCCTTATCATCGTCATCTCTTGGTCGTTTGGATTGAATGGCTGACTCCTTGCATGATGATCTGAGTTGATAGTCAAGTAGAATTTCGAAAAATTTAGCTTCATCTGAAGTAAACGTTCCAGATCTCTTTGACATTTGCATCACAAGTTTGGCGATTAACTCAGCTTCAGAGAGATCAGCTTCTTTTGCCATTGTATGTTTAACCAATGCTACGATGTTAGGGGTGAGTTGTCTGGAAAATACTTCTTTTGTCACACTGGGGACAATGTCGAGAAGAAACTTGTGAGTATGATCTCTTGCTGTCTTCTCCAGTTCCGTTTGGACTTTAGGAACGATATCCTGAAGGTACTTGTTAGTGTAACCTTCAATCATTTCGTTCAGTTCCTCTTGTCGATGACTCTTCATGAACGTCTGAACAAATTTCCTTTCTTTCTCCATCTTGTCTATCTCATCATTTAAGGACTGAATTTGGTCAGCAAACCAATTCATTTTTCTGTAAGTTATGTCCTTCTTTCTGATTTGTTGGACAGCTTTTACAATCCTTTTATGAGACTGAGAGATCCAAGACTTTGGTGGTTTCTTCACTGATTTGGATGATGATCTGGTTGACTTTGTTGATGGTGGTAATGATGAGTGAGACGAAGAATCCGATGATGAGGAGACATGAGGAGACTTCATGTCCTTGGGAGTTTCTGAGGTTTTCTCCTTTGAGTGTGTTGGACTGTCTAGAAGAAACTTGGTATAATCATCCTCGTCATCTTTAGACTTTTCAGTCTCAGTTTCCTGTTTCTCAAAATCATACACAATGGTGTCCTCCACAGGCGGTTGTTGTTGCAGAAGAGTGGTGGCACCAGATCCCTTACCGGGTTGATTAACCGTATCAAGATCTGGTGAGGAGTGGGCAGCACCACTTGATCCTCCGGGTCCACCCATTTGTTCTTTAGCAAATTCAGCGGCCTTTTGAATGTGTCGGACGTTGTGAAACTTTTTCCTGTATGATTTATCCAATTGCTCTTCTTCCTCTTCTTCAGAGCTCTCATCATAAGGTACAATAGCTGGAGTCTTCCCTTTTTCTTGGACAGCTGGAGGACTTGGAGGTTTTGTCACTGAGGCAGGTGTTTCGGTTGCAGTTGCAGAGTAATGAACCTCTTCATCTGACTCAGTATCTTCAGAGCTCTCATCCCTAAGTTGTCTTTGAGGTTCTAGTGTGGGAATAGGTTCGGCTTTCTTTACGGGAACAATCCTTTTAGAAGGAACTTTCCTTTTAGGAACCTTCCTTTGACTCACAGAACTTGTTGTGCTTCCTGCACTTCCTCTTCTGGTTCTCCTGACAGGTGTTCCAGAATATTTTTCGTCAAGATGACCAACTTTGCCTTGTCTAACTGCTTCCAGATATCTCTTGTACGTTTCGAGCTTTCTGACATATTCAGTTAGAAGGAAATCTGGCAGCACAGCACCTTGTTTCTTTGTGGACGTTTCCTTGATTCTGACAGAGAGAATAGGTTCCGTCAACATGTCGTGATTGTCGGGGTCATTGAGCCTCTTGGGAATATCAGGATGAAGTCCAAGTGCTCTCTGTATCAACAGTTTAGTATATCTGATGTAGGGAATCTTTGGGCCAAGTTTGTTGAAAAATGACATCATGTCATCCCAAATCAGAGCTTCAATAGCGATGTGTTTCATGTTGACGAATGCCCAAAATATTTGCAGTTCTATGAGCTTAGGATGCTCATAGCCGCTATCACGACCAGAAACAGACTTGGTGATGATCATGTAGAGTGTTCTCCATGGTTGAGGAATACTCTTAAGCTCCACGTGAGAGTGCTTGGTGATTACTCCTGTAGCCTCATCATAACCAATATTGATTAAGAATTGGAGAGTTAACTCTTCAGCAGGTGTGGCATAAAGTTTGGTTGGATTGACTTCAGGAATAAGGAGAGCAGCCCTTAAGTCTGCAGGTGTAATAGTGACTTGTTTGTGGTTCAGAGTCACTGTCACAGCAGTCCTTCCTTTGACCCTTTCCATAGTGTTCCAGAACTGTTGGATGTAGATCTCAGGAATGGTTGCAGAGTGAGTAAGCATATTCTGATACGGATGAGTCCTCAGAATATCGATAGCAATAAGACATGAAGATTCAGAGCAAGTGAGGGTGTCAAAGTCAACACGGAGGTTATTCTTTCCTATCTTCATTGGATAGCCATGAGGATAGATATCAGCAATGGAGAGAACTTCAGGTGCATCCACATTCATTTGTTCAGACATGTCGTGATCTGAAATAACATTAGCCAAAAGAACCAACATATCGAAAGACATAATGTTAGTCAACAGAAGGTCTTATTGTCTAGTTATTGAATGTACAGTGTCAATGATTGTTACGAGTCCTAAGTCACTTGTATGTTCAATAGTTCAATGATGTCGTGAAATGTTTCGTGAGTTAGTTAACTTTAAGTTTTAAAGTTTATTTTATCACTTATTGTTCACAACATATCAGACGATTTAAGTTTATTAGTGACAATTTTGGATTCGTGTTGTTATGATTAGTTTATTTACAAGTTTGTACACGTAACAAATCATCATGAAGGTCAATCCAGGGTTAAGCGTAGTTTTGGCAAAGTTATGCGTAGACAGGAATGATATATGCTTAGGCGTAAACTTACGCGTAGAATCCTAACTTACGCGTAAGAAATGTTACGCGTAGGAAAAGGAGTCCTTATGCGTAGAGCTTATGCGTAAGCATATATTAACCTTACGCGTAAGGCTACTCGTAAGAGTTGACCTTATGCGTAGAGGTCACTGTTTACGCATATCCTTCACAGGATACGCGTAGTCCATTGTAGAACCTTATGCGTAGAAGCTACGCGTAAGACAAGTCTTACGGCATAACAAGCTACGCGTAAGGTGATCCTTATGCGCAGATTAACAACAACCTTGATTCTGAAATTTACGCATTGCAAGCCTGAAATAAAGCATCATTTCAACAAAGTTAAACACATAGCATTCGTTTTATGACAAATCAAAACACATTTGCACATTCTAACAGTTACGCGTAGAACTGCATACGCGTAGGCTAAACCCTAATTCTACGCGTATGAATTCTAGCCATGGGTTATGCACCAAAGTTTTTCTGGTATATTATAGATGTTGTGAGAGCATGTAGACCAAGTATTAACACATTTTATTCAGTGAATAAAAAATGCCCAATTTTAGAACATTAAACCCTAATTCTTAATTCTGAATAAATTAAGGTTTCTGGGTGGTTCTAATGCATGGATATCATCAATTCCTTATCACATAAGCATAACACAACAATCTTTTTGACCAAATCATTTCTCATTCGAAAATACCCAATTCGACTTATAAACCCTAATTTTCCAAAATCTTCAATTTGTGAATCTGGGTGGATTTTGATGGTAAACAAAGTATCATTGATGTATTATGAACGTTTTGACACAATCTTTTTACCCAAAACACACACGTATTGATTGTGTGTTCTTACGCATAAGCGTAAAACACCAAATCACGCGTAGAACACTTTTTAGCCGTAGGATTTACATGAGATTCAAAACCATTGTTTAAAAACATGATCCAAACACAGAAACACTTACAGATTGATAATCGAAAGCACGGATTTGTAAAACGAATATGGACCGTAGATGATATTAGGTGAAATAATTAATGTGATGGAAATAAATGAGGTGGGTGGAGTATTTTGTATAAAGTAACTTTAAGGTTTTGACAGTTATAGTCCCTCCACCTTTTCCTTTTTCACACAAAGCCTTTTAACTTCCATTTTGGTTACCAAACGAAGATTTTTTTGGGAAAGAAACTTGACGACACTCCCCCTCGACTTGAGAAAATAATGAAAGGTTATTAATTAAAGTCCGAGGAGTGTCTTTGAACCAGGAAATGTACCACCATTTGTAAAAGAATCAACCGAGATGTGATAACATGCAAGTACACAGATGTTTTGAAACAGTTAATAGATTATTTTCTCCCCCTCAACACTTGATCGGAAAAATACGAAATTTTGAAAGATAAAAGTGTTGACGGAAGAAATGTACTTGCCATGTTGAAAGAAATATAGATTGGGAGAATATTTTTGTTGTTTTATCTGATTTTATATTTTTGTATTTTGTTTTTGAAAAATTTATTTACAAAAGATGTTTTGGTGTTTGACAGGTTTTTAAGACTGTTTGAAGAGGTCATCCAGTTCCTCTTGAGTCAAACACCGCATACCAATTCGGTGGACCAACTCATTAAACCTAGCGGGAGGCAAGGCTTTGGTGAGCAGATCTGCCAATTGGTATTCAGTACCCACAAAGTATAATTCAACGGTACCCTGTTCCACATGGTCCTTGATGAAATGATAGCGTAGATCGATGTGCTTTGATTTCGAGTGCTGAACTGAGTTGCATGAGATTGCAATGGCACTCCGATTGTCGCAGTACATCGGGATTCTGTCAAATACATAACCATAGTCTTTGAGTTGTGTTCTCATCCAGATGACTTGAGCACAACACGCGGACATGGTGACATATTCTGCTTCAGTTGATGACAGCGATGTACAATCCTGCTTCTTTGATTGCCAAGACACCAGTTTATCACCGAGAAATTGTAGTGCTCCTGAAGTACTTTTCCTTGAGTCTAGGCATCCTGCGTGATCAGCGTCTGAAAAAGCGATTAGTTCAAAACCAGAATCCTTCGGATACCAGATCCCCAAATTAATGGTTCCCTTGATGTATCGGAGGATTCTTTTAGCCTCAGAGAGGTGGGTTTCAGTTGGTCGCGACTGATAACGGGAGCATAGATAAACAGCAAAGACAATATCAGGTCTGCTAGCTGTTAGATACATGAGAGACCCAATAATACTTCGGTATTTGGTAGGGTCAACCAATTTCCCATGTAAATCAGCATCTAATTTCTTGGTATGAGCCATTGGTGTGGCATAAGTATCACAGGTATTCATTCCAAATTTGTTTAACAGTTCAAGGGCATATTTGGACTGACTCAAGAAAATACCACGGGGTGATTGATGAACTTGTAGTCCTAGAAAGAACGTAAGTTCACCCATCATGGACATTTCAAAATTTTTCTTCATGAGTTTTGCAAAAGCGATTGAAAACTTTTTATGTGTTGACCCAAAAATGATGTCATCCACGTAAATTTGAACAATTAAGATGTGTGCCCCGTGATATTGTATAAAAAGAGTTGGGTCAACCGAGCCTTTGGTGAAATTATTGGCAATGAGGAAAGATGATAGCTTATCGTACCATGCCCGAGGGGCTTGTTTGAGACCATAAAGAGCTTTGTTCAGTTGTAGACATGGTTCGGGAACTCAGGATCAACGAATCCATCTGGTTGGCTGACATAGACCGTTTCTTTAAGTTGTCCATTGAGAAACGCCGTTTTGACATCCATCTGATAGACCGTCATGTTCATATGAGCCGCGAACGCGAGAAATATCCGAACAGCCTCAAGACGAGCAACCGGAGCAAAAGATTCTTCAAAGTCTATTCCCTCCTCCTGAAGATAACCCTTAGCAACTAGCCGTGACTTGTTTCGGATAACATTCCCTTCAGCATCCAATTTGTTTTTCCAAATCCATTTTAAACCAATGACGTAGACCCCTGTTGGTCTTTCAACCAGTTCCCATACTTCAAGACGTTTGAATTGGTTGAGTTCTTCCTGCATGGATTCAATCCAGTTGTCTTTTGTCATTGCATCCTTAATGTGTTTAGGTTCAGATTGGCAGACAGTGAGTGCATAAATGCAGTGTTCACCATCTGAGTGAAGACGTTGTCTCGTAACGACTGGTTGATTCGGGTTGCCAATAATGTTAGCCAGAGGATGGTCTTTTGTCCATCTATGTGTAGAGGGTTGATGTTGGTATACATTGTGCAGATTCTGAGGATTCAAATGGTTTGTTGAAGATTCCGCGACATCTGGTGCAGCAGTCTCATTAGCAAACGGGTTGAAGAACGCATTTGGATCAAAATCTGCAGGTGGGGGTACTTCATTCAGAATATCATCAGCTGGTTCATCATTGTTGGAAGCGGTGTGTTCAACTGTTGTGTTGGAGTCAATTGGTGTGGGTGCATCTTCAACAGTAGTTGTTGTAGCAGGTGTATCAGGTATAGGAATATGATCAGGTTGAGCAGCGGAGACAGCGGATACACCAGGAGCACGTTCATTAATATCATCACAGAACAGAGGAGCAAATAACCTTTCCATTTGTTGACGAGTTAGCTGAGGGCTTTCTTCAGCTGATGATGGGGGTTGAGGGAAGTTTAAACGGTTGTGACCGGGTTCTAAGCTGTTATACTCAGAAGCCATTTCTGTGAGTTCATCGAAATGAGCATGAATCGTTTCCATTACCTCCTTAGTTCGACGATTCCAGATTCGGAAACCTTTAGAATTGTCACAGTATCCAATAAAGACTCCAATATCAGCTTTTGCTTTGAGCTTTCCAAAATCATCACGATCATTATTCGGATAGCAAAGGGATCCAAATACATGAAAGTGTTTGAGGTTCGGTTTATAGTTGTGGACAAGCTCAAAAGGTGTTTTGTTGTGGCGTTTTGTGATCATGGAACGGTTTTGAGTATAGCATGCAGTAGATACAGCTTCTGCCCATAAGTAATCTGGAAGTTTAGCATTGATTAACATTGTTCTTGCAGCTTCCACTAACGTTCGGTTTCGTCTTTCAACAACTCCGTTTTGTTCAGGTGTCCGTGCAATAGATGTTTGATGCTGAATTCCCACTTTCTCATAAAATTCACGAAGGGTTTTGTTAACAAATTCAGTTCCTTTGTCTGTTCGAATAATCCTGACGGTGTTGCGGAGCTGAACCTGTATCTTTGTGAGAAAGGTGATAATCATTTGTGGAGCTTGGTCTTTGCTACGAAGAAAATAGACCCAAGTCCATCGTGAGTAGTCATCAACAATTACTAAGATGTAGCGTTTGCCATTGATCGTTTGCACGCGCATCAGGCCACACAAATCCATGTGAAGAAGATGAAGCACATGCTGAGAGCTGTGTTCCACCTTTGAAGGAAAATCAGCACGAGTGCTTTTCCCTTGTTCACAGGCTGAGCAAAGGTGATCTTTTGAATACCGGAATCGTGGGAGTCCTTCAACTAGTTTGTGTCGAGCAAGGTTGGTGATGGTTTGAAAGTTTAGATGTGAGAGACGACGGTGCCATAGCCAGGATTTTGTAGATGTTGCCTTTGAAAGTAAGCAAATGGGAGAGGAGGCAACCATGTCTTGCATAGAGATAGTGTAGAGACTAGAATTACGCGAGCCAGACATAAGATCGTTTCCTTGTAGATCACGAATGAAACAAGTTTTCTCCCTGAAAGCAACCTCCAAATCTCCATCACAAAATTGACCTACTGAAAACAGATTGTGACCGAGGCCTTCCACATAGTAAACCCTGCTGATTTCGATGTTCCCATTAACATAATCTCCGTAGCCCATGATAGCTGCGAAGTGATCGTTCCCAAATCTGACAGTGCCAATGAACTTTGCAATAAAGTTTGATAACAGTTTAAGGTTGCCTGTCATGTGTCGGGAACATCCGCTATCAACAATCCAGAGAATGATCTGTATCACCTGCATTACACACAGACGACACAGATGGAATAGAAGTAGATGTGGAACCCGAAATGTTAGAGGGTTCCGAAGCAGGTACGTTAGACATACACACATTGACAAGTTTAGGCATCCATTTAAATCCAAGTGTGTTATATATCCATTTCTGCCATCTATAACTACTCTTTGCTTTAGTCTTAGTGAAAGCACTAGGTGGTACTACATTCTTAGGAGGTGAAGTGGTAGCTACTGTGATAGCAATGGTTGCCTTAGAATCTAAAGAAGGTGGTGTACCAAGCACAGACTTAGAATGATTAGTGGGCTTAGAGGTATTCCGATTCTTAGGATTCCGTAATCTAGAGATTATAGCTTTAGCAACACATTTGTCATGACAATCAGAATTCATACTCTTTTGACAAATATCACAAGGTGCATCAGACTGAATATCAAAGGTACTTAACGGTTTAGCATTTGTTACATCACTATTTCTATTACATTTGCCAGACGCAACGTCTATAGTGGAGGTAACATGAGTTTTATTCAGATTCCTATGGTGTTCTTCTACTTTAGCATTCCTTATTGATCTTTTCTTAGGTCGCAACTTCCTATTCTTCGTTTGAGTGCTTCTAGGCTGTGAAGTGCGGACGTTTGGAAAAGATGCAACTATTCCTGTTTCAGTAGAGGGAAACACATTAGCAACTTGTGATTTGGCAGTGGGAATTCTTGGTTCACGATTACTAAGTGTGACTGGTGCTAATCTCTTAATCACAGTAGGCGGGAGTTGTTCATACTTTCCCAACATTTCCCGTAACTTAGAGATGGTGTGAATCAGATCTTGATTTTCAGAACGAATATTACAAGCAAAATTCATGACATCTCTAGTGTGAGCAAGATAGTGATCAAGTTCATTAGATGCTTCAAGTCGAGTCTTTTTGAGTAAATCAAATATGACACCATATTCCTGTTTAACTTTTAAAAGTTCTTGTTCATATTGTGAGATTTGACTTTTCAAAGACACGTTTTGATCATCCAGTTGCTCAATTTTATGATCAGAAGATTTTGCACTCAATTGAGCGATTTTCTTTTGAAAACTGAGTTGATGGTTGTGAATATCTTTTTCACACCAATGAAGACGACGTTTTGCATTGTTAATTTCCGTGTGTAATCGTTTATTTTCAGCTTTTAAAGACTCGATCTGAAGCACATTATCGGTGTTCTCAACAGTTACAACAGTTTCAACAATATCAGCAGAGATATGATCAGATGCATATGGCAACGAATAGAGTAGCACAACATTATGGATATCAGCACAGATAACATCTTCCAAGAGTCGATCAACATCTTTTCTCAACAGTTTCTTTTTGCGTTTTGTGTTAGTAATAGATGTTTCTGTTTTCTCGAAAACGTTTTTCATTACCCCAAGTTCTTTATGAAAATCCTTTTCCCAGGCAATTGCACAACTTTTCAAGTTTTTAACATTAGGTAAAAGATTTTTCTGAAAAATGTCTCTTTGTTCTCGCGCCAGAGGCGATTGAAAATGTTCAACTTTGATTTCAGATCGATATTCTATCTCATGTTGTAAAATTTTGAGGTCAGCCATGAAAATGTCAAAATATCGAAGAATTTTTCGATTTTCAGGTTTTGAGTTTACTTCACTAATGGAAGGTAAAGGACCATAAGTTTGTGCAAAGACTGTTTTGGGATTAACAATAGAATACTCGGGTGTTTTGATGATAACCCGTGGTGTGTTAGAAGAATCCGTTGGTGTGACGAAAGTGACCGCGTTTTTATAATTAAAAGGTTTGTTGTAAACAACATTTTTTAATTTTGATCGACTCTCGTCTTCTGCATCTAATTCCTCTTGACGATGATATTCAACAACACTCATGACAGTATTATCAATTTTGTATTCTGCACTGGAAACTTCAGGAGTTGGTTTGAATGTTTTTAGTGAAAGCTTTGGTTTGTAATCAGCTAGATTTTTTCCATATCCATTTGGATTAGGTTTTAAGGTAAACTTTTCAATAGCTGTTACTGATTCACCATGTTTGTAAACAACAGTTTTAAACTCTTTAAGTTTGTTTTGCAAACCGAGAATTTCTGCAAGAAGGTCATCTACCCGATTCGTTGAATGCTTTTTGTATGCGGAGAACTGTTTTTGACAATTTAACAACTCAGCCTTAGCATTTTGATTTTCCAAGGTGAGAGCGTTAATTTGCTTTTTATGTTCATGTTTCAGTTGTTCTAAGTCGGACAACAAAGCATTCTTCGAGGCGGCTAGATCACATATCTGTCTCTCTAAATATTTTTCGTTTTGATGAGATTTTGCAAAAGCGGCTTCAAAACCTTTTCACGGTTTTCTTGAGTTTTGAAAAAGTTGAGTTGCATTTGTAAACATTCAAAATCCTTGGTTAACAGTGCATTTTTACTTTTTAAGGATTGATTTAATGCATAACATTCCTCCATTTTGATTTTATGGTCTTGAATTAACCGAGCAAAATCCGGATGAGGCAACAAATCATCTTGTTCAACGTGAGTCTCAACATGATCATTCTTTAGATCCTCAAGTACGACTACGGAGTCAATTTGATTATCAAAGGAACCCATGAGGTCATCTTGATCGTCAAATGTAACTACAGGGTTAACTTGAAAATCATCAGAGGAAGATGTAGAAGACTCATTTTGAACAGTCTGATCCGTGCCGGATTCAGATATTGGCGGAGATATTAGTTCAGATATGATGATGGTTTGTTCGGGTACCTGAGACAAGCCATCAGTGTCATACACTGGGCCTGAATCACTCATGTGCAGCTCATGCATATTGGCCATCAACATAACAGCTGCATTAGCCTGCAAGTCCTCCATATCATCATCTGAGTCTGCATCTGCCATAAAGCTCTGTTCTTTGTTTGTGAGAGATCCACCAGCTTCATCCTTAAGAGCCAAAAGTAAGGCCTCTTTGAAATAAGCACTGCCCCTAGTCCTTGGCTTTGGGCATGCATTAGCCAGGTGTCCCTTCTCATTGTAGTTGTAGCATCGAAGACCATTTAGCCGATTCTGAGCATTTCCCTGTTCCACCACTTGAGCTCTGTTGTTATTCCTACCCACAGCATTAAACCCTTGACCACCGCCCATCTGACGACCATAATCACGATTCTGAACTTCAACACGTCCATTGTTCACAACAGCTTGAGTCCGTGTGTTAGATGAGGAACGAATACGATTGTTGGATTTGTTGGTGTAACGGCCAAAAGCATTAGCAATCATCACAAATCCTTGTTGCAATGCTTCGAACGGATCTGTTTCCTCAGTAGCTTCACTGACATATGCTTGAGCATTGTTGCTGTATGGAACCAATTGATTTTGTTGAGGTTGATGTTGTTGCTGTGAAGGTGTGTTGGAAGCAGTTGGTTGAGTTGCTGATTGAGAGGGATAATTCTGTTGAGCATATAAGGCGAGTTGTTGATTGTCCGGTTGTGACTGTTTAGCAATTTGAGCACGGAGAATCCTTTCCCGATCAACTTCCTTCTCATGAGGCTTCAAGTAATCGTACAACAATCCATAAGTAGAATGATGCATATTCTTCGCTTGACGGAGAAAAATGACATACTTCTCCCATTCTGGACCAAGACTACTCAGGAACTTAGTATTCACTGCAATTCTTGGCATGATGATGTTGTGTTTATCCAAATCATTGATGATGTCTGAAAATCGATGATGATATGACTCGAGTGTCTCTCCAGGTTCAATCATGAAGTGTTCATAAGCCAAGTAAATTTTGGATTCCAAATCCTCCTGATTGAGTACCGATCCTTCCATAAGAAGACGAATATGATCCCACATTTTTTGTGCAGTCTTTTGAGCATCAACACTACGAAGAATTGGGTTTGGTAATCCTAAGAGGATGTATTCCATTGCAAGTTCATCAGCTTCATAGTGTAGAAGTTCTGTAGGATTTAAATCTGCAACAGTAGCAATGTTGGTTTGTTCATCTCTTGGTGGAACAGCAGTTGGATCTCCGGGTACAATGACGGTAGGCATCTCAAATGGACCTTCCAAGATAACCTTCTTTAAGAACTTTCCATGTGGCTTCTTTAGATCACAGAACCTAAAGAACCTGATCACCCATTGATCGTAGTTTCCTGGAGTGAGCATTGGAGGTCTATCAAGTGATCCAGCTTCATGAATTGATTGTTGGCTGCTTAAAGCTTCACACATCTTTGCAAACCAAGTGGGTTCCTTCATAGTGCTTCGTGATGGATGTTGATTGAAATCGTTTGTGTAGGGTAGAGTTTGAAGACTTGGTGGTGGTTGAACCATTTGTGGTTGTGGAATTGCACCAAGTTGTGGAGTATGTTGCTGATTAAATTGTTGTTGATAAATGGCTTGTTATTGATTCCATTGTTGATGTTGTGGAGTGAATTGTTGTTGTTGTTGATGATTATAAGTGTGAGGGAAATAGTTAGAGTATGGTGGTTGAGACATGATGATAAACTTGTGTGGTAAAGATGGATCTTTGTAGTCGAATGAACCTTTGTTGATGAAGTATCCTTAGGCGTAGAAAAGACAAGAACCAAGTAGCACTTATGCGTAAAAACACCAAAAGTTACGCGTAACAAGAATAGTTACGCGTAGGATTTAGCTTACGCGTAAGCAGGATAAAAGCACTAAAGTTAGGCGTAGACAAAAGTTAGGCGTAGAAAGTTATGCGTAGGATTACCTTATGCGTAGACCTTAGTTTACGCGTAAAGTGAATCTTATGCGTAGAATTTCTATGCGTAAGCTTATGCTTATGCGTAATTTTAGGGTTTTTGCCCAAATGATCTTTTACACTTCACAGTGCAAAAGATATCCAAAGTCGACGTATTTTCAGACTTATCCAAGTAAGAAAACATGGAGTAAACCAGAAAATTGAAGATCAAACCAAGGAACAATCTTACGTGTAATATTAGGGTTTTGATACGCGTAGGATTACTCGTAACTTTGATTCTGCCCAAATGTGTTTCTAAACCAGTTTTTTGTTATGGAATAGCTTCAATAGTACCAAAAGAACACAAAAGTGTGAATTTTGATGTACCAAAACAGCTAAACAGGTTACGCGTAGAACGACACCCACGAACAAAAACAAGCTTAAAAACGTAAATCCACGCGTAAAGTTTGAAACTTTTTGCCAAAAACAAGTATTTTAACACCTCAAAACATTGAAAGTACAAGAATCTTGGATTAAAAAGTGTAAAAAACGAGTTTTTAAGATAACCAAAGATAGCGTTATCTCTACGCGTAAGATTCAAAACCAAAACTTCAAAAACAAACGAGTACACCCAACTATTTGGCGATTGATACCACTGTTAGGTCACTAGTTTTACAACACAAGCTTATAAGAGAATAGATGAAGGCGGATGAACAAGTTATCACACACACACACACGTAATACTAAACACGGTTAAGGCAAAGAGAGTATGTGAAAAGAAAACTTGAACAACCAACCCTCAAATGAGGGTTTACAATAGTTTATATAGGCAAGGAGCTAGGGCAACACTCCCTCTCCTTCCCTATTCCTTATTGGGCTTGGATCAAGCTTATGGGCCTTCTACATAAGCTTGACCTTAGACAAACATAAAGGCCATAATAAAGCTACCTATTACATATGAAATATAAATACTTGAAATACTGTTTAGGAGTGATTCCAACATCGAGCCTAAACTAAAGCTCATTTAATAAACGAGCCCGAGCCCGAGCTTTATATACCAAGCTCGATTAGGCTCGCGAGCCTAAACGAGCTCTAATATATTTTATGTATGTATACATATATAAAATATATAAACGTATATGTATGTATTTTATAGTGAGAATTCCCAAAAAAACAAATAAAAAAACAATGCAACCCACAGATCTATACACCTTTTCTAATTTCTACCTTATTTCTCAATTAAAAGAAATCAAACACCATCCTTATCTCCACACCAAAACGCTTCACCACTTCACCCTTCTTCAATCAAAACCAAAACCATCTTGACTTTCTGATTATAAAAACCACAAACTAAACGCAAACCCTTCGAAGATGTTTCTTTTTGCTAAAGAAAATCGAGCACACAATCTATCAGAATCTATAAATATATGAAAGAAGTTATGATTCTCATAGATCGATGAAGAGATCGTGTTTAAATCTCTAAAGATTTTGTTTACAACACGAATCTGAGATCTTTAGATTTTTCTTTATACCTTCGTGACTTATTTATTTATTTTTATATTTTTGATGGCTGTGAGATGGGATAATATCATTCAAGTGGTTGGTTTGGTCTTTTTATCATTTTAAACATGTATGCTTCTTTGGTGAACTCACTTTGCAAATCGAAGCGTTGTTTACAACAAATGAAGTACAAGTGTGGCAACATTTGGAACTCAATAAAAAGCTGAGAAAATAGATTACATTGAAGAGCATATTGTTGGTGTTGTATCGAGCTCGAGCCGAGCTCGAGTTTTATATAAGCTCATCATAAACGAGCCGAGCCCGAGCCGAGCTCGAGCTTTTATATCATAACACGAGCCGAGCTCAAGCTCAAATCTTAAGGCTCGAATCGAGCCGAGCTCGAGCTCGAGCTTTCTAAAATATAAACGAGCCGAGCTCGAGCTCTGGCAGGCTCGGGCTCGGCTCGGCTCGTTTCCACCCCTAGTCTTGACTAAAAGCTATGAATTATTGTGATTGAATGTGTATAAGTAAGATTGAGTGTAGATATTGATATGTAAGAAATTTTTTTACCAACTCATTAATGTATCATCCCCCTTGGTCGGCCAAGGGGGTATGTATTTGTAAAATACATTTTTTTTATTTATTTATTGTATATATAAATGTGTAAGTAAAATGTAGTTAAGTACAATATGTTGTAACTTGCATATATTTATGAAATTAGAGTAGTATTGTCTAAAAATAAGTTTTAATAGGCCAAAGTAAAATATATTGTAGTTATAAAAATTGTAAAAATATGTTTCTTGTAAAATTTGAGTGAAATAATAATTATCGTGTAGTTTTTAAGAAAAGCGTCGTAATAATATAAATTTAACGATTTATATACAAAATAAATTTAAAACACTAGGTAAACTCAAAATATTATTTTTATAAACTAAATGTAAGTATAAAAATATGTCGGGATAATTTTTGGAAGTATCGGATTAAATGTTCAAAATAATAACTTACGCGTTAGTGTTTATTTAATATGAAATTTACGCGTTTAATGTGAAATGCAAAATCATGAATGAACTAACATGATGGAAATGATGTTAATGAAATGTAGACTAAACCTAGTCTATATGAAATGTCCTTGATGATATGATCATGAATTCGCCGCTAAACCATTAAGGTTACGCGAATTTGAAACTCGTAAACCTAGTTTACGATAAATGATGAAATTGTGAAGCATGAATTGTTTGAGAAATGTCCTGAAAGTACGAGTTGTCACATTCGCCCAACCAAAAAGGAATTTAGTCCCTGAATTCAGTCCATGTTAGGTTCTACAGTGTTATCGGTGAAAGGTGAGGATATTCGGGTCGCATTGGGTCGTCCAATGTCTTTCTGAATCGTACCACGCCCTTCCAAGATGAGACTTTGAACATAATTCTGTTGCCAACTTGAGATTCTAATGGTTTGCGGCTTATGAGACATATTTCCAAAATTTGCATCGTATAACGATGTAGCTTATCTAGCTATATGTTGTTACTTGTAACTGATTCTTGATTTGTATGACTTTTTTGTTTGTTTCATGAATGAGTTATGGACTAATGAATTGGACTTTCCTGATTTTAACCCGTGAATAAGTGATTGATACCTCAACCTTAAAGTGCCTCAAATGGTGTAGTCAATATGTTCATGAGCTAACTATTGTTGTAAAGAAACTTGTCGATGAAGAATGAATTGCCTAACCATTTCTAGAAAGTCACACTTGCTTGAGCATATTATCTAATGTGGGAATTGTTCTCTCGCTCTAACCATTGAGCTGAGGATAGTAGGCGGTAATCATGTCCTAGTAGGTTCCATGGAAATCCTGAAATGGCTGTCAGCAGTCTAAGGTGAATCGAATAGCTTATAATAGGTACAACTGGAATTGATACCACGTGTCTCGTGTTAGATTTTAAAATGTTAAATCTGTCGGAAAGGACCTTATTGAAAAGAATAGATTATAGGTAATAGTTGTGATTCCTCGCGTCCCTAGTTCTAGCGAATGTCATTACTTGAGTCTTACCTGCCTAAGGTGCTTAGTCTCCATTACAAAAATGTTTATTGTTTGATGATGACTCTCTTAACTTCTCTTATCGAAATATTTCCACGCTCTATGTCGTAAAGTCACAAAACCTTAAATATTTAAGTGATGTGGTGTAGTGGTTGATTTTCAAGATATGTTCCGATATTGTGTGCTTCTAAAAATAGTTCATCACTAATATTGTTATCATGCTAGCAAGAAAATAGATATCAGCTCATACTATGTCGAAGAATGTTTGTTCTAGTTTCACTTGTAGATGGGGAGTCATTGATTGTCCGACATGTTCAAACCTGTGGCATCTCTTGATATGGAAGTGAGGTTACTTGGAATTTCTAGAGAACACAATGCCTTAGGGGAAGTTTATATCGATAACCTTAATTTAATTAAATTTTCCTTTAAGGGAAACTCATTGTAGGGAAGTTCACATATTGTTGAAGCCTTGTTTAATGAAATGTTCTGTAGTCTCAATTAGGAGGATTGGTTTATTTCTATAGTGTCGCTTAGTGTGTATTCGATTCGTACTAAATCTTGTGACTCGGTATAGCTGGCACTTTTTGAAATGATAGAATTTGGCTTCTAGTCCAAAGGTAGTGGTTCAGATTATCTCATGATGTCTTAAGCTTTATGTTGAGTTTGAATCATCCTAATACCTAGTTCTAGTCCTTGTGGGAAATTCTGAAACCCTTTCATTGTTTTCCTGCATCGAGGAATCCTCCTCGTAAATGGTATAAAAAGTCTTTCCTAAAAAAAAATCATTTGTCAAATCCTAACTTATCGGTTGAGTGAGAGATGAATGGCGTAAGCATCTATAGAGTGTTAACAAAAAGGAATGTTTATGCACGATTTATCTGATTATAAAACTTTGCTTTTGAATGAGGATTGTTTTAGGAGATTTGAAATGATGCTTGTTACTTTCATGACATAATTCTTCCTGAATTATACATAGGTGATCAGGCCATGTATAATCAAGGACAAATGATGTGATGCTTGGTTTTGTTGAAATGGTATTATGTTTCTTCGAAGTTTTAAATGATATTCAACGTTTTGTTTTGTAAGACAATGGCTCAAAATTTTTCAGAGTAACATGAAAATCGTTTCGCATGATGGTATTAAATAGTTGATAAGATGACTGAAAATCAATTGATAGGGTGGTGACGAAACAACTTGTTTTAAAACTTTAGGAAACAATGTTTCTAAGATAGTGTAGAATAGCTTGAAATAAAATTAAGTTAAAAAAATGTTATGAAGTAGTAGTAAAGTATCTTGAAATATAATTTGTTGAATGGTTTGTAGGATACATGGGAGAACCTCATAGAATGGTAATAGTCTCCTAGTTAGACAAGAATAAAGTTGGCCTAACCCCTAGTAAGATAGTGAGGTATTGTCGCGAAATGATTGATAATTGGGCAATTGGAATAGAGAATGAAATAAACAAAGGTTGTAATTATCGTGGAAATAATAAATGGTACAGATTACATTAGCTAGAAAGGTACTTATTATCTGTTCCTGTTGGTAGTCTAATCATGTCTCAAGTGTAGGAGTAGTAGGCTGTCTAGTAACAACAACTTTGAAATTCTCACAGTCCTCAAGTCTATAAGATAGTGTAGTGTCCATAGTCTTAGTGATAGATGGTAATGGTGTGTTAAATCATACACGCTTCTCAAGCGGCAAATCAAATGTATGACTAATAGGTCCACTAGGACTAAGCTTATAAGTTATACCAAATGGTATAATCTGTCCTAACAAAATGATAAAAATTGTCATAATCCTACGGTGAATCAAGAGTGATTGTGATGGTGTAGGTGCAACTTTGCCCTCCTCAAAGGGTTCAGTTTCATCACCTGATGTTATCGGTGTTGAGTCAACTGATGTTAAAATTGTGATAGGGAATGACAGGGCATTCTCCATGTCAAAGTATGATGCGAGTATGATGGGATGGGTATTTGAAGGCATCTATGTGACAATCGATTTCGAAATGAAAGTAAATAACTCGTAAAATGTGCGTATAAAACCGCATGTATAGTGACTATGTATTTATGATGAAATGATGAGATGCTATGATGATGTAGTTATAGTCTAGGGTCAATGATGCAACCTAGTTCTCTATAACCGAAGCTCTGATGCCAATCTGTCACACCCCCAAATTACCTGTTTTGCAGCGGAATGGAATTCCTGGGGATTGACTGTCATAGCATCACAATCGCAGTTATATTGAACGACCTAAAGTGTCGTTTGGAAAATACATCGCTTGATTTAATAAAAAAATTCAGAGTTACAAAGATAAGTCCCAAATGAAAGTTACTATGTGCGGAAAGTAAGTTTTATACAAGTCAAACGATGTTTTTAAAGTGTATAAATCCCATGTGAGACACGTCGTCACCGCGACTCTATGATATGTCCACATGCATGCCATGATGTGAATGCCTTAGTTACCTGAAAATACATTGCTAAAAGTGTCAACACAATGGTTGAGTGAGTTCATAGAGTTTATGTAAATGTTAATACGACTACCACAAGTATAAATTATGTATGACAATGTCGTCACAAAAATGATACAATTGCTATAAATCCATGACACCGAAACTAGACTGTTCATGATGTTCGCCCCAACAGAGTGTTTGCCAAACAACTCAAATAATGTTATTAAATGAAATGCATCCGTATGACTAGTTGGGATTCACCAACCCGGATGGAGGAGTCACCCTCGATAGATCTATCCACTCACCCTCGCTTCTACGATTAATGGTTCATGTAATATAATGGGGACATTCAATTGGCATGTGGTAACTTAAGCAATGTAAATGAATTTGATATACTTGGTATCGTAATAAAAATTGATGTGCAATGTATTCTCTCCCGTAGGTTTGAAAATAATTATAGACATGTACGACGGGGCTATGAAAACTCACATGTTGCAATGATTATGATGACAAAAGTGGATACACTGAAATGTAGCGTGAATCTCTAACCTTGACCTATTATGAATGTTATGATACGTAATGAGTTATGATGTAATGTTATGCATGCATTTCGTATGTTATTTATACCACTTGTGAATTTTGAAAATAATACTCTTCGTCGAAAAATACTCTTTTGACGTCTTGACCATTCTTAAATTACTTTACAAGTATTTACGTCAAAATGTCATTCTACAATAGTTTCTTAATGATTTATTGTGAAATTATAACTTTTCGTCGTAAAATAATGTCGTTGGAAATTTCATGAAAGTGACTAAACTGGCCTCGAAAATCTAGTCGTAAAATGGTGTACGTCAAACGTTAGGAAACGAACCCAACGGTTTTGGAAAGCTTGTATCATAATCTCAAAGTTTTGGCATTTAAGTTTTTACCCTAGAGGTCTCGTTCATAGAGAAAAATATAGGTTAAGTATGATGATTTTGTCCAAAATGTAGTTTAAAAGTGAATTTCGGCAAAGTTTAAGCAACCATAGTTAATTCATTACAACTCCGCTATACAAACGGTTGGTCGTTTTGGAAAATATGTTTGGTGATCTCACTTTTATTAGAAGACATCTCTTTACAAAAAGTTCTACGTCAACGTTAAAAATAGCTTTCGATATGGTCACTTGTTTACCGTAACACTTGTCTAATAGAAATAATATAGTTTTTCTTAAATAATAAAGTTACGGCAATTTTTGTGTAAACGTGTATAGTTTAAGTTCTACAAATCCGTTTTCTACGTATTAAACGTCCTTAGCTTCGTATCAAAGTATACTAATATATTTTTGATAAGTCGAAATAATTTATAACGCTTAAGACTCGTTTTTGACTCGTACAAACTAGAATTTATCATGCTGAAATTTTCAGGATATATATATTTCGTCGTCAAACTTGAAAAATTCATAACTTCTTCGTTATAGCTCCGTTTTAATCCGTTCAAGCGGCCACGGTTTCGTTTTAAAGTATATTTTCTAAATATCTAGGCCAAAAATTTATGTCTACTGTCGGATTTTCCAGATTTTAGAAATAAGATCAGACCCTTTTTAAGACTTGTCGAAATGAGTTTTTCTCGCGTCAAACCTATTCTAACCCATTCAAAACAACTCCGAAGCTATTCTAATCCTACCATACACCTTCTTAGGGTGTCATGGGTTCCTAGACATCACCAAAACTAATATATTACAAGGGATAATTATAGGATGACTTATATATATAAAACTCTTAAAAACAATGTGAAAAGTGGTATAAACATCCATAAGTCTTGCATGTTTTGCTCAAATATAATGAAATGAATATGAATTAAGTATGAAAGATGAAAAATGAATATGATATGCTTACTAGTTTACTTGATGAGGTGACTAGAACAAGGGATTAAACTTAAACACCCTAGGTTTTTATTTCAAAACCTAAACAAGAGTGTATACTAGATTGTTTAAAACTTGACTTGATAAATTTTGATGAATCTCTTCTTCTTCACTTGTAATGGCCGGTTATAGAGAGGAAAAAGGAGAAGAGAAAGTCTTGACTAAAAGCTATGAATTATTGTGATTGAATGTGTATAAGTAAGATTGAGTGTAGATATTGATATGTAAGAAATTTTTTTACCAACTCATTAATGTATCATCCCCCTTGGTCGGCCAAGGGGGTATGTATTTGTAAAATACATTTTTTTATTTATTTATTGTATATATAAATGTGTAAGTAAAATGTAGTTAAGTACAATATGTTGTAACTTGCATATATTTGTGAAATTAAAATAAGTTTTAATAGGCCAAAGTAAAATATATTGTAGTTATAAAAATTGTAAAAATATGTTTCTTGTAAAATTTGAGTGAAATAATAATTATCGTGTAGTTTTTAAGAAAAGCGTCGTAATAATATAAATTTAACGATTTATATACAAAATAAATTTAAAACACTAGGTAAACTCAAAATATTATTTTTATAAACTAAATGTAAGTATAAAAATATGTCGGGATAATTTTTGGAAGTATCGGATTAAATGTTCAAAATAATAACTTACGCGATAGTGTTTATTTAATATGAAATTTACGCGTTTAATGTGAAATGCAAAATCATGAATGAACTAACATGATGGAAATGATGTTAATGAAATGTAGACTAAACCTAGTCTATATAAAATGTCCTTGATGATATGATCATGAATTCGCCGCTAAACCATTAAGGTTACGCGAATTTGAAACTCGTAAACCTAGTTTACGATAAATGATGAAATTGTGAAGCATGAATTGTTTGAGAAATATCCTGAAAGTACGAGTTGTCACAATCAACATCACCTTCGCTGTAGCACAGGGGATCGTAGATAAATGTACCTTCGTGATGAATAACAAGTGATATCTTCTTCATGGTTTATGTCAATTTTGTGATTATTATGATTACATAATTAGGGTTCATGTAAATTAGGGGGAAAGTGAAGCGTTTTTGGGGTAAAGTGATGAGTGGGGGAAAACTGAATGGTTTTATCTCCCTTCTTTCTTGTTGGCAAGCGTTAAAAAAAAGAAAAACAATAAAAATTCCACGTAAGGTTCAATCTATTTACTTGGTATGCCACGTAGGAAGTTTGTGACCATATCGACACAGAAAAAAAAGTACACTACCTAACCAGGTTGAAAAAAAAGTACATGTACCATATCGGAACATTTGAGAAAGTACGTGGCTATTTAATAGCTTAAACCCATAAAACATTGATGTATCATAGAGTAGGCATGACACATGGAATGTGAAAACAATAACGAGTGAAATGTTTAAGTGTAAATAGTAGTTATAGTCTAGGTATATAAGCTGGTTATCCATAACTTTAGCTCTGGACCAATTTTTAACACCCCCAGTCTCGTATAGCAGCAGAAGCTAAACAAGGGTATTACTTCATAGCACAAACTACAAGTATAGAACATGAATCTAAATGAGACGTTTTAAAAAATAGTTTATCATTCGATTAATACATAATATCAGAGGTTATTACAAAAGAGGTCCCATAGGTTTATATATCATAAAAAGTACAACATAACGTTTTGAGTTTATCGAATGATAAAGATGCATAGTTTTATAAATATTTGTGCGCCTTCAGTGTATGCCAATTATTACTATAAGAACCTGAAATAAAACATGCCAAAAAGTCAACACAATAGTTAAGTAAATTCATAGGTTTATATAAATGGACAATAGATTTTCGAGTGACAATTGTGTAACTCATAATAGTCATAAAACAAAACTGATATTATTGCCTTAAGCTCATGCAACCAATGCGTTAACATATATCAATAAAATTGATATAATAATTTGCTCTCATAGGTATTTTGCCATATACCCCTGAATTCAAATATAGCACGTATGGTTGCCAATCGGGTCAGCCAATCGGGATTCGTTAATCCTATAGGCTTATTAACTATATTCGCGCTTACAATTAAGTAACTATCGATTCATGATAAATAGGGACTTTCTTGCAGTGGTACTTAGGCACTAGCAACAATACATTGAGATAGCATACAATTTGCAAATAATTGTTGGTAGGAAAAATTTTAGCATGTATCTCCCCCAAGGAGTTTACAAAACAGTTAAATGAAAATTAGGGCTATGAACTCACCGTAATGATCAGCGGCGAATTACAACGATATAACGTATATCAAGAAGTCGTGAGCTTTTAACGATGACCTAAAAATATAATAGTTGCATTTTAGATATATATAACAAGAAATTACAAAATAACTTTTATAATAGTATTTATATACTGTTGACATTATACATAATTTTGTATGTTTACAAAAATATGAAAGTTTAGTTTTTATCAAAATAGTAACAATCCCTATTAATAAATTATCCTAGGGTCAGGTTTGTGTCACTTTTAATAATTTACATATTCCGTAAATCATTACATCAAAGTCTTATTAAATTTTATCGAAAGACAAATGGGTATATTTTCAAATAGAGAAATGATAAGGATGCCTAAAAAACATGCCTAATTATATGTCTAACACTATGTGGCAAGAGTTTATTGGTTTATGCAAAAGTGGGTCCGGCTGCTACAACCAATAAACTTTTGCCACATAGAGTTAGTCATATAATTAGGCATGTTTTTTAGTCATCCCTATCATTTCTTTTTCAAATAATAGGTTTTACCACTTTGGTTTATAAAAGAGGTCCAAATAATATTATTTGTCAAGTATAATAAATCTAGTTATCTAATCTCTAATAATTTATTATTTTCAAATCATAAAATGTTATGATTATTTTTATATCTTTAACAAAAAGTCTTTTAATTTTTTTATAAAATTATAGGCCTTAATTATTTTCTAACATAATTAAAATTACTAACGTTTTCCTAAGTGTAAAAACAATACTTTTTGTCGAGTTTCGGTTTTTATAATTGTAGGTATTCCGTCTTAGTAACTACATTATTTATAAACCATAAATCATTATGTTTTGATTTTTAAATCTTTGGAAAAGTATATACATATATTAATCAACTTTTAGGTGTCCTAAAGTTCAAATTAACTTATATTATAAGTCAATTTTCAAATATATACTTAATAGTCAATAAAGAAAATTTCCAGTCAACTGCAGTCCCATGAAAACGACCACAAGTTTAGTTCTACAACTTCGTTTGATGTGGGGCTTTCGTCAAACTTCACAAGTTTAGTTCTACAACTTCGTTTGATGTGGGGCTTTCATCAAACTTCAATTTTATGTCTTAGCTATATTTTATAAAACTAGGCCAAGTTCTAGAAATGACAAAAACCATGAGCTTTTTCTAAATGAAATATGGTGTGCAGATTTTGACACCTTTTACCATTTTGGCTCTAATATACTCATAGGGATGAGTTATGAGGTGGGTCTCACGGAAAAAGACCGTACGACATAGCTCTACAACCTTATCTATTTGTTTCAAGTCCAAAACTCAATGAGTTGTGCAGACTATTCGTTCTTTGGGACTGATTTAAATTTCAGTTTTATAAAGGGCACATAAGGCTTGTTTGAGCTTATTTTGATGTTACAAATCATATGTAACATGTCAAATATTTACATAATCATACAAACATGATAAAAATAAGTAATGTCCAGAAGTGATTTACAACCATACACAAATCTTACAATGATTTGGTTGAAAAACACAAGAATCACAACTACAAATCAACCCTAATCACCTCTACTTTTCAACCCTTGACTTGAATCTTCAACCCAACTTTATAAACCCTTATAAACCCTTGATAATCAGCCAAGAACACCCTTATATCTCAGCCCCTAAACCTTGTATAACTCTTGATTCAACCAAAGTATTACCAAATTAACCCAAGAACTATGTAGAGCTTCCTAACACCTTCACTTTTACACTAAATCTTGACTAGAGAAATCAAAGTATGAATGGTGTTGGTGGTTTTGAAGTGTACGGAACAAAGGGAAGGGAGAGAGCAATTTGATGAGTATATTTTGTACAAATGAGGTGATAAGAAGAGTTATCACTTACACATGCAAGTAAGGAGTGATTAATGTCAAAATGCATGTGCAAAGTGGCTAACAACTCAACAACTCATGAACACATGTCCATGGGGTGGCGTTTGATGCAAGTTGAGGAGATGAGTAGTTGATTTTTGTTATAACTACTGGTTTACGGGGTGTAGTTTGATCCCGGTTGTTACTAACCTTAAGCTCTTAAGTCACGAAACTTAAAACCGATTAACGTAAAGATATAAAACTTGTAAAAATGTTAAAACTTATCAATATCCTCTATCTGAGTATATTAAATGAGTTATAAGTTTAATGGACTGCGTAGATGTTGTTAAAACCTAATAACGTAGGTTCAAATACGTGTAATACGTAAAAGGTATAAAGTTTACATAAAAATGGTAAAATAGCAATATTACTTATAAATTAAGTATAAAAGAAAATAAAAAGTATAAAACACACTGTGCATGGTCTAGTGTTGTTTACGATTTAACCTTATACGATTGAACTTTCTTGATTATACGCGAAAATATTTACTTTAATAATAAAGTAATAGTAATAAATTAAAATATAGAGTTAAATAATAACCTGAAAATATATGAGTTGCTACCTCTTTTGAGTGTAGTTTGTGTTTCTTTTGCTTTTCATTTTCTAGAAGGAGTTCTTGACACGACTCACATTCGATAGCCTTGTTTTTCTCAAGTCTTTTAACTTTGTCTTTTAATTCCATAATTTCTTTTTCTAGACGATTCCTAGTAACTTTCATAATTTTGTTTTTAGTGATGATTTTTAGACTAATCTCGCACATTCTATTATATTTGTCACACCCCGTCTAAGGCGGAAACACGAGGCGTGACAGAGAGTTATCGTCATAACACATTAGTACAAACATAGAGAAAACAAAATGAATTCAACGTGCTATGACGTCATCCAACACATAGTGGAAACTTGTGTCGTGACTAGTCAAAACATGACAACATAGTTAATAACCATACATAAATCTCCCGAAACTCGGATTGGTACAAGTCTAGATTATCTCAAAATACATGACTCGCAATAAAGTTTAAAACCTCAAGTACATCAAATAGGTTACAAGTCTTCTAATGCAATCAGCCGACAAAAATGACCCGCAAGGGCAAATCTTAGGTCTGCTATGGCCAACTGAGAAGCTCAACATCCTTAAGCAATTATTATCATGACCTGAAAATGATACTCAAAAAGTTTAACATAAATTTGGTGAGCTAGTAAGTTTAGATTGTAAACCCATTTGCTGTGCCAGGATTATGAGTGGGACAACAATGCAAAATAAAAGCGCAGTGCAAGCAGTATAAATCAATGTTGCAAAAATCGCTAATCGGGCGGTTGACCACCCTGCAACGAGTATTCGGTCAAGGCGGGATTAATCAGTTATTAATCGGATTGGCATTTCCTGCAAGTTTTGGGTATTTCTGGAGACCAAACTAAAGATCTGAACTGATTCCAAGCACTATGTTTCCAAACCTCAATAAAAGGCTCCAATTCGGATTATAAGGCCCATTGTGTATTATAAGTGAAATAAACGATCCCCATTGTACGTCATAAGTGATTTTTTTTAAGTTGACCGATTCGGCCGATTTTTGACCGGTTAGGCCGATTTTTTACCAATTCGGCCGATTTTTGACCGATTCGGCCGATTTTTGACCGATTTTTGGCCAATTATTTTACATGGCCGATTTTTTTAACTGATTTTCAAAATTTTACAAGGTGTATGGCCTATTAACGATTAATCGGCCGATTCAGCCGATTTTTGCAACACTGGTATAAATAGTATTCCAAAACAAATCAAATCAACCAATAATGACACAAGCGCTTATAGTTTTTCATACCTATCGCTTACTAGCCGGAGCTACACATTCGGCTTAATAAATATCACATAGTTCTCAAGATGGGCATCACAAATGAAACATGTATACTAGCACTCAAGTACGCAATTATAAGCACACATATTGTCCAAAGAATGTAAAATAGTTTAGGACAGTGTAAAGTAGTTGAAATAGTACTTGAGTATCATTTTCCCTCTAGGAAAACGTAATAAAGTGGGGCTACGAAAACTCACCTCAAGTAGTGATGAAAGAAATCGGAAATGAACGATCAAAAAGTAAATGCAACGGTATCCGGTCACGACCTAATCTTTAATGTCTTGCCTTAGAAATATGTATTGTGTAATTAAAATAATGCATATGAGTTTTTCAAAGTATTTGTATCCTTGTTTGTAAGAGATTTTAGTATCATCGTTTGTGTGGTGGTTTTAATAGTCAAAAGAAATACTCTTTACGTCAAAGTTAAGTATATATATACATATAAGATTTAGCATTTACCCAATACACCATTGTAAAGTAAATAAGATGTTCACGTTATAAGTATTTACAGGTTTCTATTATACGTATTAAATAGTAGTCATTTTATAATTTATAAAAATAAAATAAAAATATATTTTTCATCTTTTTGTCTGGTATTAAAATAATAATATTTTATCTTGTCGGGTTTAAGAATACTAACTAGTATCATGTATTTAAGTATGTAGTTTTTGTCCATTTTTCGAGTTTAAGTATAATAACTAGTTTATTAATTATCAAATATTAAATTTTGTCCTTTTGTCGGGTCTTAAGAAAAGTAAGTTTTGTAATTTATTTCTAAGTATAGAATTTATAAAAATTTGGGCATGACCCATTTGTTTATACGAGACATTTTATTTTGCTTACCCATAAATTCATGCTTATCAAGGGACAAATCTCCATCATCCATCTAGTTTGATCTAATGATGGAGATTAACCTAAGATTTAAAAGGCAAACCTAAGTCCATGTTTTTTTTTTCTTATCTTTTTGTCTTTCCTTTTTTATTCACACACACACACACACACACACACACACACACACACACACATATATATATATATATATATATCTATATATATATATATATATATATATATATATATATATATATATATATATATATATATATATATATATATATATATATATATATATATATATATACTAGTTTTCGAAGCCCGCCCAATGGGCGGGCATGACTTATAAATATCGTTGGCATATTTTTATATAGCGACAGAAGAGTGGTAAAAAATGGTTGGAAAGTGTACATGTTGAAAGAAAGGGTTATAAGCTTATTAATATTGTTGACACATTTGACTATAGCGAATGAAGGTGTGTTTAGCTGTATGAACTTCTGTTCATTTGAACAGACAAAACAATGCTACAAAGATTGCTTATTCTAAACAACTCACTTTGCTCGTAAAGAAGCATGCATGACTATATGCAAACACGATAGATTGATTATCTATTGACTCCATAAAAATTTGCAGAATGCCTAAGTTAAGCAAGGCCAATCCAGGATCTTCTCCTCCTTTCAGACGAACTACGATCTTAGAATTACTCAAGTAGTTTTGAGAACAATTCTGGCAAGGAGTACAATCTAGGTTAAGTCATGTACAAAGATTCATACCCGTAAAATTACATACACCAAAATACACAATCGATTTATCAATATTAAATGAAGCCTGTATGGATATAGACAAACCTTGAATTTTGAGAGGCGAGATTGTGAAGATGTTGCAAGGCCGGTGAGGTTTTCCACATGTGACCTAATATGCCATCAGATAAGTCACAACGTTGTAAATAACAACAAAGTAGAATAATAAATTTCCTCATGGAACCATAGTGATTAGTTCTTTCAAAATAAGATATAAGTATGTAAAAGTTATCGTCAAGTCTTGGACCAGTATCAAATTTTTTTGTTTGAATAAACTGAAGCACATAAACCCTTTGCTTCTTCAAATAAACTGAAGCATAAATACCCCTTGCTTATGCAAATATCCAAAGTACGTCAAACATGTACCGTGATGGTGTTGTGGGTACTCTTTAGTCGGCATTGGAAAACGACAAACAATGGTGCCGGTGATAAACGGATCCGGCTAAATGTCTCGTGTAAAAAAAGATAATAAAAAACATGATAAACATATCCAAACCAACCGACTAATGTTTCGGCAAGGGTTTTCCACCAGGTTGTATGTGAGTATTATAATTATGAGTATAAAGTACAATACTTTTTACTAAATATAACGATATTCATTGACGATATAGAGCAAAACGCAAAAAGAGATTACATCAAGAGCATGAAAATTACCTGGAATCGTGGTAAGAGTGGCATGAAAATGATAACCTTAAACCATGTTCCATCTTTATGTGTATGCAGGAGAGGCCTGATATGAAAAACTGGTTTTGCGAGAAACAAAATCACAAACATATAAGAAGATTTGGGTGCCTGTGACAAAAATAAAGTGCCTGTGTATAAAATACTAAATTGAGCTAAACAAAAATAAGTGGACATGTTGCTATATTTGGCTACATTCTTCAATGTTCTAAAAGTTCAAAAAAAAAAAAAAAAACTTAGATACTATGTCAGGGACACAGTTTCAAGATTACCATAAACCATATCCAGTAGTGGTTAAGGAGTGTTTGTAAAGCATAAGTTATGTAAAACATAATTGTTATAGCTTAATTTTTTTAATTATCTGATACTCGCCACTCCTTGATTCAGTTTTACCCCTGGCATCTACCTGAAAAACACAGTAACATTCTCTAATGAGCCAAGGTTCAGACCAAAAACCAAACTTTACTTAACACCCTCTGATGCACGCAATGTACCATCTGATTCATTCTAGTCACTGATTTGCATAAGTGATTCCTCAAGCAGCTGGTACAACATATTGATTTATCTATTACCCGCAGATTCAAACACCACACCCTAAAAGTTGTGAAGAACTGAAGCAAGGAGAGCAAGCTTTAAAACATGTGAGGTACACTTTCGAAGTTAAGAGGCAAGAGTTCTTTAGGTTCATGGCTCAAAGCTCACCATATGCTATGCAGGTAAATTACCATAATCCTAGTCCAAATTCGATATCCAAAACTAAATTGTATGTAGCAGAAGTTGTTTTCGCAAGACTTGTTATTTGTTTATGTGCTTTGTCATTCGTGATATTTGTGTTGTGTAATAATGCAGTATCCAATTCCAGCTACTCCAAGGAGACCGACTCCTAGATGATACGTGTTTTCAGCTAAAGATTCTAGTTTAAGGTTCTAATAATACTTAGGTTATGTAAGAGATTGCGTTCTTGTGTGATGAATAGCATAAACTAAAGTGTTTGTTTAGTTTGTTGTTGCCCATCTTACAACTATTGTAGTGTTTTTGGTTGTGCATGTACATTCTGTACATTTTTTTGGGCTTCAGAGTTAAGTTTCTCCTATGATAGAAAATATCATTTTCCTACCAGGGCAATGCTACACACATCCTCTAGTAGATATTTTCTTAGTACAAACCTCTATGTAATGATTTCACCTACTATTGAATTCAAGATTGATCTCTTTATGTAGTCATTCTATCAAAAGACCAACTTATGAGAACTTTATATGTAGTACAATCTTTGAAACTGAAGCAACCGACTTCTTCTTCTCCCCTATCAAAGTACAACACTTCATCGGTCTGAACCATTTTTTTCAAAAGATTAAATCTAACAGAATGGGTGTGCAAAACTTCATATAACTTCAATGTGGCCTCCTTTGGTGTGTTTGGGATGCTTATTTAGGGGTGTTTGGGTAAGCTTATTTAAGGGACTTACTTGCTTATTGCATTTTTGAGAAGCTAAAAAGCCAATTTAAGTTTATGTATAAGAATTAGGCAAAAATATTTTGACTTAGTTTATTAGAGATTAAGGCAATATGAATTACATGTAAACCTTGACCGATAATCATGGAGTCAGCTTTTCCTAGTGTGAGCATAAAGGGGAATCCGATGAGTTTTAGTTAGAATGAGGATGTGATAGCAAAATGCCTTCTCAATGTTCTTTACTATAGCTGCCTCAATTCTTCGGCCTTCGTTTGTAATTGGAACAGTAAGAAGGACTGGGATCTGCTTAAGGATTTCCTTTTGATTGTTTAAAACCTGCAATCAGAGGATTTAAAACACAAAGCTACATTAAGGAATCACAATCTTAAATGATAAAAAGAGACAATCAGCCATCAATTGAATTAAAACCATTTAGGGAAGGTGAAGATGGACTTGACCCTTGAGCATTCTTTGAAGATGGACCTGACCCTTGAGCATTCTTTTCTTTGTGCTTTTTTCCTCTTAAGGGCACTGGGGATTTAACTATCGTTGGCTCCAAGAGATCATTTCCCACATCTCGAAATTCGTCCTGAGCATTTAAGATTTGAACCATTGTCTTGCTTTCTTCTGTCCCGTCAACAAAATAAGTTCCACTGTGATCTTTGGCCTGCCCAAACCCAAGATCAGACACTTGTGGGCTAAACGATTTTTACTTGTGTTCTGATGTAGAAACTTGAGGCTCAAAATCACCTTCTTGAGTTGTTCCGGTTACACCAACAATCTTGACATCCATAGCTGATTAGTATCTAACACCTCGTAGTACTGCTGCTTGTTCTTATGCCACTTAGATTCCTCGGTCTTATCAGTTTCATGAAAATACCAACACGCAGTACGAAAGCACTTGCTATATCATTGGTTAGCTATGGAGAATTCTTAGTTTCTATATCATTGTTTTTGAAAAGTGGCGAGCCTGGTTGAGGACTAATGTTTTCAAAATGAAAATCATTATCAGTTTCAGCTATGACTTATCGCCAGACTGCGGGACTCATGTTTTCAAAATGAAGTTTCATTGTCACTTTCAGCTTTGACTTGTCGTGATACTGCTTCAGGGTTCAATGGTCCAACCCTGTGATTTTGTTTGCTTTTCCATTTTATCCAAAGGTTCTGTTTCGTTGATGCTTATCAATCTTACAACTGTCTAGTAGAAACAGACTATATCGACTAATCGGATGAATTGGAGTTATAATTTAGCAGCCATATGCATGTATTTTATTTGTAATTATATGCAAACTACGGATTGTATGCATTGGTTTAAATATGGGCCTCTTTGAACAAACTGTTATGCGTCAATGATGGCACTGATTGCAACAGTTCCTAAAACTCCATCCAAAAATAACACCCGAGGTTCAACTTTTGTCATCTTGAACTGAACTACACGTAGAAACAAAACTATATGGATTAATTGGGTTGATTGAAGCTCAACGACCGCTTTCCAAAGAAACAAAAAATATCAATACAGATGTGAAAATAACCTGGTGAAACCCTGATATACCTGATTGAAGATGAAGAGCTAGTACTGGGCATAGAAGCTGAGATATTCATCTTATTTACCCAGTTTCTTGATCTTTTCCATGGGAACAAATTGGGCCTCAGCTTCTGATGCAATGGGACACCATCTTTTCCGGACTGAGAACCGAGGGTCCAGACGGAAGGGAATCTCAAATGTTTGTACTTCTTATATATACCTTGCATCAAAATATGAATCAAGTAAAATATATTTAGACAATGAAAAATATCTGTATTCATTCTGAATTGCTATATGTTCCATGTTACTCAACAGCTACTTTTAAAAATACACTGGATATATGACGTTTCTATTTTACAAAATGCTAATACAATAGTGACAATTATGTAACATCTAATATTTTTATACATTTTCAAATATGATTCAGAAGCATACTATTTTAGATAACTATGAGTCGAATCTAATTTTTTAGAGATAAATGAGATAAATAAGTACAGATAATTCACTTCTGAATACAAACCTTTACCAGACTGTCGTTTAATATTGATCTTTGAATCCTTGTGTCCATCTGCATTTCCCGAGTCATCTCCCGCTTCTCATACCAAAAAGAAGAGGAAAAAAACAATATCCACATAAGAACTTTTTAGGTAAACAGATCAATTTAATGATGACAATCCAAACATGATGATTGTTCCTTTAAGCTACTAATCCATAAATTAAAATTCAATATAATATCATCATGGTTACACATAAACCTCTACATCATAACGTCTTATTTAATTAATAGATCGTTCATATATCACCCTAATTAACGCATATATAGAGTAGCAAAAACACGCACACACGTTCACTTTAGACGTGCAACATCTTCATAATATCTTTTTCAAATGCGTTCATGTCAGTTTATGAAGTTTCCACCCGACATGCTTTGTGGGCCCTGTGAAGAAACTTGCCCCTGAGGCACCATTTGTGTTCGCCCCCTGGACCTTGAACATAACCTTGGTTCATCCCTGTCCCAACCATTTGTGGTTGCTGCTGTTGTTGCATTGGCTGTTGTTGCATCGGCTGTTGTTGCATTGGTTGTTGTGGCGGCTGTTGCATCTGCTGTTGCTGTTGCTGCAAAGGTGGAATCTGTTGCTGCTGTTGTTGCATGTGTTGCATTTGCTGTTGTTGTGGTTGCATTTGACCGGTGTGTTGTTGAGGTTGAAGCTGCTGCGGCTGTTGTTGACCTGATATCTGTGGTTTGAACACCACCATGTCCTATAAATAAAACATCAAGTTGATAGATAAGAGGGCGTTAGGATTTGTCTTTCGGAACCAATCTGTTTTTCGTGATTGAACATAAACATATTGTGCTTTATTATTATATTATCAAATACTGTACCAATTAGTTTCGGACCAGCACCAACAAAACTGGTTATCTAATAGTAAAATAAAAAATAAATATTTATCCATTTTGGGTCATCTTGTCTAAATTTCAAAATATATAACATCAAACTTAATCTAAATGGGTACTTGCTGAAGTCAATAGCTCCTATGAATCACACGACAATGTTACTTGAGAATCTTTAGGTCCTTGACTTGGGTCAGCTGCACTCAACAGTTTTGAACCTTGATAATGATTTTGAGTTGATGCTACAGGTACCTGTTGAACTTGGTAGTAATGAGATAACTTTCTATTTATTTGTGCTATGGTGGAAAACTAAAACAAATTACCCGTTCTTCGTGTCGAATAAAAAGCACCATATAAAGCTGAGTGACACTCCCGTACTCAAGACATATCTCCTGATTTGAATCCAATTCATATCCATTCTTTGCCGTCAGGGCTTTCGCAATCCACACAAATACCTGATGTACATACATGAAAGTGAGAGGATTGTTAATAATATGAAAGCCAATGAAGATTATTATAGCTACATATGAGAGAATTCAGTTATATTTCCAATTGTGTGCTTGCAATTCGTAATAACAAATGATCCAATGAAGCAAACAATAACAAATAATTCTTAAGTTTTCATTTATTTGAAGCAGTTAATAACATTCGATTTCACTGTCTATTGGGCTTCTGAATTCACGGATATCCTTAGTAAGAGCCTTTAGAACAAAGTGATGCGCAAAGTCAGGATAAATACCAAAAGAGATAGTAAACAGAATATAGTATTTATAATCACTTTTCTATGCATTGCATCAGTTGGTGAAATGGATTCACAAAGACAGAAATTACTCACTTCATCGACTTCTGTGTTGAAAGCTACAATATCACCAATATCACTCATTCGGTTTTTGCAGCTGACCTATACGCTTTAAGCAGGTCATCACATGATGCTACACCAGACAGATTTGTGTGCTTTACAGCAACGCAAGTGGGTTTTTCAAACTCACAAACACAGTTCCAAGCTTCATCTTATTATATGACATTTATTGCATGGAAAGAAAAACACAACTGTTACATTACATGTTTTACTCAATACTGCAGAGTCTACTGCTTCAATAAAGAAAACATGAATGTTATGCATGATACAATGGACTGATGGACCTGATCCATGGTCATGTTGCTCGCAAATACTTTCGGTCAAAATTATAGTATAATTATACCTGAAACTACCTGATTTACAATACCATAAACTATCATTATGGTATTGTCCATAATTATCTTCGTATGTTGTTGATGATCTTCTACTACCTGCTGAAGCAGATGCTACCGGCTTATTCATGGTTATCATGTCCGATTATGGCCATGTGTACAATGGACAAGGACGTACTTATTTGAATGAGCATGTTGGGAGCCGAATCGAGTCACCTCCTGAATAAACCTTTCTACAGACTCGTGATCAGGCACCGAGTCCCTTCCTGCACACCTGATCTTAACATATTTAATGCCTTCTTTAGTCCAATCTGACTCCTGATAGTAGCGATCAGTGTTTGTTAGATCTATTACTAAACCTAGCTCTCTCCCTAAACGCCTTTGCTGAAGAATCGCTTGTTGAGGGGAATATCTTTTATCAGTAACGATCTTGTCATTAAAAGACTCCCTGAAATTGATTGCGTCCCCATATGGAGTGGCAATCCAACCAGCTCGCACGGAAAAATCACATTACTACAGAACATCTAAAAAGCACACATATGCATACACTACCGACTAAGCAAACCCATCAGAATGAAGAATGTATATAATTTAAAGCCTACCTGCAGGAAGGCTGATGTAAGCATGTAATCGCTGTAAACAACAGCTAAAAAAGCAGAAGCAACAGGATGATGTAACGTATTCCAGTCACTGATCCATATAAGACCACCTGTATTGTCGACATGCTATAGTAAGAAGATATCCTGGGATTCACATAAAGATAAAAACATATCAATGAAAAAATATATTACTTTTGGTTCTGCTTAAGGTAACGGTTGGGGATTTTGGCAGGAGGCCACACATAATAGCCTCAACAGTCTTTCTAGCTATTTTTATTTATTTATTTTAAACCCAATAAATAAAATATCAGTTGTATGAGCGTATTCGGAAGTTAATCCCAAAGGTATTGGATACATGTAGAACAATACATATGTATTAATAAAATAAACATAACATCGAATAATATATCAAAACAATAAGGCGAACATATAAAGCTGGTAAATCGTACATGAGTTATAAGTTGTTGCCTTTGATATCCTAACTGAAAGAAAATAGGAAAAATAGTCATATGCAAACATTATATGAATAACAAATATCAAAACAGGTGCTGACAAAAAAAAAAGCAATAACTAACCTAAATATCCTCCATATTAGATGCAATTGTTCCATCAATTTAAGTAAAGATGAAATTAGCAAATACTTGTATCAAAACATGCATGTCGAAGTGTTCATGGTTACAAACCTGTGATGAAGAAACACACAAACCATAGCTTAAAAAAAATTCCAAATCAACTACAGAATTAAAAGTCACGATCATTAGAGAAGATGATTCAGGAAAAGATGAAATTAGGGTTTAGATACATTATCAAAGCTCCAAGAACAGCAAAACCTACACAAAAACACATTAAATATCGTTAAAACCCTAGTGATGGAGTTTTCTTCTTAGAGAGAGTTTTGATGATTAGGGTTTTTCTTTGTGAAAAAAAAAATATACGTATGTTCTTTTAATAATGGTTTTGGATTATAATTTTTGTAGATAAATACATGCCTTTTCAAAGTAATAAAAATGGTCAATGATTTGTTGTAGAGATTTATAAATTTGGTTTTCCAAGTTATAATAAAAAAAATGTCTTGGTCTAGTGGTAATCATGTTTGTTTGTAAACTAACAGACCCAGGTTCGAATCCTTGCAAGGCTCCTTTTTTATAAACAATTTTCAAAAAAAAAAAAAAAAAATACATGAATATTAAAAACGAAATTTAATAATTCGAAAATTAAAAAAAAATACATGAATATTAAAAACGAAATTTAATAAAAATATTAATAGCTTAGGTGGACTAATGTGATGACATGACACTAAAAACAATAGGTGGCATTGAGGTGGCATTGAGGTGTCATTGAGGTGGCATTGAGGTGACATTAATGTCAAATGCCTCCTGTTATATATAATATATATATATATATATATATATATATATATATATATATATATATATATATATATATATATATATATATATTTTAAATTCGTTTTTTTAAATTCGCGTTTTTTTAATTAATTCACGTTTTTTTCTTCGTTTTCGTCTATTTTCATACGTTTTCGTCCATTTTCATACTTTTTTGTCCGTTTTCATACATTTTCATATGTTTTCATCCGTTTTCATACGTTTTCCTACGTTTTCGTCCGTTTTTATCAGTTTTCTTTCGTTTTCGTCAATTTTTCATACGTTTTCATCCATTTTCAAACGTGTTTTTACGCTTTCATACGTTTTCGTCCGTTTTCATACGTATTCGTCCATTTTCTTACGTTTTCGTCCGTTTTCTTACGTTTCTGACTATCATAAGTGATTTTCAGAATATCAGTGATATTCAGAATATCACTTTGTGATATTATGAATATCACGTGTGATTTTCTAGATATCACTTTGTGGTCAACTGATAATCACTTGTGATTTTCATGTTACAAAACATTAGTTGAAAATCACTTGTAATATTCAGAAAATCACAGAATATCACTTGTTGATCATCTGGATATCACAGAATATCACTTGTGATATTCAGAATATTATTTGTGATACTCAGAATATCACTTGTGATATCACAGAATGCCACTTGTGATATTCTGAGACATATGAAAACGGCAAAAAACATTTAAAAACCGACGAAAACGTATGAAAACAGACAAATATGTATGAACTCTAAACCAAAATTTGACCATTTTATCTTTATACGTGGTAAATATAAACTTTACATATTTTAATAAGTTTCAAAATAAGCAAATTAAGCTTGTGAAACATAAACCGAAATCACATAAGCTCATAAGCAAATAAAATAAGATTTAACAATTACCCCCAAACTATGTAGTTGCTATTCAATTTATATATTTGTGATATTCTAAAAATCACTTGTGATTTTCTGGATATCACTTTGTGACATTCTGAATATCAATTGTGATTTTGATGTTACAAAACATTAGTTGAAAATCACTTGTGATATTTAGAATATCACAGAATATCACTTGTGATCATATGAATATCACAGAATATCACATATTATCACGGAATATCACTTGTGATATTCATAAACGTATGAAAACGTCTGAAAACATTTAAAAACGGACGAAAACGAACGAAAACGTAAGAAAATGGACGAATATGTATGAAAACAGATGAAAACGTATGAAAGCGTAAAAACGAGTATGAAAACGGACGAAAACGTATGAAAACGGACGAAAACGTATGAATAATGAACAAAAACGTAAGAAAACGGGCGAAAACGTATGAAACGGACGAAAACGTAAGAAAATTGATGAATATGTATGAAAATGGACGAAAGCGTATGAAAGCGTAAAAACAAGTATGAAAACGGGCGAAAACGTATGAAAACGGACGAAAACGTATGAAAGCGAAAAAAAACGAATTAAAAAAAACGTGAATAACGTGAATTTAAAAAAAAAAACGTGACATTAAAAAAAAAACGAGAATTAAAAGAAAAAGACAAAAAAAAAAGAAAAAAAAACATGGACTTAAGTTTATCTACTAAATCTTAGGTTAATCCCCATCATTAGATTAATCCAGATGGATGGTGGGGATTTGTCCATTTGTAAGCATCAAAATAAAGGTAAGCAAATGAAAACTCCTCTTGTTTATACTTACTTTTCAAAGTCGTAGACTTTTATCAAAACACATTTTCCAACAATAATTCACATTTTTCATCACGTTTTATCCGAACACATTCCTACGACTAATTTCACCAATTTAAACCAATATAAATCCGACTCGCTAATTTATCCAACGAGTCGGGCATCGGTCCGCCGCGTTGCGGCGGGGCGTCGAAGATTGTATATTGTAACTAAAGTTTGTATATTAGAAGTAATATCGCATAGGCTCCGTCATTTTGCAAAGTTTAAAGGTGTTATGGTTTACATATTCCTTTTGTTAAAGGTGGAAGATGAAACAGCTGGTACCAATTTATGTTTTTAATGTTGCACTGTCTTTTTTTAGAATAATCTATGGCTCTTATAATGTATGGATATATCATTATATCTTATTAAGAAAAAACTTGAGGTAAATGATATACGTGTACTAAAGCCGGCCACTAAAACCAAAGGGATGGTGGGTCCAATGTCATGGTCCAATGTGATGGGCTAAAACGGCCTGTTAAATAAGGCGGGAAAATGTTGTGGTGATACGGCACCGTTTTAGCCGGTAAATTATATATTATATAATAATTCGTTTTTATAAGTCTGAAAATAACCAAGTTTTATATCTGGCCAAATAGCCCATTAATAATCCAAAATAACTTTTCAAATTTTAGTCCATTAATTTAAGCCCATTACAAGCCCAATGTTTAACCCGATTACATAGTCCATTAATTGTATCTATATACTATTTATCGTACATAAGTTTTGCACAACAAGCGCACAACAAGCAAAACATCATAGCATTAAATGCAAACTTTGCCAACTTGGCAAAAACAGCCCCTGAGATTCAAGTGTCGCTACAAAATAAGTCCAAACATTAAATGCAAAGTTTCACAAGTTGGCAAAAACAGTCCTTGTATATTAACTAAAAGGCAGGACCCAAGTTGTGTGCAACAAGGCATTAATTGCAAACTTTCCCAACTTGGCAAAAATAGTCCTTGAGGTTCAAGTGACGCTGCAAAATAAGTCATGCTTCATTAATTGCAATCTATAGCAATCTGGCAAAAATAGTCCCTAAGGTTTAAGCGACGTTGCAAGGTAAGTCCTAACCAAACATTAAATGCAAAGTTTCACAACTTGGCAAAAATAGTCCCTAAGATTTAAGTGTCGTTACAAAATAAGTCCTTTGAAGCCAATCCCGCTGCATCGCGCGGGTTTCTATACTCGTTAAGTCTATTACAAACATATTACGTTGAATACCAAAATAAGTCGAACATATAATAAGCAATAATAAGCCGAAACATTAGCTTATTGAATAAGCCGAGCTCACGGCTTAATTTTAAGCCGAGAGTTACATATGCCTAGTCAAACAAGCTGAACCTAAAATAAGCACAACAACAATATCCGAAAATAAGCAAATCCCAATAAGCACTAAAATAAGCCGAAAAGTAATTGAACAAAAATAAGCCGAAAACCTTCGGGCCTTGTTGGGCCGGTTAACCCAACAAGCCACGACTAAACTTGACGATACTTATACACAACCAAATAAGTCAATAAGCTACTTTTAGTCTCAAAATAAGCCGATATGTACATAGGAAATAGACCGAATGGTTTTTAAGTCCAAAATAAGCCACGGTTTAACCCTTACTGAGCCGAATATCCAATAACACAAAATAAGCACTTATTAAGCTAATAAGGCAATAAGCTATTTCAAGTTACTAAAATAAGCCAAAAATAAGACAACTAAAAATAAGCTAGAGCCATACACGCCTAAAATAAGCTACGGCTTATATTATTTTTGGGCCGAATGGCCCAATAAGCCACAATAAGCACTTTATGAGTCGAAGTAATCAAAATTAGCTAAACACAACTACTTTTTATACTTTTATTTCACCAAAATAACCACACAAACTCAATGATATTTTCCCCAGTGTTTTATAACTTTTCGAACGTATATATATGTATATGTTTATGCATTTTGCAAACTTTTTACTTATGATGTATCAAAAACATGTGTACTTCTAGTGTTTATGCATGATGAGCTTTGTAAAAGGACAAGAAATGTTAAGAAAAGATTAACTTACACAATAAGTGATTAAGAGGTGATTAGTGACTAAATAACAACCCAAAAGTTGTTTCAAATACACAAATAACTATCTACTATCAAACCAAAACACTTCTAGGCTTCCAAATCTTTGATCAAAATGAGAAAATATAATGTTGGGTGTTTGTGAATATTCGGTCGAATAGAGAGACAAAGAGAGAATAAGAAATTCTTTTTTATTTTTATTTTTTGTGTGTGTATGTGTGTGTGTGAGAATGATGTGGGGTTTTAGTGTGTGTGATTGAAATGAGACCATGTGCATTATAGGCCAAAGACCAAGATCCAAACTTATGGGAATGGTGGGGAATGAGGATCCGGTCGTGGGGTATAAGGGAGAAGGAATCCAGTCTTTATTTTGTGTATTTTCCCGGTATTGCAGGTATATTTTGTCTGTAAAATGTAAATGCTATGCGAAGATACACGTTTTATGTAAACGTTTTAAAATAAGTAAAATAACTTTGAAATGAGTTTATTACAGTCAAAATGCATTAATTAAGTCTAGACTTTAATTAGACTCGTGTCGGTACGCGTTTGTGTGACGTTTTTTGTTGTATTAACTTCCCGGTAAATAGTCAAATGTGAACGTAAATGATCAGAGAGTAATAATTAGGAAGTAAAGTGAATTATAAACTTAGAAAATTTTCGGTTGACAATTGTTTACATGGTAATTGTTTTTTCGTAACAGTAAAATTCAACTAGTCAAAAAGGCAAAATAGTACATTATATATCTGGAAAATTAACGGTTGTCACAATATTCGTTTTGCATAGTATCATTATTAATAAAAGAAGCATAGTATCATTATCACTGCAGTAAGATGAGTCAGAATTTACCTCATTAGATGTTTGAGTCATGAGAGCTATTTCCTCCTTGGTATTCTCATCGTCCCCTTCCTCACTATCACTCCAAGAACTTTCGAAAAATGCCTTTTGGTCCTTGCTTTTTGGTGGTTTCAGACAATCACCAATGAGATGATTCGGATCTCCCACATGTATAGCATTTTTGATCATTCTTACCCTTATTATCATCTCGGCTTTTCAGAAATGACTTCTTTTCTTACCAAGGTTGTCTAACAAATCCACCTCTCATCTTAAAAAACTTTTTAAAGTCCTTTACGGTCATAGCACACTCTTCATCCTCACTACCCAATAAAGAGGTTTCTTCACCACTATATTCTTTCTTCAATTTCAAGGTAAGAGACTTCATCTTCTCTCTTTTGCCTCTAACGAAAACTGAACCGAATTAACATTTTTTATGCTTGAAGTATTTTCTTTTTAAATCTATATAATTACATTTTAATAAAATATAAATAATATAATTTGTGTTATTCGAATTAAACGAAAATTGAACCGAATTTAAATTTGGCTTTCAGTTCGATTCGGTTTTTAGTTTTATTAAAAAAGATATTTAACCAAATAAATCGAACAACGTGATAACCATCCGAACACCTCTAGGTGAAATTGGTAGTAACATTATTGTAAAGCCAACCGGCCCAAAACAAAACTCAGACCCATTAGAGTGTATGAAAAAGAAGTGGCATTAGGGCAAAACTGAAATAGGGAAAAGAAGAAGATAAGAAGTTGTCTGAGAAGAAAACAACGACTGCCGTTCAATTCTGTTTGACCAAGGTGAAAACCGAAACTTTAGAATTTATTTGGTCTCCTATCATTAAAAGTTAGGGTTTCACTTGGATAATATCAACTATGAGTTCTGATCCCGGCCCGAAAGTGCTTTATGATACTTGTATTAAACCGAACAAAAAACTGTCTTTGTCTTGTCATTCATAACTACACCTTTAATTTTGTTTTTTACTAAACATTTAAGGCCTAAGTTCTACATTTGTGCTATTTTATATGTTTTACGACTTTGGGTTTCAGTTGGATAACATTATGATACGTGCATGAAGAACGAAAGCAACCATGATCTTATATATTCCACATGCACAATTGAACTAGTTTGTTTCATGCATAGTTTTAGGCAATGTTTTGAAACCCGGGTCGACCCGGCCGGGTTAACCGGTTAGACCGGTTCCGGACAAAAAAACGGGTCAAAAAAACCCGGGTTTTAAAAAGCGGGTCAACCATTTAGACCCGTCGGGTTTTAAGTGACCCGGGTCAACCTGGGTCTCGAAACCCGGCCGGGTTTGGTTTTTATCATTTTTTTAATACAAAACCTCAAAAAATAAACCGTGAGTATTTTAGTTCACTTTAAGTTTATGCTTTTGCGTTGTCTTTTGATGTATAAAACTTGTAAATCTCGTAGGATTTATGTCTTTGAAGTATAAAACTTGTAAAACTCGTAGGATGCATGTCTTTAGAAGTATGAAACTAGTAATCTCGTAGGATTTATGCCTTTTGAAGTATGAAACATGTAATCCCATAGGATTTATGGTTGTTTAGAAGAAACATGTAATCCCATAGGATTTATGGTTGTTTAGAAAATTATGTAGGTTTATATCCTTGTCCACCTTTGATTTGTTGTTTAGAGCATGAAAAATGGTTCTTTGCTTTTTTTTTCAAGCAAAAGTAGTGTTTGGACAATAGAAAATGGATATTTGGACATATGCATAAAACCGGGTCTAACCGGGTTGACCCGGCGGTCGAACCGGTTGACCCGGTGACCCGGTCACTCAGCCGGGTCGATCACAAACCCGGGTTTCAAAACATTGGTTTTAGGAGCCACAAGTCTACCACTTTAATTTAGCACTAGGTGTATTTAACTGCCCAAGTTTTTTGTTCTTGTGCCTTAAGACTAGGATCCCACTACTAGTTTTATTTCCTATATAAAGTTAGTAGTTTTAGGAGTATTAAAATTATGTTTCTTTATCTTTTGCTTGGAGATTTGCTAACTCAATTAGCTAATTATCAAAGTCTAATTCTTAATTTATTTTTTAAGAGATTGACCATCTCACATCATTCTCCTTACACATTAACTAGGGCTGGAATTTAGGTTGGATGCATGTATGATATGAATTGTCAATACAAAAATAAATAGGCCTTTTAGCTGCGAAACTAGCGACTCAGCTCGCAGTTAAAAGTCTTGTATGATACCACCATATTTCCATATAAATGTTTTCCTTTGAAACGGCTAATAAAGCACAAGCTTTAAAAGGTTAATTTTTTGCTAATCCTTTCACATTCTTGGAATCTAAATAGCATCTTGTATCTGCTCCCTACTCCTTTTATATCTTATGTGCTTTTCACACTTGTTTTTATTATTATTCATCAGGTTGCTCTTTCACATTGACATGGATCAAGGCGTTGCTCCCGTGAAACAGAAGAGTCTCTTTCGCTTTTCATGTCGCAATCTTTCTAAAGTTAGTTTCGAGCTCTCTTAATTTGTTACTTTCAAGTATCTCATATAATTGGATCTTGATCCGTTCTTCTTAGAACTAGCTAGGAGGGTACTTCATTTCGATCTTGTTTCATCTAACCCTAGACTTATTTTGTGTTATAATTGGCAGCATGCTGTCATAAGCCATGCTTTAAAACGTTATCGTTCTCCCGCCCCTGTGGCTGGGGTTCCGGTTAAGGATGGAATGGAAGTACAAACAGGACACCTGAGAAAAGAGGTATGAATTCAAACAATTCTTTAGCATAATCTTCTTTTGCTCTTTTTTTTTTTTCTTTATTTCATTGCTTTTGATAGTGATATCTCGCCATCAATGTTTGTTTGTGTATTTGGTGCTCTAGGTGGCTGGTACGAAGACCGTCTGTGCGACTCGTGTGTTTGATAATGAAGTCGCTTCAAGTCTCTCCGAGTTATTAACTGAATCTGCATCAAATGAATCATATATCAAGAGTATTCATGAAGAGAAAAGGGTTCTGGTTAAGGACGGAATGGAAGTACAAACAGGACACCTGAAAAACGAGGTTTGAATATAAACCATTTTTTAGCAGAATCTTCATTTGCTCTTTTTTTCATTCTTTGCTTTTGATAATAATATGTTGTAGTTAATGTTTGTTTGTGTATCTGGTACTCTAGGAGGATATGGCCATCTGTTCTACTAGTGTTGACTTGAACCAGTTTGATTCTAAAGTGGCTTCAAGTGTCTCCGTGTTACCAACTGGAGTTGCATCAACTATTAGGAGGATCCTGGAAATGAAAAGAGATTCGCGCTGTGGCATTTTTTCAATGGACGATGTGTCAGTGGACAATTATGATGCTGGATTTTGCCCAGTTGCAACACTTGATGATGCTGAGGTTCTGAAAAGGTTTGAACGCTTCAAGAAATTTGATACTGTTCTGGACGATTCGGATCATAATTTTTCAGCAAATAACTCGAAAATGAATCTGGTAAGAGTGTGTGTGTGTGTTGGAATATTCATGCTAATACTAAGATGTTATTTGCTACCTTTCATCACTTCGATATGCTCAATTGTTTCAGCCGTCAAAAGATTGGGTTGAAACCATAAAGAGAGAGTGGAAGATTCTTCAGGAAGGCTTGCCCGGTTCGTCCAATTTATTCGATACAGAATTGAATGTCGCATGCAAATGCTAGCGCTTTTGTAATTCTTGTCTGAATTTGGTTACAGATTCAATATTTGTGAGGGTTTATGAACCGAGGATGGATCTACTGAGGGCTGTGATTATTGGAAAAGAGGGGACTCCGTATCATGATGGTCTCTTCTTTTTTGATGTGTGTTTTCCAAGTAACTATCCTCTTACCCCACCTGTATGTCATCTTTCTGTTTTTCTTCTTGTATCATAATGGATCTCTTATGTACTTTATATTCACTGATTCTACCTATCTTGATTAATTTTGTTGAGCTTGTGAGTTATCACTCTGGTGGTCTCCGTATCAATCCAAATCTGTACAGGTGTGGTAAAGTTTGCTTGAGCCTCCCAAACACAACTGGCAGCCTAGACAAACAAGATGAGATGTGGGTCCCTGGCAGTTCGACTATCCTCCAACTTCTTGTAGACGTTCAGAGTATGATTTTGAAGCCAACGCCGTTACTCAATGATGTTATTCACTTGAGAAAAATCTCTGTTTATCGAGAACATGCTTGTCTTTTATACAACGAGAACACCGTTATCAAATCACTAAAAACGATGGTCTATATCATGAACAAACCACCCAAGGTAACTAACATACTTTTTTCTTATTATAATTACTGATGAATGGACAATGGGTACCCCCATGACATATTTTTGTTCTTTTCTTGCAGAACTTTGAGGATTTTGTGGTGGGGCATTTTCGCAATCGGGTATGTGATATTCTGATGGCTTGTAATGGTTACATGGAAGGCCTTCAAGTTCTACGTCTTGTCAGCTTTGTAAAAGAGGAGGTTATCATGGAGACAAGCTCAACGACGTTCAAGAATGATTTGATATCATGCTTCAAGCTTCTTGCAACTGCTTTCAACAAAATAGGAGCAAAGGAAGCTGATAAATTCCTTCAACTAAGTTAAAAATACTCATGTGCGTGCCTGATGCTTCAATCCGTCTGAATATTTGCTACTCTTTCATGTGGTGAATCTTTTGTATCTTAACGACTAAACTTGGTTTCTGTTCCTCCTAATTAACTCCTAAGTTATTTTGTCTTGCATGGATTCCAATGTTGGAGTTATCTTATGGCAACTAATTTGTACAAAAATGGCCACCCCAAACCTGATATTTCTATGTCAAGACATTTATATTATGCCATGAGTGCGAATACTTTACTGATTAGTCCCAAGTCTAAGCCAGTTAGCTCATCTTTAAGCAATTAGTTGGTCTAACTACATATAGCTTCAAATTTTCAGAGTTCATATTAAAACCCATAAACAACACTCATTTTCTTAACTGTCTCTCAGAGCACCGGGCGCCCTGATGATATCGCCATATCGGGCTGGTGTTATAAAAAAACGTAATCTCACAGCAGCACTTTTCTCCTATATTGTGAATGGATGTTCGAGAGAGAAATAGAATTGGCGGGAGAAACTGTTATGAAATTCATTAACTGAAAATGAAGTACAACAACTCTATTTATAAGAAGCAGGCTAAACTATTAAACTGTAAAAGGCTAATTAACAAACTACACTAACTAACTACTTCTAAAAATTTCTAGAAACTATTATAATGGACAAGAGCAATAACTTGATAAGTTGATGTTGCAGCATTTTGAGTTCTTTGTTCTGCTTCTATACTTGCCCCTTTATCTTATATCTCAAAAGTCAAAACCTATAACTTAGCACAAAAACACCTCCTTCCATAACTAGTGTTATAACTTATAAGACACCCATCGACCACACATTTTTAGGTTTTTTACTTATTCATATAAAACAACATATTAAACTAAGGTTAAAATTCCATTAACAAAGAAAGACATAAAAAGATAAAAGACACATTAAAAATAACGATACATTGAAAAAAAAAAACGATTTAGTTATTAACGTTCCATAAATGCTTCACGATATCTTTTCGAAGGTTGTTGTGCACTCTTTTATCCCGAAGTTCTTTGTTTTCCCATCAATGTATTTCGCATTGTTCGACACAAGTACGTAGGATACATTGCAACATTTAAGACAATTGTAGACGACTTTTTAAGGCTTTTGCTGGAGACATGTTGTCGGGGTAAAGTTTCCCCAATGACAAGTGATCGGGCTACAGTCCACGGCAATATCTCGTCGGTAATCAACAAAACGCCAAGTTTTCCCGACCACCGTGTGAGGCCCAAACATTTTCCAGTCCAACGTCCTCAAATATTTGACCATATTTTCCCTGAGGACATGTCCTCGGGGTATCTTTTATCCGGTCAACAAAAGTCAAACTAATTAATTAGTTAATTAATCAATTAACTAATTTATTTATTTATTAGTTAAGACAGGTCGATGAAAGCAAAACTTTGAACAACTTTTGTCAGGTTATGTCCTCAGCAAAACATGCAAGTTGAAATTTTCCAGATTTTTTCTAAAATTTTTCGGAAAAAATCAACCAAAACCCGTGCACATCCAAAACCAACATGTGAAAAACAGCTTATAACGGCTAAAACACTTATATATAAACGCTAAACACCTCCAATACCTTAAAACGTTACAAAGTCTACAACAAAGTAAGCATATTGTACAACAAAATAAAGCGTGGTATCATTTTAAGACCAAAATTCTATCAAACAACATTAATGCTATTAAAAACACCCATTCACCAAAAATTACAACCATTTAAACACAATGTACAATAACTGCAACCAATTTTCAGATTTACAACAGAATAAGTATAGCGTACAACAAACTAAGCATGATGTAATTTTCAGACTTATTTTCAAACTTATTTTCAGACTTACAACATTAATGCTATTCAAGCGGTCAATGTTATTAATGACTATAATGACTACTATTACAAAAAAAGAAACATAGTGTACAACACTTTAATGCACATAATTTTCAGACGTACAAGACAAGAAGCATAGTGTACAACAAAACACTACATTAAATATATTTAATGTAGTCAATTATTTAACTGGTCAATAAATACAATTAATACAGTTATTAAAACACCCCTTACATAAGAAATACAAATTATCGAGTATATTGTACAACAAAATAAAACACAATTCCTGCATTAAATTTCACAACCATAAATAATAAAGCACATTATACAAATATTCAAGCCCGAACGGGCAACGGGTCAAATGGGCTTGAGCCCGAACGGGCGGACCAAACGGGCTCGAGCCCGAGCAGACACGGGCCAACGGGTTCGAGCCCGAACGGGCACGGGCTATACGAAATTCTTGATATCCGTAAATTTATTGTTAAAAAGAACATAATAAACTAAAATACATTATTTATCAAAATTTTTATTTCAGGGTACCCGCCGCTGCAACGCGCGGGTACCCTGCTAGTTTATTTATTTATTAGTTAAGACAGGTCAATGAAAGCAAAACTTTGAACAACTTTTGTCAGGTTATGTCCTCAGCAAAACATGCAAAGATTTTTTCTAAAATTTTCCCCAAAAAATAACCAAAACCCGTGCACATCCAAAACCAACATGTGAAAAACAGCTTATAACGGCTAAAACACTTATATATAAACGCTAAACACCTCCAATACCTTAAAACGTTACAAAGTCTACAAAACGGGTGTTCTAGTCTACAAATCCAGATGCCAATTGATAACATCAAATAGTACTGAATATTAAGTGTCAATTTCCCCCGTTAATGCTCGTTATTTATATCATTTATATGGATTTACGCTTGCTTTCCATTGTTTTACACTTTCAGGTAAATTACGAGCATTGGAGCTAAAGAGACGCGGAAATGGAAACGTTACTAAAGATTTATCACAGTATGCTTATTTTGAAGAAGTTACGGCGTAACTCATCTCTCACATTACGCCGTAACTATTGCGTGACCCACAAGTCCAACTTATCAAGAGGTTACGGCGTAACTCCTCCCAAAGGTTACGACGTAACTCCATTAGGTCAAAAGAGGTTCCACGCCGCTGATACTTACGCCGTAACTACTGCATCACTTACGACGTAACCGAGTTTATTGAAGACTACGGCGTAACCACTTATAAGGTTACGCCGTAACTAGTAGATCTAGTGCATTTACGGAGAAATAGAAGGTTACGGAGTAACTCTTCTATTGGTTACGCCGTAACCCAGACCTGGCCTATAAATACCCCACAAATTCCAGCATTTCAAATCATCCCATTCCACACACAACACTCTGAGAACGTGAGAAAAAGCTCAAGGGAGGTCTAGGGAAGCATACGGAGCTGTTTCCAAGGGAGAAGTCACACCATTATGATAAGCTTTAGCGTTTATTATTTCTTTTACTTTCAATTCATGTATTTCGTACCTTTGAATATTGAATTGATGTGCATGATTAATATGAGCGGCTAAGCACCCTTTGGTGCTAGCCTAGTTATGATTCCTTAATTGTTTTGTTTGCGTTTACCTTTACTTCCGTACAATTATTTCTAAGTGTATGCATGCATAGTTCTTTGGTAGTCACCCCTGGTTCTGTAGTTTTGAATGGCGCTAGAGGCCAATTGCCTAGGAGATATGACCAACTGACCCTAGGTGAGCGGACTGAGACGGGAAGGGTAAGATATGACCAATTGACGACCCTTTCTACTTGTACGATTTGACCAACTGATCACCTATCGTTTGGATGAACTTAAGAATTGGGGGGGGGGGGGGAGGGGTGTAGTGTCTAAGTTCCTAACGGCCGGGCACTCACTATTTAGAATCTAGCATGTAGCGGTACTTAATGACTCGGCTTAGGGGACCAGGAACAACATGACTTATGACGGTGCGCCTGATTTCTCCTGTGGTGGCATCTTTGCTGATAGGATAGGGCGAATTGACCAAATGTTGTCCTCTCGAATTTGACCCCACCTGAAGTAATTGGAAGTAGGTAGATGTAGACATAACTACTTAGGAGGATTAACTAGGTTAGCACCACTATTCCTCTATTGATTTCCCTTCTACCATTTATTTGCTTTTATATTCTGCATTAGTAGTTTAATTAATTAAAACCCTATCAAACAATTAATATTCTGTGACAATTAGACTTAGTAATTATCCGACACACATAGCTCTTGGGACGACCTCGGCTTTACCATTTACTACACTACACACGACCGGGTACACTGCCCGTTAGTGCATTAGGGTAGACCATAGGTATAGCGAGACACTATAAATATTAAGACCTGGTCAGTAAAACCTGCATCAAGTTTTTGGCGCCGCTGCCGGGGAGCTATTTTAGGATTTCATATTAAGTCTGTTTTTAATTTTCTTTCTGATAAATGTCAGGATACAAGACTTGCAGCTCTAGGCCCTTTCTGGCTACCCCATTTGTTGTCCCGAAGAAGCAATTTCGGAAAAAAAGGATATATTCTCCGGTTCCTATTCACAACATCTTCTCATTTTACGAACCAGACCAGTCGGACACAGAACCAGAGGCCATCAACGAAAATAATATCAATGACCTTACTATGGAGCAGTATTTGGATCGACCAAACGATAACTGCCAACGAAGCTTCACTAAGGATTCTCCTACCGAAAAATACTCCATCCCAGATCATATTATTCGAGAGTTACATGAGATTAAGTTTTCTGGAGACGAAGATGAGGACGTTCAGGATCACGTAGATGAAGTTCTCCACTTATCCTCTCTTTTCAACGTCAGGGGTACTCCAAGTTATTCAGTCACTGCAAGGATTTTTCCTATGACTCTCACTGGAACAGCAAAAAGATGGTATAACAAACTTCCTAGCGAAAGTAAAGAAGTATGGGGAAAACTAAGAAATGAGTTCGTCCATCAATTTTGCCCTCCTTAAAAAATGGCTAGACTTCTTGGGAAAATCTATCAATTTGTGCAGATTGGAGAAGAAACGCTGTACCAAGCATGGGAAAGATTTAATGAACTTCTCTACCGATGCCCGACTCATGATTTAAACAATCATCAGATCGTATACGTTTTCTATCGGGGGATTAATGCACAAACACGAGAACTCCTTGATTCGCCAAGACCTATTCCTAGCATGACTCCTGATCAGGCCTTGGAATGTATTGAGCGGATTTCTGAACATTGCTACAACTGGCACATGGATACTGGATACGATCCGAGAGATAACTTCGATCATAAGGTAATGAAGACAATAACGAAGCAAGAATACAATTACGGGGAAATTTTTGAAAAACGGAGATTGGAAAGAGAAACTAAAGCATGTAGGGTTGAGAAAGTTAAAAGTATATTTAAGACCAATACCGGGAACAATATTGAGAAAAAGATTCTCGACCACATCAAAGAATCAAGAGAGAGCGACGATAGGATAGAAAAGAGGATGAAAGCATTCTTGGATAATACAGTCTCTTCTATTAAAGCTCATGATGATAGGATACGAAGATTATAGAAAAGTTTTAGTTCATGTTCAGAAGCCATCTCTGATTACCTAGCAGCTCGGGAGGAACAAGTTGTCCACACGGTAGAAACTATCCTCGAAGAACCTTTGACCTTTTCAGAAAAGGTTAAGCGACGGATCAGCATGGAGAAACAATCACTTTTGGACCAAACTTTGCTGGTAAACCCTCCTAATGATACTAATCGTCATGATACTACGCAGGAATTAAGCTATGATGAGACTATTCGCCTCAACGAAAGATGCTCAGCTGTTTTGAGGAACGAGCTACCACAAAAGGAAAAAGATCCAGGATGCTTTACTCTCCCTTGCTATATCGGGAGCCTAAACATGTGTAACGCCCTGGCAGAGCTTGGAGCTAGTATTAGTATAATGCCTTGTTCGATGTTTTTGCGAATGGGGATTGGCAACTTAAAACCGGCCAAGATAAAAATTGAAATGGCCGATCGATCCATGCAATCACCATTAGGAATTGTGAAAAATGTATTAGTGAAGATAAAGAGATTCCTTTTCCCAGTAGATTTTGTGATTCTTGATATCCCAGAAGACAGCAGGATACCTGTCATTTTAGGAAGACCCATGGTTGCTACTGCTCACACTAAAGTGGATGTATTTGCCAGGAAATTAACTCTGGAAGCTAATGGAGAGATCGCCACATTCGGACCTAATGAACATTTGTCCACCCCGGAGAAGGTGTGTGCAATTGACCCAGTGGGGGATTTTGGTGAAGCCCTTGAAAAGTTTCTTAGCGACCCCCCGGATCCTGGAGAGGTTGACTCGGGAAAGGATTTTGAGGTTTTCGTGAATTTTGAGGAAGAAGATAACTTAGGATTAAGTGCTGAAGACCTCTCTAGTGATGTCGAGATGACCTATTGGCAAGAAAACTCTGAAAAAACATTCTTGCAATCGGACCAACCGCAGTTTTATGAGATGGGGGCACGCATCCATCATAGGAATCCCCACTATCTGAAGATCTCATGCAAAATTGGGGTCATTGATTTTCACCCATTTATCGACACAGATTCCCCAGTCAACATTATCTCTAAGGAATGCTACAACCAGGTTATGGAAAAGGAGCTTGATTACAAAGGAAACAACTTCCTCGGGATAGCAACAAATATACGAGTTTTTGTAGGAACACACTCGTTTCTAGTCGACTTTGTGGTTTTGGATGATGTTAGCAAATTCGTGGCAGATGGGCTGACTGGGGTGATTTTCGAAAAACCCTTTAAAGAAATATCTGGGCTTGATAAGAACGAGAAGGAAGGACTGGTTTGGCTAAAGATTGGCTATGATAAAACTGTTTTCAAAATGCCAAGGACTGTCAAAAACTTTAAAAATTGGACTAAAAGACAGTTGAGTTATGCTAGACCGCTGCTTGGTATTAGTGAAGAAGATAAGGCCAAAGGTTTTGATCACCCCTACCAAAAGATCAAAATTTTTTACTTAGGGTGTTTAGAACTTGGAGAAGGATACAAAAGCGATGAGAATTTGATCAGCTGGCTTCAACATGGAGATTGCCCAGTCCACGAGATGACGGACAAACACTGGTAGCCCACGGCTAAGAGTTTAACTTAAAGACTCGTAAATAAAGAAAAGTGCTCTTTCGGGAGACAACCGAATTATCCCTTTCTTTTGTTTTTATTTCATTTCTTTTGGGTTTTGTGTTTTCTAACCATTTTTGCAAGAAACAATAAGTAATTACTGCTGCAGCTGCTGATCTGAACAGAGTTACGGCGTAACTCATCTTGGTGATTACACCGTAACCAACATTTTAGCAGCAGAATTCTTGTCGCATTACCAATTACGGCGTAATACCATCTCAGTGGTTACGCCGTAACTATTCGCTTCACAGCTCATACCAGGTTTTGCCAGTTACTGCGTAACTCTCTCATAGGAGTTACGACGTAACACTCCCCTGCTCTAATTCTTTCATTTTAAAACACAGTAACCTTGTATTAGTTTTTAAATGAACTTTGTGGGTATGTTCCCTGTAAACCCTTACGAGACTTCACTCGTCCACTTGGGACACCAAGTGGTTTAAAAGGCTTGTTGCATTCGCTAAATGCAACCGTGATTCCTATGAAAGTGAGTTAGGTTTGTTTTTCGTTTTATTTTTTCTTTTTAGAATTATGCTTGTCGGTATTGTGATTTCAGGGATTGAAGTTTGTTCATGACGCTTAAACGAAGGCACGATCCTTTCTCGTGGGCCTTCTTCTTTATGGAGCAAATTTCATGGAAGTTCTCGCTCTAATTCTACCTTTCTCTTCACCTTTATTTTAATGCCTAGTACAAAAGGGATTTTGTACAATTCAAGTGGGGGGACGGGAGTAGAATTATCTCTTGAACTTTATTTCGCCCTCATTTTTCTAGTTTATTTTGAAAAATTATGCCATTTTTAAAATTTTGACATGTTTTTCTAAACCTAACTAGATTAGACCTTAGCCGAGCACATACAACCCTTGATATTACATGGTGAGATTAGCCTTATCCGTTTCCTATATTTTACCCCAAATCCACCAAATTATGAGTGTGCCGGTAGCTTGTAAACTTTAGAACTTGGCCTTTGCATCATTTCGAGACCATAGACGAGGTATGTTGAGTTAGCTCGATGTATTTGGACTTTTCAGTTTTAGAAGGCAGTATTATAGGATTATCACCCAAACAGCCTACCATTGTGAGTCTATCGATTAGTCACCTCGACTTTTCGACCCCCATGTGAAACCCTTTTGTTGCACTCCCTTTTAGTGCAAGATACCACTAGATACACCCTTCTGAGCCATTCCTTTCATTTTGTCACCCCAATATATTGTTTCATTACACCCTTACACCTTAGCCTACCCTGTAGTCTTTATTTGCAATTGGGAAGTCATCATTTGCCTAAGTTCAAGGTTCGAGTGGAAAGGTTTGGAAATCACGCTTTCATCGACAACAATTATGAAGATCATTGAAGATCCCCCGAATTCCCATTGTTCATCTCAAGTGGGGGGATGTTATGTTATCATGTTAAGTTCAAAAAAAAAAAAATAATAATAATAATAATAATAGTTGATTGAGTTATGATTTTGTAAAGTGCGATGTTATAAGCAGTGTAGTATGAGCTTTATTGTTTAGTATCGAGGAGGCCACCTCGGTCACATTGGAAGATTGGAGTTGGAGTTATACCAACTGAAGAAGAAAAGGTAGTGTGCCCATCACGACGTCCTCTAATGACACATCTACCTCGCATTTCATGATCCGGTCTCTAGACTTCTAAGCTTGAACTTTGGGCGGACGGTAAGTGGTGATGACTTAGTTGTAGATATAGACTACCTGCTTGTTTTTCATTTTACACCAATTATATATCCCATGTCTTATCCTACCGTTTTAGTCATGAAGCGTGTCTAGGTGATGCATCGAGCAATCTTTGGTGTCTTGGCCATGGATTTGGTCATGTATCATTGATTTTGTCCACTTCGCTGTGACATATTAGTAATGACGAGTCACCCCTTAACTTTTGTCGTGTCTACCCATATTGCCTTCGAGAATTGTTTAGCCCTTAACTCTAGTGGTGGAGATTTGTGTAACCGCCAAGCTTATGATAGAATACATGCTATGACTGTGCGATTGAGTGATCACCCCGAAATTGACATTTAGAATAGTTGAGAGATTTGAGTGTTTGTTCCCCTTTCTTGAGGTGTCCGGCTTTGTTTTATTCTAGCATAAGGGATTTGTAAACTCATATTTTCCAGGTTTTGGGAGATATCTTTTTAGGAATCTATCTAATAAGGTCTACTTGAGGGCAAGTAGAGTTCAAGTGGGGGGATATTTGATAACATCAAATAGTCTTGAATATTAAGTGTCAATTTCCCCCGTTAATGCTCGTTATTTATATCATTTATATGGATTTACGCTTGTTTTCCATTGTTTTACACTTTCAGGTAAATTACGAGCATTGGAGCTAAAGAGACGCGAAAATGGAAACGTTACTAAAGATTTATCACAGTATGCTTATTTTGAAGAAGTTACGGCGTAACTCATCTCTCACATTACGCCGTAACTATTGCGTGACCCAGAAGTCCAACTTATCAAGAGGTTATGGTGTAACTCCTCCCAAAGGTTACGACGTAACTCCATTAGGTCAAAAGAGGTTCCACGCCGCTGATACTTACGCCGTAACTACTGCATCACTTACGACGTAACCGAGTTTATTGAAGACTACGGCGTAACCACTTATAAGGTTACGCCGTAACTAGCAGATCTAGTGCATTTACGGAGAAATAGAAGGTTACGACGTAACTCTTCTATTTGTTACGCCGTAACCCAGACCTGGCCTATAAATACCCCACGAATTCCAGCATTTCAAATCATCCCATTCCACACACAACACTCTGAGAACGTGGGAAAAAGCTCAAGGGAGGTCTAGGGAAGCATACGGAGCTGTTTCCAAGGGAGAAGTCACACCATTACGATAAGCTTTAGCGTTTATTATTTCTTTTACTTTCAATTCATGT